>CM071932.1:209321-774321 GCA_016081115.2 Rehmannia glutinosa | reverse complement strand
AGGTGACAGCAATTAATAAAAATGATGATGCTATTACCAATAAAACTGAAGTTGTGCAGGCTTTGGTTGAAATTCGAGTGTGACTAATTTTGGCTTCTTCTTTGAGGATAAAATTGTTGTTGAGAAAGAGTTTGCTGCAATGCCTTCAGTTGCTACCACTGATAAAGCTGAGGTTTCTGCTGCTGACAGGAAAGAGGTGTCAGATGTTGTGCTTGAATATAACAAATGTCAAGCCTCAATGGTTGCTGAATTTTTTTCTGTGTTGGAAAAGGATGAAAATGATTCTGAATGTGAGGAATATTCTCCTCAAGCTGCTAATATGGAATTAGTGGAGGAATTTATGTCAGCTTTAGAAAAGGAAAAAGAACTTGTTGCTGAAGCTTATTCATCTAAAAAGCTGTCTGAAGATAAACCTGAAGTTGATTATCTTGAGAGTAGGGAAGAGATTGTTGATTACAAAATTCAAGCCACACACAGAAGAGTTTTGTCTGCTGGTTCAGGTACAGACCATGGGATTGTTCCTCATATTGAAAAATTTTCAGAAAAAATTACTGGTAAACCTCCTGATAACAATGCTGAAAAGGAGGCTGCAAAGGTGAATGAAAAGCAGACTGAAAAAGAAAAAATGACAGAAAAGCTGACAGAAAAAGTGATTTTGGAAAAACCAGTTGGGCACAAAAAAGTTGGAAGAAAGGGAAGCTCTTCTAGGGTCACTCGGTCTCTCCACAAATGAGTTTTAACTCATTAATTTGGAATGCCAGGGGAGTTGGTAATCCCCCTACTCAAAGGCATCTCCACCACTTATGCAAAGAGCACAAGATAAGCATTCTCTCTGTTATTGAACCTATGGTTGCTTTTGATGATCGCTTTTTCTGTAGAAGGTTTGGATTTACTCAAGCTACTTGCAACAACAATAATAAAATTTGGTGTTTTATCAAAGATCCTTTTAGGTTGGAGGTGCTACAAAAATCTTGAACAACTTCTTCATATCAAGGTGACTCTCTTACCATTATGGAGCCTTTGTTCTTTTCATTCATTTATGCTAAAAATGATAGGGTGATTAGAAGGATTTATGGGAAGAGTTGAAAAATATTGCTGATATTGTAGGAGTGAAACCTTGGTTAATTGGTGGGGATTTCAACACTATTCTTCATTTTCATGAGAGGGTTGGAAGTAATTCTAATAGAATTATTGAAATGACTGAATTTGGTGATATGATTGATGAATGTGGATTAATTGATCTTTGGTTTTATTGGAGAGCCTTTTACTTGGGTAAAGGCAAAGTCTCAAGGAAGGCTTGACATGAGTTCTTTTTCGGAAAATGGGTGAACTCCTTCCTCTACCAGCTTGTGGAACATCTCCCCGAGAATTTGGTGGATCACTCCCTTTATTGGTTCAAATCAAAAACACTAGAATTAAGGTTGCTACAAGCTTCAGATTCTTTGACATGTGGAGTAAGCATCACTCTTTTTTAGATGTTGTGAATGAAAGCTGGAGGCAGGACACTGGTTTAACTGGTATGAATAATTTACAAGTCAAGCTTTCCAGGCTTTCCAAAAGGCTCCAATGGTGGAATAAATCTGTTTTTGGAAATGTTTTCAATAATGTTAAAAGAGCTGAAGCTTCCGTTGCACAAGCTCAGAAAGATTGGGATCATAACCCCATTCAAGTGCACAATATTTATCTGAAAAAATGCATTGCTGATTTGACACAGACTGAGAAAATTGAGGAGGAATTTTGGAGACAAAAAGCTGCTATAAGGTGGGTTAATGAGGGTGAAAGGAACACAAAATATTTTCACTCTATTGTCCAGAAAAAACGAAGCAGGGGTAGAATTTTTAGCATTGAAGAGAATGGTGCTTTGTTGACTGAACCTCAAGCGCTTAAAGAATCTGGAAACAGATTTTTTGCTAAACTTTTCTCTAATGATGTTGAAAATCTGACATACTCGGAGCTTAATGAATTGAAGCCACTTCCTCCTGAGGTTAATTTGTATGAGCTGTGTGATTATCCAACCTCTGAAGACATCAAAAAAGCACTTTTTGACATGAATTCTGAAAGCACTGCTGGTCCTGATGGATATTCCGCTGCATTTTATCAAAAATGTTGGTCAATTGTTCAGTTAGATGTGGTTGAGGCTATTCTGGATTTTTTTGATGGAAACATTATGCCTCAAAGCTTCACAACAACTACAATTGTGCTTATTCCTAAGGTGACTCACCCCAAGGCTTGGACTGATTTCAGACCAATAAGCTTATGCAATGTTATTAATAAGCTCATCTCCAAGATCTTAAATGATAGACTTGCCAAACTACTCCCTCTTCTGATTGCTCCTACTCAGAGTGGTTTTGTGAAAGACAGGTGGATTAGTGATAACATTTTATTAGCTCAAGAACTGATTCATGACATTGATCAGGATTGGACTCATATGAATGTTGCTCTTAAGCTCGATATGGCCAAGGCGTATGACAGAGTTCAATGGAAGTTTCTATATCAAGTTCTTGAAAGAATGGGATTTCGAGCGGTGGATTGAGTTTATGAAGCATTGCATTGAGCATTCTTTGGTACACGATATTGATTAATGGTGAGCATCTGAGGCATTCGGATCTACCGGAGGTTGAGACAAGGTGACCCTATCTCACCTACCCTTTTTGTATTGTTCGACTACCTTTCTAGGGGGTTGGATTCCTTATTTATGGTGAATAGAAGCATGCAATACCACAGCAGGGGGGGCTTTTTGGTGTCTCACTTGTCTTATGCGGATGACATTCTCATTTTCACCAATAGTAAGGAGGCGGTCGAGGAAGCTTATGGATTTTCTCTGAGATTATCTTTTTGTTTACGCCAACTAATCAATCAGACAAAAGTTCTTTCATTGTCGTGAGAAAGTGGCAAGCAACACGAGTTGAGAGAATTCATGAAATCACGGGGTTTAACTTGAAATATCTTCCAGTTATTTACCTTGGAGCCCCTCTGTATAAAGGAATGCTTAAGGGTGAATTATTTTTTGAGATGAATCAAGTTCAAAGGCAAAATTCAAGGATGGGAAACTAGAAACTTAACTTTTGGGGAGACTCTTGTTGATAAAGAGTGTTCTTGCTTCAATGACTTGTCATTTATTTCATGTCTTTAACCGCCCAAGACCATTTTGCATGAATTGGAACAAATAATGGCAAGATTCTTTTGGGGGACCTATGGTAGTAGGAAAGCTATCTGACTTTGGATCTCATGGGATTCCATTTGTAAAAAATTTGAGGAAGGGGTCTTGGAATTCGATCTATGTTGGAAGGGTTGATGGCCTTTTCATATAAGCTTTGGTGGAGATTTCGGTTACAAAATTCTCTTTGGGCTAGATTTCTGAAGGCTAAGTATTGCAAAAAGAGTTTCCCGGGGATTGTGAAGGTTTCAATTCATGATAGTCCTATATGGAAAAGAATGTGCAAGGTAAGGGACATGGTTCAAGCCAACATGTTTTGGACTCTTGGAAATGGTAAATTCAACTTTTGGCATGAGCACTTTGGATGGGGGATCACCGTTGATCTGATTTTTGGAGTGAAAAGGATAAATGGGGTGTCTATCATGTGAATCACTTTTGGACTAATGGCCAATGGGATCCCTACAAGCTTGGAAAAGTGTTTGATGGCTTTTGGGTTGAAAAGATTTGCAGCATTCCCATAAATGAGAATCAAAGGGATACCATGCATTGGAAACTTTCCTCTAATGGCCAATTCACTACTACCTCGGCAGCTCGAGTCTCGGAAAGGGAAAACTATCCAAAAAATCTTCACTAATCTTTGGAACCCTTGCTTCATTCCCACAATTTCCATTTTCTTTGGAGGCTTTTCGAACAGGATACCAGTGGACACTAAAATTCAAAGCAAAGGCATCGAACTTAGCCTCTCAATGTTATTGAATGTGAGTCTACTCACTCTAACTCAACCTTGAACTTAAATGCATCTAATTCTCAAAGGCTTTCAAAAGATCAAATTTATTTTATAGAAAGCGTGACGCACCTTTTTCTTGAAAGTGATCAAGTAAAGCTTGTATGGATTCATTTTTCACATCTTTTTAAATTTACTCTCCCTCTGTTGTTAGTGTTAGGCTCATGTTTCAATTGAAATTATCTTCACCTTTTTCTCATGCTTCTCATGTTAGCATTCTCATACCTTGTCTTATTTTTGGTTTACATGGGTTGGCGGAATGATTGTAAGCATAGGGGTTGGGTTTCAAAGGGAAAGGATCATTTGGAGTGTGCATCAATATTTATCTAAATTGTCATTGAGTAACAAGTTTGATTTTTCTATTTGGAAAGGTTTTCACATATTGCAACTCATCTTAATTTTCTCGTGTCTAAGAGATCAATGAAAAAAGCTATATTAGTGTTTTGGGACAAGCCTCCTGTGGGTTGCTTGAAGCTCAACACGATGGATCTTTCAAGGGAATTATAGGTGGTGGAGGTGGAGTGATTCGAAATGATAGAGGGGAGGTTGTGCGGGCATTTCAAGCTCATTTTCTTCTTTGAAAAAATAGTCGGAAGTGAAGTGAAGGCATTGGCTATGGGCATTGATATTTTATCTCGGATTGGAGCGGAGGTTAGGTGGTGGATTGAAGTGGATTCAATGGCATTGGTGTGGATGATCAAAAATAGGAAGATAGGACATTGGAGACTTCAAGATGATTTTTTGAGAATTAAACATAAGTTTAAAGATAAAGATGTGGTTATCACACACAACTTTAGAGAAGGGAATGCTCGTGCGGATTACTTGGCTAATTTGGGTTGTGATGAACAAAGAACTCTTGAGTTTACTCCTTCAAATCTCCGGGTAAATTGAAAGGATTAATTCGAGTTGATAAAATGAGAATTCCCGCCTTTAGAAATTAATGTGCTTCTTTGTTGTGTTGAGAATGGATGGGCTTGTGTGGCTATTATGGTTTATTTCTTTGAATCTTTGCTAAAGTGTAGTAATCGAGGTTGGTTATTGGTTGATGAATTTTAAAGGAGGTTGTGCTTGATGATCTTGGTACATATGTAATAGGTGTCTTTGTTGTGTTAGTGAGCTTCTTTATTCTTCTTTGGTTTTTTACTATTTTATTTGATGATTTTGTTGATAGAAAATGTGAGATGTGTAGAATTTAGTTGATGATTGGGTTGTGTATGCGGTTAGTGTTGTTGGAAATGGTTGAAATTTCTTTGTTTGTTGGAGATTAGGTTGTCTTTGATTGGTATTGCTGATTTTGGTGCGTAATATTTGGATGATGTTTCTCTGTTTTGCTCTGTTTTCATGCCCTCAGTTTCTCAGTTTTTCTATTTTTGAAAAAAGTTGTTTTCAAAAGCTGCTTTCAGCTTTTTTCAGCATCAGGTGTTGTGGATTGGGAGTTGAGCTTAAGTGGGCTGATTTAGTTTGTGGATTGGGACCATTTACTGGGCTTAGTTTGGAGGAATGATTTTGTTGGGCTTGAAATTATTTTGTTATAATTTGTAGTGGGTTGGAGTAGGGCGTTTAAGATGATGGGATATTTTGGTTTTAGATTGGAATTGGACAGATTCAGGGGACTAAGGATTTTGCAATTTTGTGCAATGATGGGCTTGGGCTTTGGGCCAGTAGATATGGGATTGGATTTTGGATATTGCATTTGGGTTGTGGGTTGATTTCCAGGCAATAATTTGAAACTTGGGACAACAAGGACTGCCGATTTCTGGGCTGCATCAAGACAGAATTGCATACGAATTTTTGTAAACATTTTCTTCAGATATTGGACTTTAAGTTTTGTGACTTTTATTTGTATTGTATTTTGACACTTAGGATTTATATGTTAATCTGCAGCACTTTTGGCTGCAGGCTTGTACATCGATGTTTATTTCCTATCGGATAGCACTTTTGGCTATTGCGACTCGTTTGTACACATTTTGATGTTTAATGAAATTTCACCTTAGGGTGTTCTCTAAAAAAAAAAAAAAAAAACCCTAAACCCTAAACCCTAACCCTAAACCCTAAACCCTGAACCCTGAACCCTAAACCCTAAACCCGAACCACGAACCACTGAACCCTGAACCCCGAACCCGAACCCTAAACCCGAACCCTAAACCTGAACCCAAACCCTGAACCACGAACCCTGAACCGAACCTCGAACCTCGAACCACGAACCGAACCCCGAACCAGACCTGAACCCTAAACCCTAAACCCGAACCACTGAACCCTCGAACCACAGAACCCGAACCCCGAACCCTAAACCCCGAACCACCGAACCCCGAACCCGAACCCTAAACCCCGAACCCCGAACCCTAAACCCTAAACCCGACCCCGAACCCTTAACCCTAAACCCTAAACCCTAAACCCAAAAACCTTAAACCCTAAACCCGAACCCCGAACCCCGAACCCCGAACCCTAAACCCGAACCCTAAACCCCGAACCCTAAACCCTAAACCCTAAACCCTAAACCCTAAACCCTAAACCCTGAACCCTAAAACCCTAAAACCCTGAACCCTAAACCCTAAACCCTAAACCCTGAACCCTGAACCCTAAACCCTGAACCCTAAACCCTAAACCCTAAACCCTAAACCCTAAACCCTAAACCCTGAACCCTGAACCCTGAACCCTAAACCCTAAACCCTAAACCCTAAACCCTAAACCCTAAACCCTAAACCCTGAACCCTGAACCCTAAACCCTAAACCCTAAACCACCCTGAACCCTGAACCAAAAACCCTAAACCACCCTAAACCAAAAAAAAACTGAGGGGGCAAAAATGCTCTGCCCTCTCTCACACACTAGCACACACTTTTTTTCACACACTCTTGCAACATTCATCACGTTTGGGTCGTTTTTGCACGGATTGTTCATGGATTTTTCTTCAATCTGAGGGAGTTTTAGATTATTTTCTGTTTTTTCTTAATCTTGTCTTTGTTTTTTTGTTTTTTCTCACCCGGGTTTTCTTGTCTTCTCCTTCTTTGCTCAGGTTTTCTCTTCCACCCCTTATGGCAGATTTTAGTTCATGTCCGCCGGAATGCCAAACCCCAAAGCTTGGGTCATATGCAAATGTGACTGCCTCTAGTTCTAATCGTTCTAACCTTCCTTTCGACCCCAAGAGAATCGTTCCAATTGGCACCCACCAGGTTAGAGAGGGCAAGCAAGTTCTGGGTTTTTCTTCCTCGAGAGAATGATCGTCTTGCGGCGTCTTGGAAGCTCACCTTGATTGGGAAATTTTCATTCGCGATCCTCACCCCAAAGGAATTGACTCGGGTTATCTGCGTTGAACTTGAAGGGCCATACTCCTGGAGCTTTGCAAACACTTCTCATATTATTATCAAATTACTGACTTGAAGAGGATTTTAATAAGTTATGGATGGGCACTCTTTGGTCTTTGGGGACTGCCCGATGCGTGTGTTCAAGTGGACACCTTCGTTTAACCCGAGAACAGAAGCCCCTCTTGCGCTAGTCTGGATTCGCCTTCCGGGTTTGCCCATACATTTCTTTGATCATGATGCACTATTCGCTATCGGAAGAATTATTGGTACGCCTCTTCAAGTGGACTCCCTAACAGCAACTCGATCTCGATTATCCATGGCACGGGTTTGTGTTGAACTGGACTTATTGAAGGAGAAAGTTGAAGAGATTATTCTAGAGTTCGATGATACTTCACACACTCAAAAGATTATGTATGAACGGATTCCGGATTATTGTACTCATTGCAAGCATATTGGTCACTCTTTTAAGGGATGCTACAAGAATGGGAATATTAACCGCCCACCACCACCCGTTAGGCACCCAACACCACCTGTTAGGCGCCCAACACCCATTGCGGTTTCTGCTGGATTCGAATTGAAGGGGTTAAGTGGTAATTTGGGAAAGTCAAGGGGTACAATAGATAATACTAAGATTTCGAGGGCTGAAAACCCTAACTCGACTCGGGGTGCTCAAAAAGTTGTTGCTCAAAACCAGGATTGGATAAAGGTCAGAAAGAAAGGACCAAGAGAAACGGGATTGGTTTCTAAAGAGTTGCTAAATTTAGCAAAGAATTCAAAACATACCTATTTTGAAGATAGTCACTCAAATACTGATAGACCTGACACTAATCGATTTTCGATTTTGGAAAATGATGAATTACAGCCATTGGATACTTTGTCTCTATTAATCAAAGGTCAAGATCAGGGTAATGATTTACATTTGGACGTGGCAGCTGCTAGACACGAGGCTAGCATCAGAAATCTCACTATGATGGACGACAATCCGTGCTTGATGGCAGGTCTCGATAATGGGATTCCCATAAAAAAACGCGCTATTTTTTCTAATAAATATGACAAATTGGCGGATCGACGACATCGACAACTCGCGAGGTACATGCCTCTTGGAACGGTCAAATTGACCTCGAAAATGGAGTTATTACTGCTTTTGCAGTTGGTGGAACTCCTAAGTGTCCCAATCATTCTTCTCCAACTTTGGTTTCTTTTGAGAAGAATAAAAATACGTCTGGCCTCAATCCAGATGCGCACATGCTTTTGAGGAGACTCTTAGGGCCACTGAGGAATGTCCGTTGGATAATATTCCTATTAGGCCTCAATTTTTGTCAGAGAATATGGAAATAATTGTGCATAATCGATCCTCTCCCCTGAATTTGAATATGGTCGAAATAGTGGGTGACAACATTATTAACGGCTCAGATTTTATAATGGAATTGGCAGCAGGCGTGCTTAAAGGGGATAATTTTGGCACATTTCCTAATAAAATTCCCCCTGGTTTTTCGAAACATGCAGCAACATTGGAAGGATTTATTAGCCATCTTGATACTAATGGGCATTTGGGTGGCCCCACGTCTACACCTTTGCATGCTCAAAAGGAAGAAAAAGCACGGCACTCCATGGAATCTGACACAAAAAATAAGGACGGTACATACCCCCTTGTCCCCGCATGCGTCGCGTCCTCCAAGGTGGTGGGCCCAGGGGTTTCTTTTTCTCCTTTGTTTAATTCAACCCATCACCTTCATTTGGCCCCACCATACCACCACCCACCTGCAGCGGTCCCAGCGGTCCAAGGTGTGAGTGAGCCACAGCTTGACATCTTTGACCGCCCTTGCACCTTTGACCGTCCTTGTCCCATGCCCACTTCAACGCCACCTCACGCCAATTTGGTGGAAAATGCTCAGCAAAATTTTGATTTTGACAAAATCAATACTATTGGTCCAAACAACTTTTCCTCTACATGCCCCACGCCCACGCCCACCTCAACGCCACCTCACGCCATTTTAGAAGAAAATGCTCAGCAACATTTTGATTTTGACAAAATCAATACTATTGGTCCAAACAATTTTTCCTCTACATGTGCTGCAACCACATGCTCAGTGGGCCCAGGTGTTTTTGTGCTCCCTTTGACCAATTCAACACTAGACTCCAACTTGGACCCGCCAAACAATTTCATCCCAATCGGCTGGCGATTCGCCCGGTCAGGCGAGGATGGATCGAATGAGACGTTGGGTCAACATTGTTGCCTTAATGAGGCCCAAATGTTCTCGAGCACCCCGGCCCGAGTCCTCTCAATTTGCTATTGGGTCGGAATCCAATTCCCTCACAACCCCTTTGACCCATCGTCTCCTCTCCAGCCCAACCAAATTGGTTGCTCAAGTCCACTCCGTTGAGTCAGCATGCGCACCCCATAGTGCCGTTGACGTCGACCCAGCCTACCATGGTGTGCAACTTTGTTCAGCTCTTGTTTTTGTTATCAAAGAAGTGGGATTAATTGATTCAAATGCCCCAAACTATATTGGAGACCACTTGAACAGTGACACAAAATTAATTTTGGATCGAAAAAAAATTGACGCACAATTGCGCAAGGGTGGAAATTGTGCATATGCTGGACAGTCGGATAAAATAAAAAAACTCGGGGTTGACAAAGTCTCGAAATCGACAAAGAAGACTACAAAGTCGGGCAAATTGGTTCATAATTTTTCTCTACAAAGGAGGGCGAGCCAAACGACCCACAATCGATCAGGTGTTTCTAAATCCTCTTCTCATTCTAATTGTTAATTATGTCGATTAAATTCTTAACATGGAATGTGAGGGGTATTGCTAATCCGGGTAGCCAACGTCATTTGCATGCGTTAATTTCTCGTCATAAATTGCCTTTTGTTGCGCTTTTAGAACCTATGACTTTGCCTGAGTTTAGTTTCTATTGTCGTAGATTTGGCTTTGAGGATGGCTTATCTAATTGTTCTAATCATATCTGGATTATGTCTCTTGCTTCGATTACATTTTGACATTCTTGTTGATCATGCACAATTATTACATTGTAGGTTGACATCGCCTTGTTGCCTCGGCTATTTATTTGACTTTTGTGTATGCTAAATGTGATAGAGTAGCTAGATATGTTTTGTGGGATACCTTGCGTGAGATTGCGATTAGTATGGAGGGGTTACCCTGGCTTGTTAGTGGTGACTTTAACATTTTTTTGCATGATCACGAGAGGATTGGTGGTATCACTGATAGGTCGGATGAGATGCTTGATTTTGCCTATATGATTGCGGATTGTGAATTAATGGATGCGGGGTGTGAGGGGCCTATCTTTACGTGGGCTAGAGGCGGGCTTCAGGAGAGACTTGATAGGGCTTTATACAATGAACACTGGGTTGATGTGTTTACTTCTTCTGTTGTTACGCATTTATCTCGTGTTCGCTCTGATCATGCTCCTTTACTCATATCGTGTCAGTTTGCACCGCATGTGCCTTGTTCTTCTTTCCGATTTTCAAAGATATGTGGATACGTCACCATACTTTTTGCAGGTTGTCAAGGAAGCATGGGGGCATCCCTTTAAGTTGTTTTGGAATGAGAAGCTTGCAACACAAGTTGAATAGGGTCAAGCGCAGACTCAAGATTTGGAATCACCAGGACGTTTGGTAATGTTTTTGATCGGATTAGAGTGGTGATGAGGGTTTGAGTGGCTCAGTTTGTTTATGATAGTGATCCGTCTCCGACTCATCGGGTGAGTTACATCGTTGTGTGGTGAGTATGAGCTTCGTTTAAAAATGGAGGAGGATTTTGGCGCTAAAGTGCATTAAGTGGGCGATCGAGGGGAGCGCAACACTAAGTTTTTCCACGGATTTGTTAAGCGAAGCGGTGTCGCGCTAGGATCCATTCGATTGAGCGATGATGGGATGACGATCACGCAGATTCGAGATTCGGAAGTCGGCGATTCGATTCTTTCGATCCTTATTGACTTCGACTTGGAGTATCGACTCCCTTCGCCGATGAGTTTTTTCCCCCTTCGATTCCGTTGATCTTGATGGACTTTGTGCTATGCCGACGGCTCGGGAGGTTCGCGATCGGTGTTTGGGATTGATCCGTCTAGTGTTTCTAGGCACGATGGATTCTCATCGTTGTTCTTTCAAAGCCTTTGTTGGGATTTCGTCGGATCGGATGTCGAGGATGCGGTGGTTGACTTTTTCTTGGGTAATCTAATGCCGTCACGTTCACGGCTCGTCTTTAGTTCTCATTCGAAGGTTCCTCACCCTCGAAAGTGGGTGAGTTTGGCCGATTAGCTTTGTGTAACGTGACGAATAAGATTATCTCGAAGATTATGAACGGTTGGTCTCGATTCGCGCTTTTTGATTGTGTCGCCGAATCGAGTGGTTTCACACCGGTCGTGTCATCTCGGATAACATATTGCTCGCGCAGAGCTTATCCATGATATCGCTTAGCCACGGATATTCCTAATGTGGTGATGAAGTGGATATGGCTAAAGCTTATGATAGGGTGCGGTGGGATTTCCGTGATATCTGACTATGATTCACATGGGCTTTCCGTTCGGTGGATTGATATGGTTGGCGGTTTGTATTGAGCACCTTCGTGGCTTCTCCGCCCTGGTTAATGGTATCCTTCCGGATATTTTCCTTCGACTCGGGAGGCTGCGACTGGGGGATCTCTATCTCTGCTTTGTTTGTCTGGCGGCGGAGTATTTATCCAGGATTGGATTCCACTATTAGCCGACACCGAGATATGATTTATCGGACGCGACGAGGTTTTTCGGTGGACGATCGGCCTATCCGATGATGTGGTTATCTTCACGAGGGCGTACGAGGATGGTTTGGTCACGTTGAGACACTTTTTGGAGCACTATTCTCGCTCTTACGGGCGGCGGGTCGTGTACGGAAGAGTAGTTTCTTTGGCCCCACGTTACATTGACGGGTGGGAGCACATGGTGCAATTTAGCCGATCGCCGTCGCGATGACTTGCCGATGACTTATTTGGGTGTCCCTTTGTTCAAGGGGCAAATGACGAAAGAGCTCTTCCTCCTGTGATTCGAGGAGGATGTTGGATAGAGTTGCGGGGTGGTCGATCGGCACTGTCCTTTGGTGGTAGGCTTGCGCTTATTCGAGCACGCTAATGGCCACTCCGTTGCATATTCTTGGTCATGCGGCCGCCAAAGACGATTCTTCATCAGTGGAGCGAGATCATGGCTAGATTCTTACGGGGCTCCTACGCGGGACGAGAAGAAGACCCACTGGATTAGTTGGGATGATATCGCCACCCTATTTACGAGGGCGGTTTGGGGTTGCGCCGACTTTCTCGATATTTTTGATGCCTTGATTTACAAGTTGTGGTGGAGGTTACGTGAGGGCCATTCTCTCCGGGCCCGAGTTCGATCGTCAGCAAAAATTTGCTACAATGGGCTTTTGTCTCCTGTAGAGCCCCTGTAACACATAATGATAGTCACGGTGGAGGCGTTTGAGGCGGGTCGGTATTCGGGCCCGGGAGCGGATTTTTTGGTCTATTTGCGTGGTGGTAGCCGGGTCGGCTTCTGGGATGATATTTGGCTTGGGCACAAAGCCGCTGATGATCATTGTTTGGATCGACCTTTGGGGCACATGACGAGTTGATTGGTTTATTCACGATGGTGAGTGGGATCGCGATAGACTACACCAGGTCTTGGTCTCCGGATGTGGGCTTCGAGAGCCTCATTGAGGATATATCCGGTTCCGATTCTGCTTTGGGTCGAGGATATCATGCGGTGGATGCTTACCTCTCACGGTGGGTTCTCTATGTCTTCGCTTGGGATTCTCTCCGGGGTAGAAATGCTCGAGACATCGCACGGTGCCATTTGGAACGATGCTCTTATCCCTACTATCTCCATATTCATTTGGCGTCTCCTTCGTAATCGTCTTCTGTGGATATCAAGCTTCGAGGCACGTGGCACTTCCCTTGCCTCACGTTCTTTGGTGTTGCTTGAATAATCCACACTCTTCTCCTCGGTCGAATCTATCCCTCACCTCTTTTTGATGAATGATCTTTATTCGGTCCGTGTGGAATCACTTTCTTCCTTGGTTTGACACTACACTTCCACACACAGCGATATGATATTGTTCCTTTCCTTTTGGAGGAACCGCACACACGGATCACACACGAGGCACTTGAGTTTCTTGGTTCCTGCTTGATTTTATGGTTTATGCGGACGGAAAGGAATAGTGTCAAGCATCGACAAATTCCTTTCTTGGCATCTCACATTATTTGGCGGTGGAGCGGTATCTACGGATCCTTGTTTCGGTCGGCGTCGAACCCATCGAGTTGGTGCGGATGCTTCCCTCTTGTTGGCTTTTTGCAGGGGAGTGCTCCACCACGGGTTCCACGCAGGCCGAGGATGGTGATTTGGCGAGCTCCTCGGCTCCTCGATCAAGGCCGAACACGGATGGTTCGTTTGATCCAGGCACATTGATAGGCTGGCGGAGGGGATTGATACGGGATCATTTGGGCGGACTTATGTTGGCTTTTTCACGATTCCTTCTAGGCGGTGTCTAGCTTCCATGCCGAGCTACTAGCGCTTGAGATGGGATTGCGACATGCCCGACAGTTCTCACTTGATTTGGATCGAGTTGGGCAGCGGCGGTGGTCACCACGATCACTTCCGGTGGCCTCAGCTCTTGGCGAGTTCAAAGATACCCCGATTCGCATTCGGAACATCTTTGAGGACCTTGATACTCGATTTCCCACATACACAAAGAGGGGAATCGACCAGCACAGATCACCTAGCGGAGTTGGGAGCTCACGCCCTTGCGATCACTTTGTTGATGAGGGCACGGCTTCTCACCACCTCCTAGCGCTCATTCGGATGGACCAGTTGGGATACCCGAGCTTCAGATTTTCATAGATCTTTGGTTCTCATTGTATTCTCTCGATATAGCATAGATGTCGTAGTGATAGGCGTTTTGCTTTTTGATTCTTCCCATTTTATGAAGGACATAACACTGTATGATACTTTGTTTATTTGATATACAGGTAGGGGATCACGCCTCAATCCCCCACCCTCCGGGGTGTTATTTAAAAAAAAAAACCCTGAACCCTAAACCCTAAACCCTAAACCCTAAACCCTAAACCCTAAACCCTAAACCCTAAACCCTAAACCCTGAACCCTAAACCCTAAACCCTAAATCTATTCCCAATTTATATGTACTCTTCTTCTGAATACGATAAAATGTATCAAACACAAAAGCTGTAGTGCAAATTTTAGTGCTGGACTTAGCACAATACATAAAAAATAATTCTGGGCATGTCACCTTATTACTTTTATATTTCCCAAATAACTGATGCGCGAGAAATTTATGAAACAAATAAGTAGCCCGGTCTTGAATGAACCCGCTGGGCGTCCCTTTACTCGAAAAATTATCGAAATCAGTCAATTCCAACCAAAATTGTTTAGCATTAAACGAGTTCGGAACAGATCGCACACCTCTAGTAGAAAATCCAAAAATCGATTTCATTACTCTATAATCCACCCTATACTCAACCCCAAGCAAAACGGCAAGTGAAGTCCATTAAGTGCGTGTCAGAAAAGCAAAGTGTAGTATAAAATTCAACAACCAATTCCGAGTATGCAACACCCGTCAATTTAATAACTTTCTTCCAACCCAAAGCTTCAACAAAAGCCATGAAATCACCTTTCAACCCCAAATCATCCAAAATTCGTAAATTTAGTAGGTGAGAAGAGGGTACCTCGCGTTGACTAATCCGTGTATACCGTTGTCCCTCCTCCTCGGAGTAGATTGGGAAGGGGGCGTCGAATTGTTCGGCCAAATCAACCGAGACCATTGGAGTGTCCTCGTGAGCCCTAGAAGTTTCCTCTTGTGCCCTTTTGCCTCTATGTGATGCCATTGATGGAAGATACTCGATTAATCAGAGTCTGTTGATGTTGTTGAGGTCGAATTTGTGTATAGGGTGAATTTGGAGAGGGTTTAGAGAAGATTTGCAAGTGAAATTTGGGGGAAAACTCGCCCCTGTGTTGCTGATATCGCTGTTGTCTGTCCCAGGTGTGCGTTCGTGCAGTCTTGCGTGTTGGTGTGCACCGCGCACCACCTGCGTGCGCGTCCAGTTGTTCTCCCGTTCGTCTATTGCGCGTTCGCGCAAATGTGCGCGTCCGCACACAACCTGTTTTATATATATATATATATTTTATTATTATTATTATTTTTTTTATATTTATAAGAAGAGAAAGGAACTCAAACAAACCATTAGATACGGTTAGTCGAGAAAAAAAAAAAGGAAACAAAAATTGGGTTGCCTCCCAATAAGCGCTTATTTAACGTCTTTAGCTTGACGATACCTGAGTATTGTTCTTATGTGACGTCTTCGAGGCCTATACTCTCAATTCGTTCAGCCCGAGATACCCCTTTAAGATATGGCTTAACCCGTTGATCATTTACCTTGAACGATTCATGCGTCCTTGGATTAAGTAGTTTTATCGTTCCATAGGGGTATACCTCTTCGATCTCAAATGGCCCGCTCCATCTCGATTTCAATTTACCTGGGAATAAACATAGTCGTGAATTGAATAAAAGAACTTTCATACCTGGTTCGAGATTTTTATGAATAATTTTCTTGTCGTGCAACTGCTTCACTTTGTCTTTGTATATCCGCGCATTTTCATAAGCATCATTGTGAAGTCCGTCTAGTTCGGAAAGTTGCAACTTCCTTTCGGCTCCTACTTTATCCAATTCAAAATTTGTCGCTTTAATGGCCCAATACGCCCTGTGTTCTACTTCAACTGGTAAATGACACGCTTTCCCGAAAACTAGTCTATAGAGGCTCATTCCTAAAACCATTTTATAAGCTGTTCTATATGCCCAGAGCGCATCATTTAACTTGGTCGCCTTGATCTTTCCTTGTAGGATTTGATCTTCTCTAAGATTCCTTTTATTTGCTTGTTGGTAGTCTCCACTTGTCCAGGAAGTTTGAGGATGATAAGGTGTAGCTACCTTATGTGTGATGCCGTTTTTCTTCATCGGTTTTTCGAATAACTTGTTGCAAAAATGTTTTCCCCATCATTAATGATAGCTCTAAAGGAATCCAAACCCGCTCAAGATATTTTCCCCGCACAAACTTGATGACGGTGTTAGTATCACAAGTCCTTGTGGGATTGCCTCAACCCACCAGGGACACGAATCGGCAAAGAACAAGTATATATTCATAACCAAAAGACTTGGGAAGGGGCCCATAAAATCAATACCCCATACATCAAATATTTCAACGAACAATGTACTATTCAGAGAGGCATCTCATTCCTCCTACTAATATTTCGATCTTTAGCATCTATCACATGTCACCAAAATTATGCGCGTCTTTGAACAATGATGGCCAATAGAATCTGATTGGAGAACTTTAAAAAGGCTGTTTTACGGCCTCCAAAGTGCCCACCACAATGCATTTCATGACAAAAGGCCAATACATCATTCTGTTCATTTTCAGGAATACATCTTCGGATAATTTCATCTTTGCAGATTTTGAACAAGTATGGGTCATCCCAATAGTAGAATCTACAAGTAGACAAAAATATTTTCTTTTCCTGAAATGAAAGGTTAGTTCTCACAATTTCACATGCAAGATAATTCACAATGTCGGCATACCAAGGAATTGAATTAACCTCAAACAATTGCTCATGGGGGAAAGAATCAATTATCTGCTCATTTTTTATGAGAAGCAAGAGTATCATTAGTAAGAGTGAGACGAGACAAGTGATCTGCTACTACATTCTCGCACCCTTTTCTATCTTTTATTTCAACATTAAATTCTTGCAACATCAAAATCCACCGAATTAACCTAGGTTTAGCTTGTGGCTTACTCAACAAGTAACGAAGGGCTGCGTGATCGCTATGAATAATTACCTTAGACCCAACAATGTAAGATCTGAATTTATCCAAGGAGAAAACAACAGCTAAAGTTCTTTTTCAGTGGTAGTGTAATTTACTTGTGCATCATTAAGAGTCAAACTAGCATAGTAAATCACATGGAGCAGTTTATTAATTCTTTGTCCTAAGACGGCCCCTACAGCATGATTAGACGCATCACACATAATTTCAAACGGCAATGACCAATCAGGAGCAACAACAACAGGAGCGATTATCAACTTCTCTTTTAATGTGTTAAAAAGCATTTAAACATTTTTCATCAAAATCAAAGGGGCATCTTGAGCAAGCAATTTACAAAGAGGTTGGCTAATTTTTGAAAAATCTTTAATAAACCTTCTATAAAATCCAGCATGCCCAAGAAAACTCCTAATGCCCTTAACATTAATGGGAGGAGGTAATTTTTCAATAACATCAATTTTAGCTTTATCAACCTCGATCCCTCTTTTTGAAACCACATGGCCTAAAATGATTCCGCTTGTCACCATAAAATGGCTTTTTTCCCAACTTAAAGTTAAATTGCATTCAATGCATTGTTCAAGAACCTTAGCCAATTTATTAAGACAATCAGAATAAGAGGATCCAAATACAGAAAAATCATCCATAAATACCTCAATGAAGTCTTCAACCATGTCAGAGAAAATTGAAAACATGCACCTTTGGAAAGTTGTTGGTGCATTGCAAAGTCCAAACGGCATTCTTCGAAATGCAAAAGTCCCAACCGGGCATGTGAAAGTAGTTTTTGCTTGATCCTTCGGTGCGATGGCCACTGGATAATAACCTAACAAACCATCCAAAAAACAATAGAAACTATGTCCTGCAAGTTTGTCAAGCATTTGATCAATAAAGGGAAGGGGGAAATGATCTTTTTAGTAGCGACATTTAACTTCCTATATAGTCTATGCACATCCTCCATCCGATCGTGGTCCTAGTGGGAATAATTTCACCTTTTTCATTTTCTACAATCTGTTATCCCACTTTTCTTTGGTACAACAAAGACAGGACTCAACCATTCACTATCCGTAATTGGGTATATCACCCCTTCAGCTAGGAGTTTTAATACCTCTTTTTTCACTACTTCCATCATAATGGGGTTCAATCTTCTTTGAGCTTCTCTACTAGGCTTAGCCCCTTCTTCTAGAATAATTCTATGCATACATGTAGCAGGGCTAATCCCTTTGATATCACTCAACCCCCATCCAATTGCATTTTTAAATTTTCTAAGCACCACCAACAATTCTCCCTCTTCTTCTTTAGAAAGTACAGCAGAATTAATCACCGGCTTCTGCTCACCTGCTTCTAAAAACACATATTTTAAATGTTTAGGGAGTTCTTTCAATTCCAGTTTTTGTTGGGGTTTATTATCCACATCTTCTAAAGCGAATATTTCCATCACCCCCCTCGTTTTAGGCTTGCCCATACGTCTTCCATGACGTCAAAAATATCATCCTACTCAAGAAACAAAGTGTTAAGACTATAATCATGCAAAAAAGTGTTTTCGACTGCCCCATCAATCAAATCAATGAAAGAGCAATTTTCAAGTGATGCATGCGAGGGGATAGGTTTACTATCAGAAATAGAGAAAGTCACAGTTCCCGAGAAACGAGTCATAGTCATGCGCCCATTTTTTACATCAATAAGTGTGTGCGTGGTGGCCATAAATGGGCGGCCTAACAGAAGTGTGTGCTCATTATCTTGGTTTTGCACTTCCCCTACTTCTAATACAACAAAATCAACAGGGACAATGAGACCACCCACTTTTACCAAAATATCTTCAATAACACCTTTAGGGTACCGAATGGACCTATCAGCAAGTTGAAGACACATTCTAGTGGGCTTCAGTTCCCCTAGATTAAGTTGTTTAAAAATAGAATAAGGCATTAGATGAATCCCGGCCCCCAAATCAAGCATCCCGGAAGTTTTCTAACCATTTCCCATTGAAATTTTAATAACAAAACTACCTGGATCTCGTTGTTTAGGAGGCAATTGATGTTGAAGAATCGCACTTGCCACTTTGGAAACTATTACCTTCTCATTGTCACCAAACTTCCTTTTGTTGGATGCGAGTTCTTTGAAAAATTTGACATAAGCTGGCACATTTCTTATAACATCTAGCAGAGGTAAATTAACATTAACCTTAGATAACATGTTATAGAAATCCAAGAACTACTTATCCTGCTTTTCGTTCCGAAAGCGACTTGGAAAAGGGATTGGAGGCTTGTAAGGATTGTTGGTTTTGTGCAAGACAGATTCCTTACTCCCCTCTTCTTCCTTGTGCAAGGTTTTTAAATTAGACGCATTCTCGATCTCCTTGTCACCTACAGGGTTAGTCAAAGTAGTAGAAAATTGAATTTCAACTTTGTTATCAATAACCTTACCACTTCGTAACACGATGACGGCTTGGGCTTGTTCTGGTTGGTTAGGTAGCTTTCCTTTATTTACCACGTGTTGAGCAATTTCACCTATTTGGGTGGCTAATTGACCAACTTGGGTTTCAAGACGTTTGAATGAAGCTTCCACTGAGACTCAAACCGAATGTTGGCCTCTTGAGTTTTCTTACTAACCTGAATGAACGAACTCAAACTTTCCTCAATTGATGGGGGCCGAGGTTGATTTGATGACTGACCTTGGGGAGGAGGCCTCTGATGGATTTGAGATGGATTTTGCGAATTTCCCCAACTGAAGTTTGGATGATTCCTCCAACCTGGGTTATAAGTTTGAGCGTAGGGATCATTACGAGGCCTTTGCTAAAAACCCTGGATAGCGTTAATGTCCTCAACTTTGTTGATCAACCAAAGATATTACAAACATTAGCCCCATGACCGAATTCGCCACAAATTCCGCATAACTCGGCAAAGGAAGGGGCGTTGGATGGATGCCCCCGTGTAGCCAACAATTGAACTTGTTTAGTCAACTCAGCCAATTGTTTTGTCACGTCATAACTTGGTGCTATTTCATTCACGGTAGCCCGTTTGCCTCGGGCACTTTTTGTTGGGAATTATCACTCATCATCTCTAGAATATCATAAATTTCTGGTGTGTGCACACCATATCACCCCAATGACATTGTCAACCATATATTGAAAGTTATGTGATAATCCATCATAGAAAAATTGGTTTAACAATTCCAATGGGTAGTGATGATGTGGGCATTTAGTCGTAAATCTTTGAAGCGATCACATGCCTCATGAAAAGGTTCACCTTCCATTTGACAAAAGGTAGCTATCTTACCTCGTAGATCCGAAGTTTTTCGATGAGAGTAGTACCTTCCCATGAACTTATTGTACACCGCTTCCCAAGTAGTAAGAGAGTTGGGAGGTAGAGACATAAGACATGTTTTTGCCCGATCTTTCAGAGTGTATGGAAAGCGGCGCATCCTTAGGCGATCCTCATTCAAATCCGCAGAGGAAAAGTTTGAATGACGAGAATAGAATTCCCGAATGAAGTTGAGAGGATCTTCATTGGGCATTCCATAAAAAGACGGTAGCTGATTGAAGTGTATGTTTTTTAGCTCATAGTTCCGTGCTGCTTGTCCCAGAGTAATGCAAGAGGTCGCGGTTCCGATAATTGGGCGCGCGAACTCACGCATCGAAGGTGGCGTGCCTGCGTTGTTTCCGTCTTGATTGTCACCCATTCTTTGGCTCGTCTGTTTGTTCTTCCTTTGGAATGCGGTCCGAGAATCCTCGCTAGAAACCGAAGAGTTGTCCCCTCGTTCCTTATACGTCTCGAACGCGGTGAATGTCGTCTACGAAAGGTGCAAGCTCCAGATTGAGATTCCTACGACCTTGCATAAACAAACTTAGGAAAATGAATCAAACGTACCGGTGGAATAAGGGTAAAAATCAAAAAGCAAACAAGAAGAATTCCTAAACTAAAAGCACGAAAAATAGACACAATAGTTATTAAGCCTAAAGCCTTCCCCGGCAACGGCGCCAAAATTTTGTTCGACCGCTAAACACCTATAAAAGTCTAACAATCCTCGCAAGAGAACGAGATCAATCGTAGGGTAGCAAGTTGACCACAAGTCGTCTCTCAAGGAAGACTTAGCCGGCAAATAATTACTATGTATCACAATAAACATAAAATAAATCCTAAACACTCTAACCAAATTTGTTGGTTTTATTTAAACTAAAAGAAAATAATCAAAAAGACGAATTAAAACTAAGCAGGATTAAACTTGGAGAAATAGATTTGGAAGAAAGTCTAGGATTATGGATTCATCTCATCAAACTTGCAAGCAGAATCCCAATTAATTGATCATGCGGTTAACAAATATAACAAACATGTAAAAATTAGGCCTAGGTTTGATAACTTTCGTATTCACAGATTAGGGCTATCCCAACATAATTTGCTATTTTCATTAAACCTAGGGTTAGATAATACATTTCTGATTCATATCTAACCCCCTGAATAAATTTAGTCCAGGAATAATATCTTCTCTCGATCTCAATTATTCCCCCAAAACAATCAAAAGTTGATCAGACAATCAATTATCAAATAAAGCAATTTATCCAGGAAAGCAGATCAATTAATCAATACTCATGCTTGTTTGTTTGAATCAAATCATCCTAATCCTAGAATAAGGAAATTAGTTCATGCTTGGGGATGGGATCATAATCTCAATAGAAGGAAAAAAAAACAATCATAAACATGATCATGCAATAATAATAATCTCCCAACAATTAAAATTAGACAAAAGAGATGAAGAAATCTTACTCTTTGATTAAGAAGCAAAAATAACTTCAAGGGGAAGAACCCAAGCAATCCCAATGTTGAAAAAAAGAGAAAAATACCAAAAAACTAAAGTATAGAAGTGCTATGAATGAGAGTGTACGAAATTATGGATCCCCCAAGGGCTATTTATAAGCCCAAGCCTATACAAGGTGGAAGAATCCAAAAAGGAAAGGAAAATTGGATTTAAAATTCTAGAAAATTCTCGTAGTGCGCGTCCGCGCAGTATTGCGCTCCGCGCAGTCTCCTCGCGCGCATTGTTGCGCACCGCGCCACTTGCCCGCCCGCATCATGCCTTGCGCGGGTGCCTGGGGCTCGCGTGGGGGCGCGCGCATTACGTCCGTCTGTTCATGTCTTCTTCAACTGCATCAACTTCCTTTTCTATGTTCGTGATACCTGCAGGGTTAGATGTAACAATAGAAAGAGGGATCTCACTTTCATGATCAGAAATCTCACCAAATTCAAGAACGGTGATGGATTGAGCTTGTGCTGGTTGGCTAGGATGTGTGTCCTGCTTGAATATATGTCGAGCTATCTCACCAACTTGAGTCGTCAATTGACCAACTTGAGTTGTCAATTGACCAACTTGAGTCTCAAGACGCTTAAAAGAAGCTTCCATAGATTCAAACCGTCTATTGTTACCTTCTTGTGTTTGCTGACTGACTTGAATAAAGGAGTTCAAGTTGTCTTCAATAGATGGAGCCCTTGATTGGTTGATTTGCTGGCCTTGGGGTTGCGGTGGCCTCGGATAGATATTAGAGGGATTTTGTGAATTTTCCCAACTAAAGTTTGGATGGTTCCGCCAACCTGAATTGTATGTCTGAGAGATAGCATTACAAACGTTGGCCCCATGACCAAATTCGCCATAGATCCCGCAAGACTCGGGAGAAGGGGGTGCAGGTGGATGCCCCATTGTAGCCAATAATTGTACTTGCTTAGTCAACTCAGCCAATTGTTTTGTCACATCGTAGCTCGGGGCTACTTCATTCACGATAGTCCGTTTGCCTCTGGCACTCTTTTGTTGTGAGTCATCGCTCATCATCTCTAAAATATCATAGATTTCCTAGGCCGTATGTACACCCATGTCACCCCCAGCGGCATTGTCAACCATATATTGATAATTATGCGATAATCCATCATAGAAAAATTGGTTTAACAATTCCAATGGGTAGTGATGAAGTGGGCATTTAATCTATAAATCCTTAAAGCAATCCCAGGCGTCATGAAAAGGCTCACCTTCCAATCAGTAAGAGAGTTAGGAGGTAGAGACATAAGCCAAGTTTTCGCCCGGTCCTTCAGAGTGTAAGGAAAACAGCGCATCCTAAGTTGGTCTTCATCCAAACCCTGCAGAGGAAAAGTTCGAATGACAGAATAGAATTCCCGAATGAAGTTGAGAGGATCTTCATTGGGCATTCCATAGAAAAACGGTAACTGATTGAAGTGTATATTCTTTAGCTCATAGTTCCGTGATGCTTGTCCCAGAGTGATGCAAGAGGTCGCAGTCCCAATGAAAGGGCGTGCAAACTCACGCATCGAAGGCTGGCGTGCCTCCACGTTGTTTTCGTTTTGATTATCACCAATCTTGATTCGTCTGTTTGTTCTTCTTTCGGAATGTGATCGCGAGAATCCTCGCTGCTATCCGTAGAATCATCCCTTCTTTCCTTGTTCGTCTCGCAACTCGATGGATATCGTCCAAGAAAGGCGCAAGGTCCCGCTTGAGATTTCTACGTCCTTGCATAAACAACACCAGAAAAACAGATCAAACGCACCAGTAGAATAAAGTAAAAACCAAAAAGAAACAAAAAGAGTCTTAAACTAAAAATAAACAAAAAGAATCCTAATCTAGAAACACGGAAAATAGACACAATAATTATTACGCCTAAAGCCTTTCCCAAGAACGCGGCGTCAAAATTTTATTCGACCGCTAAACACCTAAAATAAATCTAGCAATCCTCGCAAGAGAACGAGATCAATTGTAGGGTAGCAAGTTAACCACAAGTCGTCTCTCAAGGAAGACTTAGCCGGCAAATAATTATTATGTATCACAATTGACAGAAAATAAAACCTAAATACTCTAACCAGATTTGTTGGATTTATTTAAACTAAAAGAAAACAATTAAAAAGACAAATAAAACTAAGCAGGATTAAACTTTGGAGAAAAAGATATGGAAGAAAGTCTAGGATTATGGATTCATCTCATCAAACTTGCAAGCAGAATATCAATTAATTGATCATGCGGTTAACAAAAATAACAATCATGCAAAGACTAGGTCTAGATCTGATAACTCTCGTATTCACAGATTAGGGCTATCCCAACATAATTTGCTATTTTCATTAAACCTATGGTTAGATAATACATTCCTGATTCATATCTAACCCCCTGAATAAATTTAATCCAGGAATAATATCTTCGATCGATCTCAATTATCCCCTCAAATAATCAAGAGTTGGCCAAACAATCAATCAACAAGTAAAACAATTTATTCAGGAAAGGAGATCAATTAATCAATACTCATGTTTGTTTGTTTGAATCAAATCATCATAATCCTAGAACAAGGAAATTAGTTCATGCCTGGGTATGGGATCATAATCTCAATTGAAGGAAAGAAAACAATCATAAACATGATCATGCAATAATAATAATCACCCCAACAATTGAAATCAGACAAAATAGATGAAGAAATCTTACTCTTTGATTAAGAAGCAAAAATAACTTCAAGGGCAAGAACCCAAGCAATCTCAATGTTGAAAGCAAGAGAAAAATACCAAAAACTAAAGTATAGAAGTGCTATGAATGAGAGTGTGTCGAAAATAGGGGCTCCCCAAGTCCTATTTATAAGCCTAGAGTCCTAAACAAGGTGGAAGAGCCAAAAATCGGATAAAAATCAGAAATTTCGTGTTCAGCATGACACCGCGCGCACCCGCGCGCTCCAGCGCATGCCCGCGCAAGCCTGCAGCCAAGCTTCCTCGCGCGCCCACGCTGAATCCCGCACGCCCACGCGCTGTCTTCTTTGCCCACCCGCGCGATGCGATCGCGCGCGCTGTTGCCACTACACAAGCAGGGTCAGTGTCTTGCACGCCCGCGACTGCACGTCGATGTTTGTCATTATGCCCGTTTTCTCCATTTTTCATCCGTTTTCGAGCTTCTTTTCATCATAACCTATAAAAATGACAAAGAACACCCTACGTAACACTCCACACTATAACCAATACTTTAAGCTACGGAAATATGCATAATCACACACAAAATAAAACAAAAACACACAAAAATAATACTCAAAAAACATGCAAAACATCGAGACTTGTGGAGTTGGCTCATCATCAAAGTTAAACCTCATAGGAGCCGTCTTTTCACTGACTAGGCTCTAAGATTTGTGAACATCCTCTGTAATTGGTGTCAACTCAGCTTCATCTTCGGACCCCGGAAAGGATGTATCAATGTTTTTTTGGGAGTCCTGAAGGGCACCAATGACTTCATATGTGCAAAGCACCTTTGACCGGAGGATCTCAATAAGCGCATTCTTGTCCTTACCTAGGGAAGTCTCAACCTCCCCAAAGCCTTGATACCTTTATTTTTAGTCTCAATGCAGCAGCAGGTTTTCTGCATTCCCTTCACCGACTCAAATTTGTCTTAGGGTCTTGGACAATGGCATCCAGAGGAGTCTCAACCTCTTGGATTTCACTTTTTGTGCCCAGAGTGTTAACTCTGGGGAATCTCCATCATGTGCCTCGACTGTGATAAAAGCGTCATTGGCCTTCAAAGTAGCTGGCACTTCAGCTGGGATAGACTCAACTGTCCAAGCTTTATCAATGTCACTCTGCTGATGTTCACTCTCTTTCTCAATTTCGCCTCCAAACGTCATTTGTGTGTCTCCCACAACAACCTCCAACCCTGCTGTGGTGGAGAGAGTTTCCCCACGGTGCGCGCACCGAGTGAGTCTGATTGTGGGGTCACTCTTCTCCAGAGACGCGACTTTATCCATTGAGTGCTCAGCCGCTGGGGCAGGTGTGAAAACACCTTCTTCAGGGATTGGCTTAGCTTGGGTGCCCAACTTCCCAGCTTCATCGCCAATATCCTTGGATCCATCCTCTGACTGCACAGGGAACGTGGCAGCAGTAATAACAGATGCAATGTGTCGTGCCACTCCCAAAGGATCAATTTGCAGAAGAGTTTGGGATGACTCTCCTGGACCTTTGAATAACTATTGCTCGTGCATGGCTTTGGATTCCCTCAAAGCCTGCTGCATAGTTGACTTCTCGGTTGTAGCAGTGGGATCCATATCTTCATCACTTTCTGAGAGCAAATCAAGATGTGAATGAGTATGCTCGTGAGAGACTGTAAATTCACACATCTTGGATTTCTTCAACGTTTGGGCTTGCTCAGCAGCTTTCTCCTTTTCATCCTCCTTGATAATGCGAAGAATGTCCATGCAGTTGTTTTCATCAAGAGCTTGTCTGGTAGTTGCAACACCAAGGAATCGGAGCAACTCTTCTTCTTCTTCTATGAACTCAAGGTGAGTGAACTACACCCTTGAGTGATCCAACTTCCATGCTCTCCATTCTCGTAAGCGTCGTTGAATATCTAGGTAAACTGGAAAATACATGATCACATAATCATCATCATCTTCACTTTCTCCTCCAGTTTCCGGAATGGGAGGTAAGAGACCTCGCTCTTCCTCAGAAGCAGCAGCATCAGATGTGGGCAGGGAGACAACTTTTTCAAAAACAGGTTCAGTTGTCTCAGTTGCTTCTTTCTCCTCAACTGTCTTCCTCACAGCTGGGTCTTCGACTAATATCTGCTGATCACCATCAGCAGACTTTGCAGATGCATCAATAACTTCAGGAGGCGCTTGATTACCAGCCGATCTCGGCTTCCTTCTCTTCTGAGTAAGTAGCAGACTCAGCCGTCTTCTCAAGGTCAGAATGCCTGACCAACCTTCTCTTTCTTGGACGAACCAGAAGGACTTCTGATTCAGATTCAGTAGATTCATCAGTGGTGGGGGCTTAGGTACTCTTCTTAGAGGCAACTGCCTTCCTCGGCTTGGCAGTCCTCTTCTTCTTTGCGACTTGGGAAGGGAGTGAGGGTTCCTTCTCAGTCTCTGCTGCATGGGCAGGAGTCTCGGCTGCTCGGGCATGTGACTCGGCTACAGGGTCAGGTGCTTTCTTGGGCTTGGATGCAGGGGAAGCTTTCTTCTTCGCCCTCGCTTGTATCATCTCTCTTTGCATGAGCTCTCTTTTGGGCACCGGAAAGGTTTGCCCTGAACATCTTCTTGTTCACGTATAAGGGCTTGCAATGACAAAGATCAATGTCCTTCACCTCTAGCAAATGGCCAATCACAAGGCCATAGCGCAAGGAACATCCAAAGGACCCGACCTTCTTGTAGGTCCTGTTCAGCACATTTTGGCAAAGTCTGTTGTAAACAAACTCAGCCCAATTGACCTTCTTTCCTTGCATGATCGCAGCCATGATGATCGACTTAGTTTTGGACAGCTGATTAAATCTTCCAAATTTCATGTCAACACATTTGGAGACGATGTCCATCAGCTTATGATAGTCTTCCTTCAGCAGCTTCTTGTTAGTTGTGTAAACCACTTTCGCAGCACACTCGGGCTTGGCAACTTCCTCCCAAGCCGTAGCTAAGTTGACATCTGCCTCTGAGATGTCCTTCAAGCCCTCCGAGGGCAACAAACAATGCTCAGCAAGGTCTTTTGCATTGAGTTTAATGACCTTGCTGTGGACGGAATATTTGATCTCATCGTCCTGCACTTCAGCATTTACATAGAACATCGCTACCTCTTCAAGGTAGGTATGAGAGTATTCCATCGTCAAAAAAGCTTTTAGACCGGACTTCTCCAACATTTCAGCTATCTTCAAAACTAGGGTTTCATCAACACCCTGTTTAATCATCCCATCGAAGTCCACTGAAGAACCGGAGTGGATTTGCTTTGAAAGCTTCACATAATCAAACTTTGGGGCCATTTTCAGATATTTTTACGTTCGAAAAAAAAACATGCTTTGAGAGAACTTAGGGTTTCAGATAGAAAAAAAGCTTCTTGCTTGAAGATGAACAGTTCGTGTAGTGAGAGAAATGCAAATTTTCGTATATAAAGGTTGTGAAAGGACACATTTTAGATTTTGAAATTTCTGATCAAAATCAACGGCTAAGATTAAAACGCCAAAACCGCATTTAATGCAGCGGCATTTATATCCAATCATATGGCTTACTGAGCAGCTTTTACTGTGACCGTCATTATTACGTTGATGTCATTCTTAAAAACATCCCCACTCATTTAAAACGACTGCATTTTTGTCACTTAGCTCATAAATGATTCAGCTTATATCCAATGCGACTTAACTCTACTTTTCTCTTCTTATGAAGTAACTCAGTTGTCAGCAAACTCAATACAACTAACTTCCCGATAAGGCTATTTCACTTGGCTGAAGTGTGAAACTTGCTCTGCTTTGATTTTCTCATCTTCTTTCTCTGCTGATTGAGTCTTCTAAGTTTCCTTAACTCAGCTCAATTAACCCCAACTCATTCTTGAGTTCTTCAAACCTTGATTCACATAGAGGCTTTGTGAATATATCAGCTAAATGTTTATCAGTTGATCGGATGTATTCCAAGGTGATGTCTTTCTTTTCAACATGATCTCTTATGAAATGATATCTGACATCAATGTGCTTTGTTCTTGAATGCAACACATGATTCTGAGTGATTGCAATAGCACTAGTGTTATCACACATAATTGGAATCTTTTTTTCTTTAATATCATAATCTCTCAGTTGTTGTCTCATCCATAAGACTTGGGCACAACAACTGCCCGCAGCTATGTACTCTGCTTCAGTTGTGGATGTGGATATTGAATTTTGTTTCTTACTGAACCAAGAAACCAATCTATTTCCAAGCATTAGACATGTACCTAAAGTACTTTTCCTGTCAACTCGACATCCAGCATAGTCTGAGTTTGAGTAACCAATTAGCTTGAATCCACCTTCCTTTGGATACCATAAGCCAACTTCCTAGCATCCCTTCAAATATCTTAGGATTCTCTTAGTTGCAGTCATGTGGTTCTCCTTTGGTGCGATTGAAATCTTGTACATACACCTTTGCAAAGGTGATGTCCGCCTACTTTCTTTGTTAGATAGAGCAATGATCCAATGAGTGCTCTATATCCGGTTTGATCTCTGACTTTGCCATCTGCATCCATGTCCATCTTGACTGATGTGTTCATTGGAATTTTCACAGAAGACTTCTCTTCCATACCAAATTTCTTCATCAAATCTCTGGTATATTTTGTTTGACTTATGAAGGTTCCATCCTTCAATTGCTTGACTTGAAGTCCTAGGAAGAAAGTCAGCTCTCCCATCATGTTCATCTCAAATTTACCTTGCATGAGGTTTGAGAACTTGTCACACAACTCTTTATTTGTGGAACCAAAAATGATGTCATTCACATATATTTGAACAAGCAGTATACTCTCTCCATCTTGAATTCTAAAGAGTGTTCTATCAACTTTGTCTTTGGTGAATCCATTGTCTGTTAGAAATTGAGACAATGTATCATACCATGCTCTTGGTGCTTGTTTCAATCCATATAATGCTTTCTTGAGCTTATATACCTTATCTCCAATAGTTTTCTGCTCAAAACCTGGAGGTTGTTCAACATAGATTTCTTCCTCTAACAGTCCATTTAGAAATGCACTCTTCACATCCATTTGGTACACAGTGAAGTTCTTTTGTGCAGCATAGGCAAGAAACATCCTTATTGCTTCCAATCTGGCAACAGGAGCAAAGGCTTCATCAAAGTATATACCCTCTTCTTGGCAATACCCTTTGCCTACCAATCTTGCTTTGTTTCTTACAACAGATCATTCCTCATTCATCTTGTTTCTAAAAACCCATTTTGTGCCAATGGCATTCTGATGGGTTGGCCTCTGCACCAATTCCCATACTTTATTTCTTTCAAACTGATTCAGCTCTTCTTGCGTTGTTTGAATCCAATGTGTGTCATCCAATGCTTGAGACACATCTTTAGGCTCTATCTGGGAAATAAAATAAGTGAACATTGCTTCATGTTGTGCTCTGGATCTGGTTCTTATGCCAACTCTAACATCTCCAATAACTAACTCTGGTGGATGGTCTCTCAGCCATCTCACATCAGGTTGAAGTAAGTCTGCTGGATTCAGCTGTCTCGCAGCTAAGTAGTCTTGAACAGCTCTTTCATCTTCATTCAGTTGTAGCTGTCTTTGAGATTCGGCAATCTCATCTTCATCTGGGTTGCTTGCTCTTACTTCAGCTTCAACATAAGGACTCTTCTGTATTGTTGGTTGATTCAGCTTATCAGCTAACTCTTCAATGTCTTCTCCATTTACATTAGGTTCATCAAAAACCACATGGATAGACTCTTCTTTACCATAGTCCTCTTGTTCAGCACTCTATAGGCTTTGCTCTCAGCTGAGTATCCCAAAAAGATATCTTCATCAGCCTTAACATCAAAAGCCTTTAAATTATCTTTGCCATTGTTATGGATGATGCATTTACATCCAAATATCTTGAAATATCCAACATTTGGCTTTCTCCCTGTCCAAATCTCATAGGGAGTCTTGGTCAATTGCATGTTGATCATGCATCTATTTAAGTATAGCATGATGTGTTAATGGCTTCAGCCCAAAATCTCTTAGACAATCCAACTTCAACTAACATGGTCCTTGCAGATTCCTTGAGAGTTCTATTTCTTCTTTCAGCTATTCCATTCTGCTGTGGAGTTCTTGCAACTGATAACTCATGAGCAATTCCATTTTCAACACAATAATGAGTTATTATCCCATTGACAAACTCAGTTCCTCTGTCAGATCTTATCTTTATAATGGTTTGGCTCTTTTCATTTTGAACTCTTTTCATCAGCTGAGGTAACTTCTGCAAAGTTTCCTTCTTCTTACTCATGAAGATTGTTCATGTATATCTTGAATAGTCATCTACCACTACCAAGATGTATTTATTTACACTTATGTTGGATGGCTCAACTGGACCAAATAAATCCATATGCAATAGATGTAATATTCTTGTTGAAGACGGACTAGGCTTATCCTTGAATGAAGATTTTATTTGCTTTACCATCTGGCATGCATCGCATATACTTTCTTTCTTGTACACTGAGTCTGGCAATCCTTCTACAAGATGACTTCTTGCAAGCTTGTTGATTGTCTTGAAATTCAGATGACTCGTCTTCTTGTGCCACAGCCAACTTGATTCGGCTGTGCTCTTTGCTAGCAGACAAGTGTTTGGTGTAGTAGTAGACCAATCTACCACATACATATTCTTTTGTCTTGATCCTTGCAGCACTATTTCATTTGATTAAGCATCTTTGATCTGGCACACTCCCATGTTGAATCCAACATTGTAGCCTTTATCGCAGAGTTGGCACTCATCTGTTCCTTGAACCTGCAAACAAGGAAATCAGTATTTAGGTACCCATGCTTGCCTGGGTCCTAAGGGGTTAGTGTTATAAGATGATCCAACCAACATATAGCCAAAGGACTTGACTCTAAGAGATTGCCATCTATCAGTGTCGTAATCATAGTGCACATTAGCAAATTGCTTGGGGGTTTTAGGTTCATACAGTTGTCTCTTTTGTCTGTATGCCTGTGTGTGTGTTTTAGCAATTGCTTTCTTGGGATGGTTGTGATATTTCTGAGTGTAGTGCTTGGGTGCATATGTGTGCTGATAATAGCTCTTTTGCCTTTGGAATGACCTTTGCCGAGTTTTAGGTCTTTGCATCTGGGCTTGTATTCCATAGGTCTTTGATGATGTTTCACATTATTCCAATCAGCATAGTTTGAATAGTTTCTACCATTCCCATCATGTGTGTTTCTCTGATGAAACTTCTGGGATTTTTGGTAGCTCTGTTTGCTTTTCACAGAGTATTTTCTATTTGGAGTTTGTTGAGAAACTCGGCTGGATTTCTTCTCAGTTGTCCTCTCAGCATACTCAACTGGCTGTTTTCCTTTCCCTTTGTATCCAAGGCCAGTTTGTTTGTGATTATGCTTAGGAGTGAATGTGGGTGTAACATTTGGTGTTTTGGATTTTTGAGATGCTTCATTACTTGAAGATCCTTTTTCCAAAATCACTCTTGGAGTTTGACTGTGAACAAAGGAATTAAATCATATGCATGTCTTATCTCCACATTCTTTTTGACTCATGATAAGTTCATCCAATGAATTGGATGTCTTTGTAAATGAGGCAATCACATTTTTGAGATCTTTTTCCCTCTTTTCTATAGCGACTAACTCGCTTTATGATCTTGGCATTCTCAGCCTTCAGCTTAGTGTTCTCATCAGCTATGTGACTCAGAGTACTCAGCTCTTTAGTTAGTTGTGAGTTTTGGCTTTTAAGCTGTCTGTTTTCCTCATTTAGAATTGTGTGTGAGGATTTTATGTGTTCAAAATCTTTCATCATTTTGCCTAATGAATCATAAAGATTAGTGGGTGATGAAGTGTGTGTATCACAATTACTATCACTTGAATCTTAATGAGATGAGTTAGAGTGTACCTCATTTTCTTGATCAGGTTGATCTTGTTCTTTAGCCATAAGGCAAATCATAGCCTCTTCCTCAGAATCACTTGAGTAGTCAGCTTCACTACTCTCTGAGTCTGTTGCTTCTTTAGACTTGGTTGTTTCAGCAGTCTCAGAAGCCAACATGGCTTTCTTCTTTTCCTGTCTTCTTTCTCTGAAGAATTTTCTATCTTCCTCATTATTATATTTGTTGACTGGTGGATAGGAACAGTCAACTGCAAAATGTCCTGGTTGTCTGCAGTTCCAACACAGGTTCTCAGCTCTTTGATCAGCTCTTTCTGTTCTTGGATTATCAGTTCTCTGATATTCAATTCTTTGATGTTAAGCTCTCTTGGGTGGCCTATCTTCCCTTGACTTGGAAGGAGTTGAATGTCTCCTGGAGGTTTCACCCTTGTTTCTTTTATAGTTCTTATTGAAGAACTTGTTGAATCTTTTAACCATTAGGGCAATTTCCTCCTGGTCTATGGCTTTCTTGGATTCGGCTCTCTTTCCATCCTTGGCCATCGGTCGGTTTGTCTTGGGTATAGCTATCTCCTCTTGCTCTTTTCTTCTCAGCTCAAACTCATAGGCTTTGAGGTCTGAGAATAGCTCATGGTTAGATGTTCTTGAGAGGTCCATTGAATGTCTCAGGGCCATAGTCTTCATTTTCCATTCAGTTGGGAGGCTTCTTAAGATCTTCATACACATTTCCTTTTGTGTATATTCCTTCCCAAGAGCTGAAAGTTCATTTGTGATTCCAGTGAATCTGGCATCCAGCTGATCCATGGTTTCACTTGCAAGCATTTTAAAATTTTCAAACTTTTGAACAACAACAGACGAGTTTATTTTCTTTAATTTGTTACGATCCTTCACAAATTAAAGTCGATTTTTTATTCATTTCTTTTGCAGATTTGCAAGATTTGACTTTATTGAACATGGTTTTGTCCAATATCTTGTAGAGTATATCCTTGGACACATTGTCCAAGTTGTATCTCTTCTTATCTTCATTTGTCCACTCAGTCCATGGTTTTTCAACCATGGCTGGTCTTGTGTCCTTGAGGGACAACTAAGTTGGTTATTCAGCTAAGTTAGCCACTCAACATACTCGATAGAGCTGTTTATAGAATAACTCGAATGTTTAACCTAAACTTAACTTGGCTGGTTTGGTTTTATCAGCGGAAGACTTAACACTATTTCATTAGATTTAAGCTTGTTTTAAACACTCGATTTTTAGCACTTGGTTATTAATCAGTTGGATAGCAATGTAACACTAACAGCAGATATAATGTAAGTATGCAAGAAGATAAATGTGCTGAAAGTAAATGACACAAATGTTTTTATAGAGGTTCAAAGATGGGGTAATTCTTCTAATCCTCTCTTCTCCAACTCCTGGAGGAATCCATTAAGTAACAGATCAGTTTACAAAGTGGTGAAGATCGAGAGACGGCCTTGATCACACAACGGCTGGCTTCTCTTGCAACTCAGCTTCTTCACAGGGCAGCTGCCTTGCTACTTCAGCTCACTTCTCAAGTTCTTGGATTTGATCACGAAGCCCTCCAACAAACTTGATACTGGTTCGACCTTGAACCTTCCTACAATCCTCCTTGGAAAGTAGACCCCTTTTTATTCTTCAAAAGTTTCCTCTTCAACAGATTTGAAGTTGTCTTTCTTTCACATCTTGTGTTGGATTGATTTTCTTCGAGTTTCAGGTTTGAGGATTTGCTTGAATGTACTTGAGAATATTGCAGGTTAAATGCTTGAATAATGTTTGATTTCTCAGGTGTGCAAGGTAATCTCTTCTCAATAACTTCCTCGGCCTTTTATAGTGTACATTTGAAATTTTGCCCGTTGAAGAGATAGGCTAATTTCAAATGTCACTTTTGTTCGTTGGATTGTCTTGTTGCAGTCCTTGATGTTGATATTTCCTCGTATTAAATGTCTTCGCAGCATAGCAGGTTCCTGACACAAGGTGTTGTGTTTCCCATTGGTTTATTCCTTTTGCACAATTCTGGGACTAACACTTTAGACCTGACAGCTTTGACATATTACTATATTGAGTAATATTCTTGACTTTAATCAACGAATCTAAGTCAGTTGTCTTGACTAGACTGTTGTCTTTACCCCAGGTGACTTGAGTCAGCTTCAGTCGTTGGATAACTCAACTATCACTTCAACCTTGAGACTTGGCTTCTTGAGTTGACTTGACTGACACTTCTCATAGTTATTCCTTAGCTGACACTCCTTCGGTCGAGTCCTTGACTTCCTTCTTGGCCATACTCAGCTGACACACAGCAGAGTCTTCAATTCAGTCCGCAGTTGACTTCTTGGCTTCCTTGGCATAGCTGACTTGACTCAGCTTTTTCAGCTCTATCTATTACAATACAAATTACAAGGAAAATGGGGTGTCAACTTCCTAGTTTAAGTTTTACATGGTATCATCAAAATCTAGTCAATAAATTTCCTAACATCCTCCTTCAGATTTTTCTCTTTTTTTTTTGTATTTTATTGGTGATATTTGGGTTCCTTTATCACATCTCCCATTTTCCTTATCACCCTTCTTATATACTAATCTTCCTATATAGGTCAAGTCCCATATATACCTTACTTATATGGATAAGTCACCTCAAGTTTCTATAGATAGGATTCTAATAAAAGTCTTAATGTACAAGTTAATAGAATAAAGTGCTTAATTAATTAATTAGTAAATATCAACTAGTAATTAAATAAATATATATTTAGTCAATTATTAAGGAAATTTGAAATTAATGCCACATTTCATTAATATAAACATTGTGACACCAAGCCAATTAGTACATCATCCGTCAATATTACAAAAATTTGAATTATAAGCTAAATAAAAGTCGAGGCCTCACAACTCCCAGGAAGCCAGTCGCAGCCAAGAAGAGAAGACTCAAAGAGGGCTATGTGATGAGATTGATGAGTCTGTTATTAGAGCTGACTCCGAGAAAATAGAGTCAGTGGAGATTCCTCTTTAGAGAAGGTCTAAAAGAACCCATGAAAGACCTTCAGTTATGGTCGAATCAACTGATGTGAGAAGAGTTGAGGAGACAGTTGTTGCATAAGTGGAAGAGGCAACTGTTGCGGATGTTGGTGACACAACTACAAAAGTCATTGGTGAATCTGTTGTGGAATCAGGCCACGAGGCAGAAAAAATCGTTGCTCCAGTTGAATCTAAGCCATAAGAAGTTCATTCCCCTCTATATCCTGTTGAAGTGAAAAGGATATCCGAATGGGCCTTGTGGAAATTTAGTAAAAGCATATTCCAGTTCACAAGGCCAGAAATGATTGAGGACGAGGAGTGGATACTCTTCTTCCTGAATGATTGCTCTATTCTCAAGCCATGGAAAATCAGTATATATATGATAAGCTATACAAAAGGCGAAGGGAGGAGAAGCCAAGGAGTTGGAGAAAGGCAAAGGTGCAGCTATGACGTACAGATGTCTTTTTGGACACTCAGCTGCACTAATTCCTGATGTTGGAGATGATGAAGGAGGTAAAAGATGCTAAGTAGAGGCAAGCATTGCGTGAATCAAGAAAGTTAGCAGAATAGTGACAGCAGGCTGGGCCTGGGGAAACACAATCCCCCACTCAAATTATTGGTGATATTATGAGAGACACCGCTGCTCTCTCATTACCAGCTCACTCTCAATCACCTGCAACAAATCCATATGGTGGCAATGAAGCTGGTGAAGTAATTATGGTGGACTTGGTTGGAAATGATAAGGAAGATATGTCAATCACCACATCTGGGAACCAAGTTGAGCCAACCCCAGAAACTGTTGTTGACACAACATATAAAGAAATAGTTGAAAGTATTGAAAATAAACCTATTGACATTCCAAATACAACAGTTGTTGAGACAACTTAGTGAGAAGCTGGGCACACTACAACTCAAGAAATTGCTGAAAATACTGAAGGAGTTGTAGAGGGAGAAGTGGAAGAAACTGAAGTTGGAGGCGAAGTGGTTGTTGTGCAGGCCAATGACATTCCAGTGGTTGAGACTACTGAAACTAAGTCACGTGTGGAATTAATTGTTGAGGCTATAGTGGTTGGGACTGTTGTTAGCGATGAAAGTGTAATCCCAGCGGTTGAGACTGTTGTGGATGCCAACTCTCTCCAAACCCAGCGGCGGTTTATACTACTATAGTGATTGTCCGAGACCCAGTAACGATTGAGATTGCTACAAGGATTAGTGATTTGGGTATGGATCAGAATATGACAGTTGCTTAGAATTTGGGTTTAGTGTTAGTTAAGCCAGTCGCATATCAGATGTATGTAGATGAAATAATTGTAACCGAACAAGAAAATCATATGAATACAGTTGAATCAAATAAAGAAGGATTAAAGGCAATTGGCTCATCCAAAGATGAAATAGTTGTTGATATGGATATCGATGACACATCTAAATCAAATCCAAATGATGATGATGATCAAGCAGCAGGGTCAAACTTTGTCGAATTTAGATTCATGATTATTGACCCACCCATTCAAGTTGCTAGATCACCTGTAGATGATGTTGTTCAGACAACTGATGCACAGTCAACCCAACAGGAAGACAACAACTATTGCAAGTGAAGCTGTTAACATAGCTGAGGCACAGTCAGCTTAGCAGGCTCACACAGTTGTTGATGCCGATGAAGCTCAAACAACTGAGGCACAAGAAGCTGCAAGTCAAGGGAAAGAGGCAAGGAACCCTATTGGAGATGGAGCATGGCCTTCCTCAACTCCTATTGACAATTTTGATCTGGAGGACTTTGAATTCCCAGAGGAGATTCATATTGATGAAGAGCAGGATATGTCAGGATTTAGTTATCCCTCCCATGTCACAGATCCAGATGATTCAGGAGAATGCGTCTTGACTCCATACAACCCCAGAGAACATATTGCAGAGTATGAATTTGCCCCATGAATAGACAACCAACTTGCATCTAAACTCCGAAGAGCATTCAAATATATGTTCGGGGAAATGAAAGAAATGTAGCATGGTTTTCGGGCCTCTACGAGCACATCAACAATTATGATGCTCATCTCAACAGTGAAATCCAATGTGTTCTACTTAAAACCAAAGAATGTGTAGCTAGGACTAAAGCTCTACGTAGGAAACAAGTTGGGAGTTTCAAACATCTCTACAATAGACTGCTAATATGGGCTTCTGATCAAGTGGCTTTTCAGAATCACCAAAAGTAAAACATGAATCGAATGGATGAAAGCCACCAGAACGACATGGAATTGACAATAAATTTGAATATATGGAAGATACAATGAACAATTATTTATCAACCTTACAGAAATAGCTGATTGAACTCAGCTCGAGTCACTTTGCTACAGATTATGTAACCCAGATGAAACTAGACTTAATAATGGAAACCATTTAACCTCTCTTCCATGTTGATGCCAAAAAAATGGAAGAAAAAGTAGATCCTCCTACAACATCTGTAAAATGCAAAGGCATTGAAAGCTCATCAATTATGTCTCAAATTCCATCATCCCTCTCAACTGGTGAAAAAGTTGATCTCGCATTGCAAAAAAATCAAGGGATCAGATTGCTGCTCTTGACAAGAAACAAGAAGATATAATAAATTTTGTCATGAAACAATATGGCGGGCCAAATCTCCAAGGAAATATCAAATGAAGAGTTTTACACTCTTCTATCTGAAGGATATTATAAGGGGATTAGCCTTGCTGATGCTTGGGAATTATATTGGGATAAAAGCTTGGAAGGCATTGAGCTGACTAAGAGTCAACAGAGTACTTCCAAAAGCCAACTGAAAGGTGGTGGTAGCCAAGTTCCAAGAGGAGGAGGAGGTGATAGAGGAAGATGAAGAGGAAGAGACAACTTCTTGTGGGAGAGGCATATCTCAAAGCCATTCCAGTAGGAGCTCTCCGCCAAGAAGAGGAGGAGGGGTCATGTATGTGAATCCCTTGAAAACAAATGATGAATTTTAACTCAGTCTTGATGAAGCTCATCGAAGAGAAGATGAAAAAAGAGCAGTTGAGTGGAAAAGATATGTTGAAAGAGAAGAAGCAGAGAAAAGTGCAAGAGGCGGAGATCAAAGAAGACTGGGGGAAGACATGAAAATTATTGTATATTAACAATTCTTTGTAAATACACGATATAATGTAAGTGCCTGAGTTTACTTGAATATAATTGCAATATTCTCTTTCAATTATTTAAATTCAAGGCACATATGTTTAAAAAATTTGGCATCATCAAAAATGGGAAAATTGTTAGAAAATTTATTGTATATATTTTCAATGTAATTTCTACTTTGTAATAGATAGGATATAAGCTGAACCAGATAACAGCTAAGTAGAATTGCAGAAGACTTGTTGTGGAAATCATCAAAAGACTCGCAGCTGAGTTTGCATCAGAAGACTCTCAACCAAGTGCGACAGCCAAGTCTTTCAGAAGACTGACGACAGAGTCAATCAGAACAATACCTGAGAAGACTCAAGTCTAAGTCAAAGGGGTAAAACAATTTAAGGACCGAGACACAACTGAAAAAGTTCGTTAAATTGAAATTGAGAAAGTTACTTATTTTAGTAATAAGGACATACCTACAACCTTAAACTATTCAAGCACTAAACAAGAAAAGGGATAAACAAACGGAAAGCAAGTAAGTGATGATACCTTTTCAGAAAATTCGAAAAAAAGTTTGAGTACAAGGATGGTCAAAATCAAAAGTTGCAAGACAGGATAAGCCAACAAATACAAAGTAGAGTTTGAAGTTTTGTCTATTTCTTCAACATACAAAATTCAAACTCTACTATAAAAAGCAGAGAAGAAAAAAAAAAGAACGCATGTTGAGACAAAAAGAACACAAGGGCATTTCGAGCAAGAAATCTAAATACTCTCTCAAGCTTTAACTGAAAATCCTCAAACTATTTAAAGACACTTCATCCAACACGTTCAGTGAAATATTGAAGTTGTTCAACAATTGAAGAGGAAACTTTTGTGAAAAACAAAAAGGGTTATGCACTACCAAGTATTGAATGAAGTGTAGTAATGTTCAAGGTCGAACCAGTTTTGAATCCAATGAGGGTTGTGTAATCAAATCCTGAAGATTGAAAGAGCTAAAGTATCTAGGCAGCTGCCTGGTGAAGAGCTGAGTCCAAGAAATAACTAGTTGTGTGATCCAGACTGTTTGCACTATACTTTTATAACTAAAGTCACCTGTTACATTAGTGGATTCCTCCTAGAGTAGGAGAAGATTGGAGCAGAAGAATTACTTCATCCTCAAATCACTATAAATTTTGTGTTCTTTACTTTATTGTCTTTATATTTCTATGTTTCTTGACATTGCTTTATAATTGCCATCCAACAAACTCATAATTTTCTAAAAAGCTTTAGAGGCATTTCCTATGACCGACATTCAATGTGCAATCATGCCGCATAGTTATATTTGGTCTAAGGACATTACCAAGTGTGCATTTAATGATAAAATGCTAAAACATAAGATAAAGAAACGCCTTTCATTTATTACATATTGCATAGAAGCGACCAATAATTAGCCCGTGAGGCATTACTTTAACATGAATATGATATGGTTTTTGATTTATTGAGCAACTTAAAATTATCCTTTGTTAAATAAAACTGGGGGTACAAACTGTCTTTTTAAGTTGGTATGCTTGAGAAATCATTACTATTGTATAATTATATTTTTCTTTTTATTAAAATATTATGTTTTGATTGAAGTAAAAAGTTCAATCGTAAGAACATTTGTTTGTGTTGGAAAATCGAGTTGGTGTAATATCAAAATTGACTAGGTTAATTTGGGCAAAGTAACAAAATTATCCTTATCAATTTGATACTGATATAAAGTTAAGCAAAAGCAACCCATATATGTATAAGATTCTTTGATTTCTAGCGGAATACTTATGACCAAAACTCCTCTCAGACGATTTAACAAACCAAAATCCGTTAGACGAATCTCAAAAAACAACCATGTGACATTATTTAAGTAGCAGTGACTGGTTAGTAGGACTGCAAATGAACCAAGCCGCTCGCGAGCTATTCGAGTCTCGGTTTGACAAAATATTCGTTCGAGATCGAGCCTAAAATTCGAGCTCGAACTTTTAAACGAGCCGAACTCGAGCTTACAGGTATTCGGCTCGAAAGTTCGCGAACATGTTCGTTTACAGGCTCGCGAGCTTAGGCTCAAGTTCGGTTCGTTTATAAGCTCGCAAGCCTAGGCTCGAGTTCAGTTTGTTTACAGGCTCGCGAGCCTAGGCTCGAGTTCAGTTCATTAATTGAGCTCGTGAACGTGTTCGTTTACAGGCTCGTTAGCTTGTGTTCGAGCTTGGCTCGATAATTAAGCTCGCGAACATGTTCGTTTATAGGCTCGTAATAATTATTACACGAGTATCTAGTAATTGTTTGATAAATTGTTTTATCATAATTTTGATGATTTTGTTTTTATACCAAAACAATATTTTTAAAGGTTGTCCAAATACTCCTAAATGATTTAAAATGGTTTTAATATTTTTTGGAGTATTTCCTCAAGTTTATTTTCGATATAAAATTGGACAACACATTTAATGATTTGAATGATTTTGTTTTTATACCAAAACAATGTTTTGAAAGGTTGTCCAAATACTCCTAAATGATTTAAAATGGTTTTAATATTTTCCGGAGTATTTCCTCAATTTTATTTTAGATAAAATTGGACAACACTTTTAAATGATTTTTTGTTAATGTTTTTTTTACATCAAAACAATGTTTCTAAATGTTGTCCTAATACTCCCGATCGGTTTAAAATGTTTTTACGAATTTTTTGGAGTATTTCTTAAGGTTTATTTTCGACAAAAATCGGACAACACTTTTTGTAGGAGTCGGACCAGGTCGACCAAAAGAGGCGACGTGCACGGGAATGAACTTAAAAAGCAGAACTCACGGAACTCCCAAAATGGGTCAGGGGACCGGCCACCATGGTGGGCGACCGGTCGCACCCTAGGGCGACCGGTCGACCCCCCATTGGACCGGTCACCCCGTGTAAAATTTGATGTGTTCTTTTCAAATCTTATTTCTGTGACGTCGCTTCTTAAGTTTGACAAGAAATTCTAACCATTGTGCGAAAGATGACTTTTCCCTAAATTGTGGAATTGATTTCTACACTATAATCTTGATTTTAATTGCAATTTTTGTAGATATCAGATTCCAAGAGGAGCCTATCAAGTATCAATCATCTCCTATAAATAGAGGAAGATTTGAAGCACAACTACAAGAGAGAAAACTACAACACAACAAGATACACTAAAGAATACACTTGTTCTTACATTGTCTTATTTCTTGTTGTAATTTGCCTAGCTATTCACTTTCACATTCTTGAGGTCTAGGCTTTTCTTGATTACACTTGCACTCCATTGTATTATCAATTATCGAGTTGTAATCTTGAATTTCGGTAATCATTCAACACAAGATATCCTTGTGAGTGTTCTTGTGGTAAGAACACACTTGGGTGATCTAGGTGTTAGGTGTAAGAAGATTGTGGTAATCTTCTTGTTGAGGTGTTGAAGAATTTGGTATTCTTCAAGGTTGAAGATTGGTAATCTTCACAAGGTCGTTGGAGATGGTGGTAATCTTCAAGTGAGATTGTGGTAATCTCAAAGGTGGTGTTTGAAGAAGAGTGTGGTGCTCTTCAAGGTGTTGTTGTAAGTTGGTGTTGTATTAATTTGTGGTAAATTAATAAAATCTTTTTCTTTTTGAAATCCATCCCGGATATCTTTGGGGTGGTAGAGGATTAGGCCCTAGGTGGGTTGAACCTCTATAAATCGCGTGTGTTGTTTACTTTCCGCACCTTTATTATTATGTTTGAGCATTTGGTTCGAAAAAGAGGCGAAATCGAAAAGATGGAGATAATCTATTCACCCCCTCTAGATTATCGTAGCCGCTTGGACTTACGGCGGCTACGATAATCTAGAGAGGGGGTGAATAGATTATCTCCATCTTTGAATTTCGCCCTTTTTCGAACCGAATGCTCAAAGACAATAATAAAGGTGCGGAATGTAAACAACACACGTCGATTTATAGAGGTTCAACCCACCTAGGCCTAATCCTCTACCACCCCAAAGATATCCGGATGGATTTCAAAAAAAAAAATTTATTAATTTACCACAAATTAATACAACACCAACTTACAACAACACCTGAAGAACACCACACTCTTCTTCAACACCACCTTTGAGATTACTACAATCTCACTTGAAGATTCCCACAATCTTCAGCGGCACCTTGTGAAGATTACCACAATCTTCAACCTTGAAGAATACCAAATTCTTCAACACCTCAACAAGAAGATTACCATAATCTTCTTTACACCTAACACCTAGATCACCAAGTGTGTTCTTACCACAAGAACACTCACAAGGATATCTTGTGTTGAATGATTACCCAAATTCAAGATTACAACTCGATAATTGATAATACAAAGAGTGCAAGTGTAATCAAGAAAAGCCTAGACCTCAAGAATGTGAAAGTGAATAGCTAGGCAAATTACAACAAGAAATAAGACAATGTAAGAACAAGTGTATTCTTTAGTGTATCTTGTTGTGTTGTAGTTTTCTCTCTTGTTGTGTTGCTTCAATTCTTCCTCTATTTATAGAATATGTCTTGTACATGATAGCTCTGGGGGGACATGAATTTCAGTAAAAAATTGCAAGACAATTGAAGAAAGAGTCAGCTGTTAGAAATCAATCCCACAAATTAAGGAAAAGATGTCACGCACAACGGTTACATTTTTTTTGTCAAACTTAAGCGACATCGTCGCGCGTAAATAGAAGTTTGAAATAACGTAACAGGAACTTACACAGGGCGACCGGTCGACGTGCACCTCGACTGGTCGACCCTAGCTACAACCGGTCGCACTTCATCGAAAATGAAATACAGAAGTTCTGTTTCAATCAAAGAGTTGCAGGCACTGGTCGCACGGGGGGCGACCGGTCGACCTGCCCTTTTCAGCCTCAGTCTCATTTTTTTCTTTCAACGTACTCTTCAGGTACGGGTTGCCCTATAGGGCGACCGGTTGGCCTCAAAACAAAAGTGTTGTCCAATATTGTATCGAGAATAAACTCCAAGAAATACACCGAAAAATAGTAAGAACATTTTAGACCGATCGGGAGTATTAGGACAACATTTAGGAACCTTGTTTTGAAGTAAAAACTTATAAACATAAAATCATTAAAAGTGTTGTCTAATTTTATCGAAAATAAAACTTGAAGAAATACTCCGGAAATTATTAAAACCATTTTAAATCATTTAGGAGTATTTGGACAACCTTTAAAAACACTGTTTTGGTGTAAAAACAAAATCATCAAAATCATGATAAAACCATTTATCAAACAATCTCCCCCTTTTTGATGATTACAAACCAAAACAATTTTAACGAGGTCGATTTTGAAAACAAAACAATTTTACCGGTTAAAGAGAACTATCCGTTGTGAGCGACAACATTCCATGCAATAAAAAAACAAGGATGGGAGTAGAGATATTCAAACATACATAGTAAAAGCAATCAACCACAAGCTAAAAGCTTAGCTTTTACATATTGATCTTAGGTTCAAGAGCTTATAAGCTCCCCCTGTCAACAAAACATCATTAGACAAGTATATAAGTCCATCATACAACAATTGGACTAAGTATAATGCACAACTTATGGCTTTATCAAGCCATAGCTTATAGCTTCTTTTGTTTAGCTTAACTTAGCTTTTATGAGCTAATGAGCTTATAACCTGTTTCTCCCCCTTTGGAATCATAAAAAAGAATGTTAGCACGATAAAAACATCATATAATCATGTCAAAGTGTGCAACTAAACCGATGTATCGAGCTATTTGAATAATGAAGCTTATAAACCAAATAGGAGGGAAGAGTCAAATTATACGACTTGTAGAAGCTTATGAAATATCATTTGATAAGCAAAACATGATCTCTATAAATATATAAGACTTTTGAAATCGAGAGAATCATGTAGGTGATGAATTTTTCATTGAAACATTTTATCGAACACTTGGCGGGCGTCAAAATTAGAAAATGATATATATAGCCCTTGTAAATGTAATCAAGCCAAGTTTTTCATCACCAAATACAATTAAACAATTATCATTCATCAACAATCAATAAGCTCATCACAAAAATATATGAATTGCATCAAGAAACATGCATATAAGCCACAAACTCAAGGGTTCAACCTAATTGAGCTAAAGAGAGTGAAATTCTTACCATTCGATCGGAAAAGACAAGCAATAATGATGATAACCGAGCTAGGTAGTCCCCAAAATATATAATACATGCATCAAAACACATTTGAAGTGAATTTTGTGTGAAAATGTCAAAAGGGATGAAATATAGAGGAAAAACTGTGGAAATAAGAAAACTGAGGACAGAACAAGTTTTAACCAAAAACCTCATCAGGGCATGGTCCAGGGGGGGGCGGCCGAGCTGTGGGCGATCGGTTTTTTGCCCGCGCAGCCCACTTTTTTCAGCTTGTAATCTAAAAATCCGAATTTTGATCCAAAAATCCGATTTTTCGCCCCTAAGTTTTAAAACGTGCAAGATGCAAACGTAGACCTCATTCAATATACATTATGTCATAATCAAGCTCGAAATGAGGTAAAATACTCGGCGGTAAATGATTAAAAAGTCCGCGAGTTAACTTTGAGACGGAATTAAACACATCTCAAGTTTTTGTTAAAAAAAAAACGCAATCCCTTAGAAAGTTTTTCGAATCTCAATATGTTTAGTTCGATTATGACAAACTTTATTTTGAATACGAATAACCGTATAATAAATACCAAACTTGTTATCCCGAAAAAATAAGAACGTTTTAAAACTTTGGATATACAAGTCATAAGAAGAAGTGCCTTTCAAATATTTGAAAATTTCTTTTAATGGCACTTTAATGAGATTCGTTGGGATAGTTTTTTTTTTTTTTTTGAAATCGAGCATGTAGACATAAGGCATATGGAATGTCGAGTCTATAGAAATAATACAAGAAAACATACCTCGAATTTGTTTGTCAACCGATATGTCTTTCTCAACCTTTGTTAATCTCTACATTGGTAGCCATAGAGGTTGAGTTGATTCTTCCTTCTTCAATGACTAATATCTTCAAGGATATTTTTGTATATTTTGATTGAAAATTTATAACCACCTTCTTGGCATTGATTAACTTGAAGTCCAATGATGAAATTTGAGCTCCCCCATCATGTGATACCATGCTCATCTCAAGTTCACCTACATCAACTTAGGAGAATCTCTTGCACAAAATATTCATTAGTAGCACCAAAAAAAATTCTCATAAATATACACAAGCAAACAATCTTGCCCTTTTTCAAAAAACAAGGAGAGTAGTATCAACTTTACCTTTTGTAAAAACATTTAGCAAAAATAGCTAAGTCTATCATACCATACATGGGGTACTTGTTTGAAACCATACAAGGCCTTTTATAAAGATCATTTGGCCTAGAAAAATTTAAACCCCAGAGGTTGTTTTACATAGACTCTTACTAGAATAAAGCTATTTAGAAAATAGGATTAAACATCCATTTTGTAAAGCTTGAAATTTTCTTAAAACAAGAATGGGCAAGTAAAATGCAAATAGCTACTAAATGTGCTATGAGTGCAAATGTTACATCAAAATCAATTACCTGCTTCTAGAAAATACCTTCGAGCTACTAACCTTGCCTTAGTTCGACCAATGTTGCCTTGGTCATCGAGTTTGTTCCGGAATACCCTTTTTGTCTACTTCATTACTATCATCATAGGGCATCCAGTTTGTCTAAGGTGTTCACAATAGAACATATACATCCAAATATTTTGAGGTAACCAATATTTGGAGTACTTCATTTCTCATCTACACAACTTAACAAACTCATTAACGGCATCGCTTATATAAGCAAGAAAAAAATAGCCCAAGTGAAAAAAAAACATGCCTCAATCATCAATCACAAAATATCTTGCAAAAAAGCATAGTAGGAATAGACACTATATATATATAGACCATGAAGCAAGAAACACATACTATGCATTTAGAAGATCATCAAGAGTCTAATAAATCATGCAAGTTCAAATAAGCTTAAGAAAGCTACAAAAGGTCTCTTTTTGAAACTTGAAAATCCGATAGCATATAGTTGAGACCTCATTTAAAAGAAGTATTTGAACAAGAATTGACAAAGCAAATATGTGCAATCATATATCGAATAGTGCCTTTCAAAAAAAAATCTAAAAATCCTCTTAATGGCACTTGTATGAAATACTATGAAAAACAAGCACATATGCACATGGCAATACATATATCGAGTCTATAAGAGTAAGAATAACACAAGTAAACGTACCTCGATAATTAATGCATTTCTTGACAAATAATGATGTAAATGGCCATTTGTGAAAATATGTAAATCCTACACAATTCTTAAAACAAATCTGGAACAAATCATAATGATAAAAGTGTAGGCTAAGAGATATCACAAGTAAGCTCATGCCATAAAAATCCATAAGAGATGATAACACACTTTAGTCTACAAAAATGCACAAGAGTTTTAAAAACTTCATATAAGGTCTTCTTTTTCAAAAATATTTTAAAAGCACAAATATATATTGAAGACCTTAATTAAAAAAATAAAAACTTGAAAACTCATTTTGCAATTTAGACACAATTAAAAGCATGCATAATAACAAAATAAAATACATATTTAAATAGGGAGATACGGGTTACCAATTACGCCATTTCCATGGGTTGTGTCTTTCCCTTTGTTGATGATATCTTCCCTTTGAGTAGTCACTTTGTTGATGATGGCTTCTTTGATTACTCCATTTCCAAGGATTTTGTTCTTCCCATTTTTGATTATAGCCTCTTCTTGGAAATTGACTTTGAAAATAATTTCTCCTTCTTTGATCAAATGAATCGGTCATTTGATGCCTTCTTGGCGGTATAAATTTACTTCGATCATTAATACGCAGAGTACCTAATATGACATTGTTTTGTGGTACCCTCATGTGTTTGGGTCCTTTAGGATTAGTCTTGAGACTTTTACGTCTCCAACAATAATTAGAGCTATTTTTAGCTCGACAAGAATTAGTCGTATGACCCTTTTTACCGCAATAAAAACAAGTAATAATTCTAGGAGCAAAATGACCAATATGCATAGTGACTTGGTCCTTTTTCATATGATTAACAACATAAGGCTTATGATCAAGTCTTTTATCACAATTATGAATATCAACAATATTGGACATTTTATTGGTACTCAAGTTGGATTTTGATAAATCATTTTTCAAGCAATTTATATCCTCAACAAGAGTACTATTTTCTTTCTCAAGGTTTCTAACCTTGTCAAGTGTGGTGGTGTGAGCACATGATAGTGATTCATAGGAAGTAAATAAACTATCCCTATCATTTTTCAAAACAATGAATTCTTTTTTCAAATATTTGTATTTAACAAGTAAGTTTTGGAATTCATCTTGTAGTTCATCAAAATCATTTTGCAAATCACTATAATCATTATCATAGGAAGTAGAGGGTTTAGAACTTACCTCGTTTTCTTCTTCGATGCCTATGACGCATTGTTCAACTTCTTCATCATGGGAGGTTGTAGAAGGCTCATCCCATGTTGTTGGATTTGATGTTGTATCCATTTGTGAAGTAGATGCTTTTGAGTTGATCCTTTCATTTGCATACACTTCATAGATGGCTTCTAATTTTTGCCATATTTCATGTGCCGATCGAATACCTACAACATGATCAAATTCCAAAGTAGTAAGTGAACAATACAAAATACTAAGAGCTTTACCATTTAAGGAGATGATTTTCTTCTCTTCATCATTGAGCTCTTTGAAGCCTTTAGAGGTGTGTGGTGTATTCTTCGTCGGAATGGATTCTCCATTGATGGCGGTGTTCCAAACATCGAACCCGCAGCTTTGTAAATAGCATTCCATTCTTTCTTTCCAAAATGTAAAATTTTTGGAATCAAATAGTGGTGGCTTGGTGGTGGAGGTGCCGGTAAGATGAACTTCATTCGTAGCAGACGATCGTTTCTCTTCACTCGCGATGTGAAACGAGCTTGCCAAAGAGTTTGGTTCTGATACCACTTGTAAGTCCAAGCGGCTACGATAATCTAGAGGGGGGGTGAATAGATTATCTCCATCTTTTGAATTTCACCCTCTTTTTCGAACCGAATGCTCAAAGACAATAATAAAGGTGCGGAATGTAAACAACACACGTTGATTTATAAAGGTTCAACCCACCTAGGGCCTAATCCTCTACCACCCCAGTATATCTGGGATGGATTTCAAAAAGAAAAAAGATTTTATTAATTTACCACAAATTAATACAACACCAACTTACAACAACACCTTGAAGAGCAACACACTCTTCTTCAACACCACCTTTGAGATTACCACAATCTCACTTGAAGATTACCACAATCTCCAACGGCACCTTGTGAAGATTACCACAATCTTCAACCTTGAAGAATACCAAATTCTTCAACACCTCAACAAGAAGATTACCACAATCTTCTTTACACCTAACACCTAGATCACCCAAGTGTGTTCTTACCACAAGAACACTCACAAGGATATATTGTGTTGAATGATTACCCAAATTCAAGATTACAACTCGATAATTGATAATACAATAGAGTGCAAGTGTAATCAAGAAAAGCCTAGACCTCAAGAATGTGAAAGTGAATAGCTAGGCAAATTACAACAAGAAATAAGACAATGTAAGAACAAGTGTATTCTTTAGTGTATCTTGTTGTGTTGTAGTTTTCTCTCTTGTTGTGTTGTTTCAATTCTTCCTCTATTTATAGAAGATGTCTTGTACATGATAGGCTCCTCTTGGGGACATGAATTCTGTAAAAAATTGCAAGACAATTGAAGAAAAGAGCTGTTAGAAATCAATCCCACAAATTAAGGAAAAGATGTCTGCTTTTGCTAGACAATTTACATTTTTTTGTCAAACTTAAGAGCGACCGGTCGCGCGAGAAATAGAAGTTTGAAATAACGTGACAAAGAACGCATACAGGCGACCGGTCGACGCGTGCACCTCGACCGTCGACCCTAGCTACAACGGGTCGCACTTCATCGAAAATGAAAAAAGTTCTGTTTCAATCCAAGAGTTGCGGCACACCGGTCGCGACGGGGGCTACTGGTCGACGGCACCGGTCGAGCACCTGGGCGACCGGTCGACCTGCCCTTTTCAGCCTCAGTCTCATTTTTTTCTTTCAATGTACTCTTCAAGTACGGGTTGCCCTATAGGGCGACCGGTTGGGCTCAAAACAAAAGTGTTGTCCAATATTTTATCGAGAATAAACTCCAAGAAATACTCCGAAAAATAGTAAGAACATTTTAGACCGATCGGGAGTATTAGGACAACATTTAGGAACCTTGTTTTGAAGTAAAAACTTATAAACATAAAATCATTAAAAGTGTTGTCTAATTTTATCGAAAATAAAACTTGAAGAAATACTCCGAAAAATATTAAAACCATTTTAAATCATTTAGGAGTATTTGGACAACCTTTAAAAACATTGTTTTGGTGTAAAAACAAAATCATCAAAATCATGATAAAACCATTTATCAAGCAGCCGCTTGGACTTACAAGTGGTATCAGAGCCAAACTCTTTGGCAAGCTCGTTTCACATTGCGAGTGAAAAGGAACGATCGTCAGCTACGAACGAAGCTCACCTTACCGGCACCTCCACCACCAAGTCACCTCTATTTGATTCCAAAAATTATATATTTTGGAAAGAAAGAATGGAATGCTATTTACAAAGTTGTGGGTTCGATATTTGGAACACCGTCATCAATGGAGAATCCATTCCGACGAAGGACACACTACACACCTCCAAAGGCTTCAAAGAGCTTAACGATGAAGAGAAGAAAATCATCTCCTTAAATGGTAAAGCTCTTAATATTTTACATTGTTCACTTACCACTTTGGAATTTGATCATGTTGTAGGAATTCGATCGGCACATGAAGTATGGCAAAAATTAGAAGCCATCTATGGAGTATTTGCAAATGATAGGAGCAACTCAAAAGCATCTACTTCTCAAATGGATACAACATCAAATCCAACCATATGGGATGAGCCTCTTACAACTTCCGATGATGAAGTCGAAAAATGTCTTATGGGCATCGAAGAAGAAAACGAGGTATGTCTTAAACCCTCTACTTCTTATGGTATTGTCATACAAAATGATTATAGTGATTTGCAAAATGATTATGATGAACTTCAAAATGAATTCCAAAGCTTACTTGTTAAATACAAAAATTTGAAAAAGGAATTCAATGTTTTGAAAAATGATAAGGATAGTTTATTTACTTCCTATGAATCACTATCATGTGCTCACACCACCACACTTGACAAGGTTAGAAACCTTGAAAAAGAAAATAATACTCTTATTGAGAATATTGATTGCATAAAAAAGGATTTATTAAAATCCAACTTGAGTACCAATAGAATTGTTGATTGTTGTGATAATTCGAAACTAGAACTTGATAAGCCTAAAAGTGTCAATCACATGAAAAAGAATCAAGTCTCTAAGCACGTTGGTTATTATGCTCCTAGAATTATTACATGTTTTTATTGCGGTAAAAAGGGTCATACGGTAAATACTTGTCGGGCTAGAAATAGCTCTAATTATTGTTGGAGACCTAAAAGTCTCAAGACTAATCCCAAAGGACCCAAACACATGAGGGTACCACAAAACAATGTCATATTAGGTACCCGACGAAATAATGATCGAAGAAAATTTATACCGCCAAGAAGGCATCAAATGACCGTTTCATTTGATCAAAGAAGGAGAAACTATTCTCAACAAAGCCAATTTCCAAGAAGAGGGTATAATCAAAAATGGGAAGAACACAATCCTTTGAAATGGCAAAGACATCATCAACAAGATGATTTTCAAAGAAGAAGAGACTTTCAACAATGGGAAAGCAACAAACCTTGGAAATGGAGCAATCAAAGAAGTCATCATCAACAAAGTGACTTCTCAAGGGGAAGATATCATCAACAATGGGAACGACACAACCCATGGAAATGGCGTAATTGGTAACCCGTATCTCCCTAGTTAATTACGCATCGTATTTTATTATTATGCATGTTTTTTTTGTGTCTTTCTTACAACATGAGTTTTCAAGTATTATTCTTTTTTTAAATTAAGGTCTTCAATATATATGTGTTTTTAAAATTCTTTGAAAAGAAGACCTTATATGATGTTTTTAAAACTCTTGTGCATTTTTGTAGACTAAAGTGTGTTATCATCTCTTATGGATTTTTATGGCATGAGCTTACTTGTGATATCTCTTAGCCTACACTTTTATCATTATGATTTGTGCTAGATTTGTTTTAAGAATTGTGTAGGATTTACATATTTTCACAAATGGCCATTTACGTCATTATTTGTCAAGAAAGGCATAAATTATCGAGGTACGTTTACTTGTGTTATTCTTACTCTTATAGACTCGATATATGTATTGCCATGTGCCTATGTGCTTGTTTTTCATAGTATTTCATACAAGTGCCATTAAGAGGATTTTTAGATTTTTTTGAAAGGCACTATTCGATATTTGATTGCACATATTTGCTTTGTTAACTCTTGTTCAAATACTTCTTTTAAATGAGGTCTCAACTATATGCTATCGGATTTTCTAATTTCAAAAGAGACATTTTATAGCTTTCTTAAGCTTATTTGAACTTGCATGATTTATTAGACTCTTGATGATATTCTAAATGCATAGTATGTGTTTCTTGCTTCATGGTCTATAAATATAGTGTATATTTATACTATGCTCTTATGCAAGATATTTGTGATTGATGATTGAGGCATATTTTTACAATTGGGCTATTTTCTCTTGCTTATATAAGCGATACCGGTAATGAGTTTGTTTAGTTGTGTAGATGAGAAACGAAGTACTCCAAATATTGTTACCTCAAAATATTTGGATGTAAATGTTCTATTATGAACACCTTAGATCAATTGGATGCCCTATGATGATAGTAATGAAGAAGACAAAAAGGGTATTCCGGAACAAACTCGATGACCAAGGCAACATTGGTCGAACTAAGGCAAGGTTAGTAGCTCGAAGGTATTTTCAAGAAGAAGGTAATGATTTTGATGTAATATTTGTACTCATAGCTCTTTTAGAAGTTATTTGCATTTTACTTGTCCATTCTTGTTTTAAGAAAATTTCAAGCTTTACCAAATGGATGTTAATTTTCTAAATGGTTTTATTCAAATAGAAGTCTATCGGAGTTTAAAATTTTAGGCCAAATGATTTTTATAAAAAGGATTTGTACGGTTGATTCAAGTACCCCGTATATAGTTTGATAGACTTAGCTATCTTTGCAAAATTATTTTACAAAAAGTAAAGTTGATACTACACTTCTTGTTTTGAAAAAGGGCAATATTGTTTACTTGTGCAAATTTATGTTGATGATATTATCTTTGGTGCTACTAATGAATATTTGTGCAAGATGTTTTTCTAAGTTGATACTAAGTAAGCTTGAGATGAGCATAATGGGGAAGTTCAATTTCTTGCTTGGACTACTAATTATTCAATGCTAAGAAGATGGTTATATTTCAAAAGAACTCTTGAAGGAGTTAAGCATTGAAGAAAGAAGAACTATCTTAACCTCTATGGCTAAAGATTGACAAAGGTTGAGAAAGGCATATCGGGCGACAAAAAAATTTGAGGTATGTTTTCTTGTATTATTTCTATAGACTCGATATTCCATATGCCTTATGTCTATATGCTCGACTTCAAAAATTATCCCAACGAATCTCATTAAAGTGCCGTTAAAAGAAATTTTCAAATATTTATAAGGCACTTCTTCTTATGACTTGTTCATCCAAAGCTTTTAAAACTTTCTTATTTTTTTGGAATAACAAGTCCGGTGAAAATTATTCAAAATATAGTCCGTCATCATCGAACTAAATATATTGAGACTCGATGTTTTTTTAAAAGGGATTGAGTTTTTAACAAAAACTTGAGATGTGTTTAATTCCGTCTCAAGGATAACTCGCGGACTTTTTAATCGCCCACCGCCGAGTATTTTACCTCATTTCGAGCTTGATCATGACATAATGTATATTGAATGAGGTCTACGTTTGCATTTTGCACGTTTTTAAAACCTAGGGGCGAAAAAATCGGATTTTTGGATCAAACTTCGAATTTTGAGACAGAACTCAAACAGTGGGCTGACTGGAGCAAGGCCGACCGGTCGCCCATGCCGTCGACCGGTCGCCCTTGCCCATGACCGGTCGCCCTAAGGGATTTTTTGGTTAAAAATGGTTATGTTTTCCAGACTTAGCATTTTTGGCTTTTTGGTTCATTTTTCGTCCCCGTTGCAAATTTCACACACAATTCACTTCAAATGAGTTTTGATGCATGAATTATATATTTTGGGGATTATCTAGCTCGACTATCATCATCATTGCTCGTCTTTACCGATCAAATGGTAAGAATTCTACTTCCTTAATCTCAATTGGGTTGAACCCTTGAGAACTTGGCCTTTATGTACTATCTTGATGAAATTAGTATATGCTTGTGATGGGCTTATTGATTGTTGATGAATGATATTTGTTATATTGCATTTGGTGATGAAAAACTTGGCTTGATTACATTTACAAGGGCTATATATTTCATTTTCTAATTTTGGCGCCCGCCAAGTGTTCGATAAAATGTTTCAATGAAAAATTCATCACTTACATGATTCTCTTGTTTTCAAAAGTCTTATATATTAATAGAGATCATGTTATGAAAATCAAATGATTTTTTCATAAGCTTCTACAAGTCGTATGATCGACGTTTCGCTCCCATTTGGCCTATAAGCTTCATTGTTCAAATAGCTCGATACATCGGTTTAGTTGTGCACTTTGATATGATTATATGATGTTTTTATCGTGCTAACATTCTTTTTGATGATTCCAAAGGGGGAGAAACAGGTTATAAGCTCATTAGCTCATAAAAGCTAAGTTAAGCTAAACAAAAGAAGCTAAGTTGTGGCTATGTAAAGCCATAAGTTGTGGATCATATTATGTCCACTTGATGTATTATGGTTATGTATGATTCTTGGTCCATTGGTTGTAATATGGACGTATTTATGTTTCTAATGATGTCTCTTTGACAGGGGGAGCTTTTAAGTTATTAATACTTAAGCTCAATATTGAAAAGCTAAGATTTTAGCTTATGTTTAAGTTGCTTCTATATAACTCTTGTTGTGCATATTGATAGGGGGAGCATTTGTAATATATGTTTGAATCTCTCTACTCCCATCCTTGTGTTTTTGCACGGAATGTTGTCGCTCACAACGGATAGTTCTCTTTAACCGGTAAAATTGTTTTGTTTTCAAAATCGACCTCGTTAAAAATTGTTTTGTTTGTAATCATCAAAAAGGGGGAGATTGTTTGATAAATGGTTTTATCATGATTTTGATGATTTTGTTTTTATACCAAAACAATATTTTTAAAGGTTGTCCAAATACTCCTAAATGATTTAAAATGGTTTTAATATTTTTTGGAGTATTTCCTCAAGTTTATTTTCGATATAAAATTGGACAACACATTTAATGATTTGAATGATTTTGTTTTTATACCAAAACAATGTTTTGAAAGGTTGTCCAAATACTCCTAAATGATTTAAAATGGTTTTAATATTTTCCGGAGTATTTCCTCAATTTTATTTTAGATAAAATTGGACAACACTTTTAAATGATTTTTTGTTAATGTTTTTTTACATCAAAACAATGTTTCTAAATGTTGTCCTAATACTCCCGGTCGGTTTAAAATGTTTTTACGAATTTTTTGGAGTATTTCTTGAGGTTTATTTTCGATAAAAATCGGACAACACTTCTTGTAGGAGGTCGACCGGTCGACCAAAAGAGGCGACCGGTACCTGGGAATGAACTTCAGAAAACAGAACTCACGGAACTCCCAAAATGGGTCAGGGGGACCGGTCACCATGGTGGGCGACCGATCGCACCCTAGGGATGCACCGGTCGACCCCCATTGGACCGGTCACCCGTGTAAAATTTTTGCTGCGTTCTTTTCAAATCTTATTTCGCGCCGACGTCGCCGCCTTAAGTTTGATGACACAAAATTTAACCGTTGTGCAGACGATGACGACTTTTCCCTAAATTGTGGAATTGATTTCTAACAGCTATAATCTTGATTTTAATTGCAATTTTTTGTAGATATCAGATTCCAAGAGGAGCCTATCAAGTATCAATCATCTCCTATAAATAGAGGAAGATTTGAAGCACAACTACAAGAGAGAAAACTACAACACAACAAGATACACTAAAGAATACACTTGTTCTTACATTGTCTTATTTCTTGTTGTAATTTGCCTAGCTATTCACTTTCACATTCTTGAGGTTTAGGCTTTTCTTGATTACACTTGCACTCCATTGTATTATCAATTATCGAGTTTTAATCTTGAATTTGGGTAATCATTCAACGCAAGATATCCTTGTGAGTGTTCTTGTGGTAAGAACACACTTGGGTGATCTAGGTGTTAGGTGTAAGAAGATTGTGGTAATCTTCTTGTTGAGGCGTTGAAGAATTTGGTATTCTTCAAGGTTGAAGATTGTGGTAATCTTCACAAGGTGCCGTTGGAGATTGTGGTAATCTTCAAGTGAGATTGTGGTAATCTCAAAGGTGGTGTTGAAGAAGAGTGTGGTGCTCTTCAAGGTGTTGTTGTAAGTTGGTGTTGTATTAATTTGTGGTAAATTAATAAAATCTTTTTCTTTTTGAAATCCATCTCGGATATCTTTGGGGTGGTAGAGGATTAGGCCCTAGGTGGGTTGAACCTCTATAAATCGGCGTGTGTTGTTTACTTTCCGCACCTTTATTATTGTGTTTGAGCATTTGGTTCGAAAAAGAGGGCGAAATCAAAAAGATGGAGATAATCTATTCACCCCCCCTCTAGATTATCGTAGCAGCTTGGACTTACAGTAATAATTATAAATTTAGACTTAGTAATTAATGTGATCATCAACCAATATTTATTATAAAATCATAAGAATATTACAAATATGTAAAAGAGTATGTAAATTTTCAAAAATTTATAACTATCTAATAAACCAAATGAAACTAAAAGCATAATACATAATAATATAGTATATATAAAAGCACATATATAATATCAATCATATATACTAAACCAAAAAATAAAGAAACAGATTTTATTAGTTCAAAATTGATATTGTTTATAGAATATATTCTCTCATTTAAATTAATAATATATTTGTGAATTTAAAACTATATAATAATATATTTGATTAACCATACCAAACCAAAACAGAGTAAATTCAATAGTACTATAAGTTATATATATAAAACTATCTAATAAACCAAATCAAACTAAAAATATAATATATAGTAATATTCTATATATAAGCATAAATATAATACCAATCATATATACTAAAACAAAAAATATGTTAAAACATGTCATCACCTTATTAATCTTGGACATGTGTCCACTTCTCATTCTCTTAATCTTACGTGGCTACTTCACATTTATCCATGTGGCATTCTATGAACAAATTTAAAAGAAAATAAATAATCCAAAAAATAAATCTGGATTCATCTTTGAAATTTAATTTCTTTTAATATTTGTCATATTAAATAAACTGCAAAAAACAAACAAGAAAGAAAAATAATTGACATTGATAAATTTTTAATAATCGAGAATATAAAGAAAAAACAATTCAATTCAAATTTGTACACAACTCACAAATAGTTTGGAAAAGTTAATGTCGAGCAATTTATCTCCTCTGCATATTTTATTGATAAAGATTGTATTAGTTGACGAAATATATTTTTTTATAGAAGATATCCTCTCATTTGAATTGATAATATTTTTGAATTTAGAAGACAATAAATTTAAAAGACAAATAATCCAAAAATCAATGATTCTATCTATACTATTTTTAAATTATATTATATTATATGTATAAATATATAGAAAACGATAAAGGAAAAAAAATAAAAATATTTTATTAGTTCAAAATATATATTGTTTATTGAATATATTATCTCATTTTAGTTAATAATATAATTTTGAATTTAAAATATAATAATTTTAAAAGACAACAAATAATTCAAAATCAATGATCCTATCTATACGCTATCTTTTGAAATTTATTTGTGAATAAATCTCATGTAACACACGGGTGCTACTCTAATTGAGACATATTTGGTTTGGAATATTTTTAAATTATTTGATTTTATTTAAATTTAAATTATTTTAAAAATTGAATAGTTTGGTCAGAACTAAAAAGTATTTAGTCTAAGAAAACCAACAAAACTCGTGTATCATATGAGAGTTACCTAGTATTAATTATATATTTAGACTTAATAATTAATATATTTATTTTATCATAAAGTTATAAGCATATTAAAAATGTTTAAAACATCACATATAAATTTTGAAATATTAATGTTATTAATAATTATTCAAAACTAAAATTTATTAGTTAATTATGATTCTAAAAACTAATGGTAATTTCATTTATGATTTGCTTTTTAGTAATATGTAAGATTTTTACTAACTCCTATGCATTTGATTTTTACTTTTAATGCTACAACAAGTGATTCAGTCTTAATATGAAATTTGATTAAAAAAATAAGGACAAATTAACATATATTTTAAGCTTTAATGAACTCGAACTCGATCTTTAACGAGCTCGAGTTTGCTTTGACGAGCTCGAATTCGAGCTTAATTATATAACGAGACTTTACGAGCCGAGCTCGAACTAAGCTCGTTAAAAATGAGCCGAGCTCATTTAAGCTTAAACGAGCCTTTAACGAGTCGAACTCGTTTAAGCTTAAACAAGCCTTTAACGAACTGAGCTCGAGCTAAGCTTAAACGAGCCTTTTACGAGCCGAACTTGAGCTAAGCTCGTCGAATATGTTAAACGAGCTTTTTACGAGCCGAGCTCGAACTGTTCGCGAACTACATAATTTTTAAACGAGCTGAGCTCGAACTCCATTAGAAAAGCTCGAATCGAACTCGAGCCGAACTCGAGCCAATCCAAAAGCTAAACGAGCCGAACTCGAGCCTGTTCCTGTTCGGCTCGGTTCGACTCGTTTGTAGCCCTACTGGTTAGCAGTCACATTGAAAAGCATCAGCAGTCTCTCTGAAAAGTGTTAGTACGTAGTTTACTTGAAATAATTAGCTTTTGTAATATTAGACAGTGGTATAATATCACGAGAGAGCTGAAATGTATTAGATTTTCATCTTAAAGTATTAGTAGTCCCTCTAAAAAAATATTATTATGTGGTCCACTTGAAAATATATAATAATTCCCAAAAAAGTATTAGTTTTTGGTCAAAAATATTAATAGTCCTCGTGAAACGTATTAATAGTACCATTGAAAAAATATTGGTTTTCCCCTAAAAGGTTTCAGTAATTTCCCTGAAAAGTATTAGTTTTTCGAATAAAAAGTATTAGTAGTTTCACTGAAAAGTATTAGTAGGTACTCTAAAAATTATTAATATTATGCTGGGTCATTGGGTCGCTGAGCCGTTGGGTCCGCGGGTCCTGTAGATCCATAAGCTGAATCTGTCTAACTATTAGACCATCTAATAGAAGACTACATCTTAATCCTAAGCACAAATAAATCGGATATGACCTTAATGATGTTTCATTCCACCTCACGGAAAATTGACACATGTATGTGATTTAGGAAAGTAAATCAAATGTACCTGACCTAGGGACCCACGAAGCGAGGTGAAGTGTTATCCACGAGGTGACCTGGCTCAGGATCCCAAAAAGCGAGGTGAGGTACTTTGTTCGAGGGTACCTGAAACAGAACGCATGTTAGGCTAGCCGGAATGGCTCCCAGCTAAGGCCCTCCGATGCCTAAGTCAGAATCAGGTAGTTGAGGTACTTAGAAAGCTAAAGAGCAAGGTAATTTAGAATAATGACAAGTTACTTTTTACCTTGATTTTCGTGTCGTATTTATAGTATTGTTCACCGTGCAATGCGGATCACCGTACACGTGGCGCCTGATCGACGATGTGCAGCTCGCTGGCGACTCGACCCGGACTTTCGGGTCGGGTCGGGACCCATATAAAAAAGCCACGGATCCTGGGGGCATCTTGGTAATTTCTGGCGAGGCGAGGTCAAGACGGTCAATTCGACCTAGGCGAGGCTATAATGGTAATTTCCACATTAGTATGTATAAAAATACCATATGAATTTTGAAGCATAATCTATATCTATATCTATATCTATATCTATACCAATCCTAAATTGACAATGTTTCTGTAAAAAAGTTATATTCCTAAAATAGCCTTCGTAGTAATTTACCAAAAATACCCTGTTCCTTCGAAAAGCCATCTTCGGCGTCCGAAAAGCCATTTCGCAACTCGCAATTGCCTTTTCCTTCCAAGCGACATCTTTTGTGTCCAAAAATCTACTCCCTACCATCGAAATTCACAGTTTCAAAAAGAAAAATTTTCCGTCCTCAAGTCTTCGCTTATCTCGACACACAAGAAAAGAAGAGATCAAATTTGAGCAAAGGGGTTACAAATCAGAATACTTACAAATCACAATTACTGGGTTCCACAGGCAGAAATCAAGTTGAAGGGAAATTGAAATCTCAACTGACCACAAACAAAAACCAATTAAAGGGATTTACGATGGAAATCGCCAACGGTTCCAATAAGTGAACCTACTGGGCAACGGGCTTTCTCAGATTACCTGAGCGGATTTGTAAGTACATGGTTTAGGATTCTAATCTTATTTTTTTCTAATTCCTTTGTTGGTTTGGCTTGTTAGTTTGTCTTGATTTTTTTGATGTAAGAGGTGATGATTCATGGTTTTCGATCTTTGTAGTTGTTTTAATAATCGTAATCTACTGTTGATGAAAAATTATGGGTTGGATAATCTGGTTGTGTTTTGTAGTATTTCTTCTTTCCTTTTTTAGCTTTTTTGTTGTTGGAAAGTATGGATTACGGGGTGTCGATGTTGGTTGCGATCATAATTTTGCTGAGTCCCTAATTAATATAAGATTTTTAATTATTGAGTTTTAAGCTTAGCAGATTGGTCTTAAATTTTTGATTTGAAAAAGAAACAGAGGCAGATTTTGGTGAGAGAATAGGGAGGAAAGGAAGATCTTTAATGAAGACCGCTTATTGTCAACTTCATTATAAGGCCAGGCCACCAGGTGAGATAAGAATTGTTCTTTTTCGTTTCCTTTTCGTTTCTGCTTATTGGAGAATTATCACTTTGTTTATATGGAATAGATATGGCTTTACCATAAGATTATTTGACTTCATGCCAAACTTTATTTTATTCTTATAAGCTTTTTTTAGTATTATAATTTTACTTATTTATTTATTTGCATTTGAACTTGAACTATAGCACTATAAACTATCTATACCTTTGTTGTGATACAAGTCATTTTATGATGTGGGAAAGTAATATTTAGGAGTAGGATTTACTGAAAATACAAATTCTAGACTTCTTTAGAATATGCAAATGTGTGGATGATCGTCCATATCAAATTTTTCATTACGTAAAATTTATGCTTGTGCTTATTGTGTAATAATAAATGTGAAAAATGGCAGTTTGAGAGACATGAAAAGGATACACATGGACTGAAAACATATACCAGACCAGGTGGTTGAACCACCCATTGTCGCCAAGGCTGCTTCTCGGTTCATCTGAAGATTCGTAATGTGTTTCAGAAAAATTGAATGCGTCTGCATTTCTTTGTTTTGCTCAGTTATGAAACAGGAATGTGAAGAAGGGAACATAGATAATGCAATAACAGAGTAAGAGAAAAAGAGATTAATTTTAAAGATGAGAATAAATGAGAAAATCAGAAAATTAAAAACTTGAAGAAGATAAAAGAGTGTCAACAGTGAAGTCATAAAAAATTTCGGGTTTACTTCGCTTTACAAATGAAAAGATGGGTCACTGAGCGATTAGCAGTCTCAAAGCAAAAAACTCTGCACGTAGTAATCAAATCTTCTAATCAATTATTCTCATTATGCTCTTTCTTTAATTTTCTTATGGTTTGTTGAGGACATGATTTTGTGTTGGGAGAAAGAGGTATTCTGAACGGTCTATCAAGGAAATACCAATGGGATAACAGAAGGAATCGATTCAAAGACAAAATCTAATCTCTTCTGGTTTTTTTTTTTTTTTTTTTTTGTAATCTTTATGTTCCATCTTCTTTTATTTAATTTTTTTTTCTGCTATTACATCTTTGTTTCTCTATTCCTCCCAACTGATTTTCTTCTGGTTTATCTTGGGACTGAGTAGGTAAATTGAAACCAAAAATGATTTGATTTGATGCTTAAATTCGCAGTCCAGATGGGGTCTAATCTAATGCAGTCCTACAGGCTGCCTTGGAAGACTCGCAGACAAGGAATCTCAGCCTTCAAAGACAAGGTTTGGTGTGGGCATGCTCGAAGCTCTTGTGATTATCACTCCATTTGAGGTGATGAAAACCAGACTACAACAGCAGAGAGGATTGAGTACTGAACTCCTCAAGTACAAGGGACATTGTGCTCATGTAGATGATGTATACATCTCTATGGATTACTTAACTTTTTCTTCTCTGGGAGGAATATTAATGCTAATGATCTTGAAATTGATTTCTGTCTGGAACTTTATCTGAAGTATTATATTTTTGTCTTAAATTGCTGGAAGGCAGTCCATGTGGTGACATTTGAAGTGGGAGCACTTGAAGATGCAAAGTGGCAGGTCCCTGTATAATGTATATATGGTTTTGAGAAGAGAGTTGCTCAACTGATATCAGATCTGACTAAAAAGCAGATATTGGTTACTTGGAACCTCAACCACATGGCACTCTAAGAGGGTCAATGCAGCTCCAGATGTAAAGATACTTCAGGAATTAATAAGATTTTACTGCTTTTCAATTTTTCTGAATATTCCTACTGTTCTAAATACACCTACTGTAAGATCTTGTGTGCTAGCTCCTTTGATGCTTTATGTAGACTGTCGAGTTCACTCTAAATGAGGAAAATATAAGAATTCATGGACCAGAACACTGTTTCCATTAAAAGAACTTCAAGTACAGTGAACCAGTAGGAATAACAAAGTTTTTCTTTCTTTTCTTCTTTTTGTTTTGTGTGTGTATGACGAATGAGGCTCTCATCACTTGTGGTTGCATTAATATTACTCCATAATGCTGGAATATTTCTAAAATCTATTCTAACTTGTATGTGGTTGTTTAATAGTGTGTTCATATCTATACTATTGCAGGGATTTGTTTTGATTTAATGAAGCTATAGTTTAAGCCTTCTTAATAGCGGAGCAAATTTTAATGTCATGTTTATTTCACAACATCCTCATGACAGACTCCTCTGATTTTCTTATACATTCTGGTCGTATGATCGTCCGTGAAGAAGGCCTGCTTGGTCTATGGATTGGAACTGCCCCAGCTGTGATGCGCAATGGAAGAAACACGCTGCCATGTTTACGTCCAAAAATGCATTTCTTGCAGGTAATGCTGGTCCAGTATGTATCGGCCCATTCAATGTCGTGACAACGAGGCTTATGGATCAGAACCAATCTGGTGGTGAGTTGAAATACTGAGGCATGTTTCATGCTACCAAAACAATATATGCAGTAGGACTTTGTGCACTGTGGAAAGGGCTTTTGCCGCAGCTAATGAGGTTTGAGGATCCCGCCTCGCCAGGACATAATCTGGGTTGTGGTTGATCAAGTCATTGGATTTTATGAGAGGAGATCTATATACAATGCACCCTTGTAACTTTTTGTTATGTAATAATATCTCCAATTCATTTGAGGAAATTAGAATTTTGACTTGTTAGAGCCACACACACTAAAAAAAGTTTATCAGCATTAGCCACTCTAAAAACAGCTGATTCTTACCACCAAAGTTCCCAACAATCTTCTTATCTGATTCCAAGCTCATGCGCACCTTCAGATTTGTCTTTTTTTTTCAGCCATCTTATTTTATGTTTTTTTAAGATGGGGAATTTGTATTATATTTAGGTGGTTTACATTTGTAGCATAAATAGTCCCACTTCAGTTATCTCAATATATATCCCAAACTATAGAAACGTATTATCTTTTTTGATGGTTTCGATGGTTTGTTTGTGGAAATGTTATCCTGGTAATCTGGCCGAAAAACCCATAAATTATATGGCAAGGTGTTTTTGTCATTAATTAAAAGGAAGGACATAATGTTATCTTATACAATTTCTTCAAGTTTTTATAATGCCTATGATTAATGTACTGCTCTAAAAAATGATTAATAAGTATACATCACGAGCTTGTAGTTCATGCCAGATCCTCACCTAAGAGTGTTGATCAAAATTCGAACTCGAGAATCTTTTAGTGTTTTTGAGATTTATCCCCTCTCATCCAATCCAACCACCCCTCCCAATTTATTAAAAAATAATAATAATAAAATATTATACTGTCAAAACTATGGAATAAATTGTGCTTCATTTATTTTTACCAGTGTAGTCTAAATATGATACCAAGTGTCACTGTGTATTTCAAATTCTTCTTAGAAAATATTTGACTGACTTCTTTCTATTTTAACTTTAAATACTTTGGATTTTCAAATTAAAGTAATTCCATATAAAGTTAATTTTTTGATGTAAATATAAGAGCTTATTTATATATTGAAAAAACTTAGATGATTAAAATATTATTTACTAAATTATTAGCACAATCAATTCATTGCTTAGTTATTTTTACTTGTGTAGTATTTAACTAACTTATATTTACATGATACATATTATTATCTCAAAGGAAGTGTTGATAAAGTGGAAACAAGTCGTCTTTGTAGCATGACTTGCAAAAGTTTGCTTCATTAATTTTCAAAATAAAGAAGAATTCACTTTAAATATATTCAGAAAGATGTCGAAATAACATCAAAAGAATAATCATACTTAAAGTACCTAAATACTTTATTCATCCATCAAATAATATAGTTTGCATAATTGATGAATATAGTTTGTGATTTAATCATTTATATGATACAACAATGAGATTTTTCTTTCAATTTTGAATTTAAATTATTGATTGAATATGCATTATAATTGATTAGCATATTTTAATCTTCACTTCTAAAATATAAATATTTAATTTAATTATGAAGTCAAATTAATACTAGGGAGTAGGGGCTAACCTTGCAAGGATCAAATACCATTTTCTCATCGCTCTAAACAAAAAGGCACAAATTGTGAGTTTTAATGTTGTAGCGGAGTCGATTCAAAAACATAAAACTATTTTGGAGACGGACAAATAGAGGAAGATATTAAGCGATCTTAGGTGGTTAAGAATGCATTCGAAATGGGTAAAAGAGCTTATGGAACCAAACAAACATTACTAGAAAATAAGGAAGATGACATTCTAATTTCAAGTGATGACAAGACACTCTTCAAAATTTTAAAAATAATTATGCAAAAAAAAATCTCAAAGCCGAGTACGAAAAAGAAAGTGACCAGTTAAAAATCAAAGGATTGATACAAAATGAATTCATGAAATAAATTATTTTCAGTACATTACTTTTTATTTTGTTTAATGTCCATTATATTTAATTTATTCAATGATAATATCATTTAAGTTACACGTGTTTTTGTTCAAAATGTCTTAATCATGTTTCACATACTTATTCACACAATATATAAGTTTAACTTAATTTTATCAATAATAATTCCAACTAATTATAAATTAATTATAATTAAATTAGTAAAATTATTTGAATCACGTGCAACGCACGTGCATCTTACTAGTATATATAAAGAGAGAGTCACTTATAAATAGTAGTATAAAAATTTTCCCGCCCATTTCACCTTTCTAAATCTAGAAAATATTAAATTATTATTAAAAATGGATTGAGTAATAATATAAAATAGTAATTTAATTATGTCAACAACTTGCAATAAAAATGCTAAGATTAATTTTGGGTAATATTATTTTGACAACCGAATTGTACTTTCCAAATTTAAAAAAGTATAATTTCTTTTTTTTTTAGTAAATCGAATTTTCACTATCAATATAATATGAGTAAGCTCTAATTATAAAGGTAAATTATTTTGAGAATTAGTACTTCCTTAATTTAAAAACTTAAGTTTTTCTATTTTCACAAAACTTATAATTTAAAAAATTATTTAATGTTCAGAATACTATAAAATAAATCCAAATGTTATTTGATAAGACTGGCCAAATGAAATTAAAAACTTAAAATATAAACTACATAAATAAATTTAAGAGAGCACATGAGATTTATAAAATATTCAATAATTCTAAGATTATCCAAGAATTACAATTTTTTTAAATAAATAATAATTTATGAAATAAATCCTAAAAATTATCAAATAAATCGAAAATTTATTTACAAGTCTTTTAATAATATGATAAAATGTAAAAAATATTAAAATAAATAAAAAACGTTACTATAATAAAAATATAAATTATTGGATAAATTCAAATATAATCAATTTACATCTATATTTATTCTAAGATTTTAAAAATTATCAAATAAGATCTGAATATTTAAATGAAAAACTAGGATATACAAATTATTTAATACATCATACTTTTCAAATTTTAAAAATTATAATTTTGTATTTCCAGTAAATGTATTTTGTACCTTGAAATAATTTGGGTAATTTTAATGATTAAAATAAAAAAAATGTTGTTTTATACTTTTTTAATTTAACAATTAAAATTTATTATTTTGAGTAAATTAGATTTTTCACATGTTCAAAATTTGTAGGATTTTAGACATAATGTGAATATGAATTTAATAGTTACTAATCTTATTTTATTTTTCATAAATATTAGTATTTTTGTTTAATTTCTTAAGAAAAATCATAATTCTCAATGTAAATGTATAACCAAATATCTGGTAATTGTCAAATATGAAAAATGCAAGCAGTATATTATAAGGTTCGAATAATATAATACAAGCCTGGGGCCTCGAGAACAAAGTTACAATTTCAAAATAAACTTAAAAAAACATAAATAAATATAATATAATAACATAAAATTAACAAAAAATATTCAAATCTAAATAATGATAAAAAATATTTACATATATTCGGATTTGCATTACATAGTGATTATAGAAATAAAATAGATATACATATATTGTGGATTTTGTAGAAATAAATGTTCTATATACTTTTTGGATAAGAAATAAGTAAATATTGATTATATAAAATAATATTTTTATTTGTTCTATTCTTTAGGCTACATTTATTTGTTAATCTAAGATAATAAAAAAATTATTATTCATTCATTTCTGTCCAGTAATCTTTTTCAAATAATCGAGATTTAAGTAGATTGATATTATTATTGATAAATCAAATGACACTACGATTTTATTTATTAAAGTAACATGTATAGTAATTTATTGGTATAAATCTTAACTGTCTCCATTGATCTAATTTAATTTAGTTGTGGAAAATCATTAATTGTGAACATATTTTTTTTAAAGTTTTAGACATTCAACAAGTATTTTTAATAGATGTATAAATTTGCTTCAAATATAGTATCAATTTATATTTTTCTCATTTTTCTAAAATATAATCAATTTATTTTTTTCTTCCCTTTTTTCTAAATTTTTCATTTATAGTTGGATGTTTAACATGATATTTTGTAAAAATGTATGAAATTATTGTAATGATTATTATTTAATAAATCTGATATTATTTTGTTCGGTCACTATATGTCAACATACACCCATTTTCCTGTTCAAAGGACGAGGCGAGTCTGAGTCTTGAGACGCCCGCCGTGTCCCACATCTTTACAATTCCTACAATATATCATTTTCTAATATCAAAATTATACAATACTTTATTATATTACACTCCGTGTATGTCACGGGTGATATACTAGTTCAAGCCTAAATTGTAGGTTATTGATATGATAACTTTTATAATGTATCAATCGTTATTGAGAGAAGATCATTTTGCAATTAAAGATCACATCCTAAATAAATATGATTAAATTGCCGATTTCCGCGCGGGAGGTTTCGTAATTCCCCCTGGTGTCTTCCACGACTACCAATCTTTTTATTTTTATCTTCTTCTTTCGTCCCCCTGCTAGTATCGCACCAAAATACCAATTTCAACAAGCTCGAATCTGTTAAAAAATGGCGTCCCAGGACCCTAACTCTAATCGGACCCCAATGTACCCCCAGGTGATCGACTCAAATCACGAAACTGCACCCACCTTCCAGCATTCCTCTTCGTCCCTCTACCCCACCATCGACATGAAAGACCTGTTGGAAAACCTCTTCCCCGATTCCAATGACAGTTCTGCCCCTGGAACCCAGCCGTATCCTCCATCTGCCCCTCCCGAGTCTATCGAGGAGTCCCTCGTCACAATCCCTGGCGCCATCCTCCACCTCATCGACAAGCACTACTCCGTGGAGCTCGCCGTCGGAGATCTCCAAATCCTCCGCCTACGCCAGGGTGATAACACCGTCGCCGTGTTTGCCGCGGTCTCAGATGATACACAGTGGCCATTAACCAAAGACCTTGCCGCCGTCAAGCTGGACTCTTCACATTACTTCTTTTCCTTTCGACCCCCACGTGAAACCGAGGATTCGGACTCCAGCGATGAGGAGGAGGGAGTGAAGAAGAAGAAGAAAGGAACGAGAAAGGATAAAAAAGAAAAAGAAGAAAATGAGGTGTTGAGCTATGGATTGACAATTGTGTCCAAGGGGCAGGAAGTGACGCTGAAGGATTTGGATGGGATTCTGGAAACTTACAGTAATTTTTCGGTGCAGAAGGTGGAGGAGAAGAAGGTGGTGGAAGTGGCAGGAGCAGCAGCGAGTGAGATCACTGCAGGGGAATTGAAATCGGACAAGAAGAAGAAGGATGAGGTGGAGGGGCAGTGCGCAGCGTACTGGACGACGCTGGCACCAAACGTGGAGGAGTATAGTGGGACAGCAGCAAGGCTGATTGCAGCAGGGTCAGGGCAGCTGGTGAAGGGAATACTGTGGTGTGGAGATGTGACTATGGACCGATTGAATTGGGGAAATGAGGTTTTGAAGAAGAGGATGGTTCCCGGGGTTAACTCTGAAATTGATCCGAGTACCTTGAAGAGGATCAAAAGGTTTGTTCTTTATTTTATTTTTTTCATGATTGGTTGTTTGCTGTTAGTTGCTTTCATACTCATTATGGATTGTTGCAAGATTAGTCTTGTGCCTTCAAATCTGGTTGACATTTTGTTGCATGTATTGTTATCATCTCTGCCAGTTTTTCTCCATTTGTAGTGGTTCTGATGCTTATATATACGTATACATATATTGAGAAACTCAAAATAATGAAATGAACAGAACATCTTTAGAAAGAAAGAACGAACATTCAACATGTAATTTCAGTTCAGGCATTGCTTAAATTCCCCAAACATCTGACCGTTGTCTCCCCTCACAATCTCACTCTCCCTCACTTCCTACACATCTCCGCCACCCCCAACTCCAACTCTTCTTTACAACATCAAACACTCCATTCTTTGGTTGAAAAATGCTCGTCAATGAGCCAACTCAAAACCCTTCACGCCCGGGCGACCCCATCTCCCTCAGCCAGCTTATTTCATTATGTGCTTTCTCTTCTTCTAGTGACTTCCAATACATGCATTACTTGTTCGACAGTATTCCCCAGCTGAATCGGCACATGTACAATACCTCAATAAGCACTTCTTCCAATAGAAAATACTCAAATAAGGCAATTTTTTTACCAGAAAATGGTACGTTGCGGTATTTGGCCAAAATGAGTTACCTTTACTTTTATTCTGAAAGCTTGCGCAATTCAAAATGCATACCTGGAAGGAATTGCGGTTTGTTTACATGCTATAAACCGGGGTTTCATGAGTCTCATATATGCGTGCAAAATGGTTTTATAAACTTTTATGTTGGTTGCGGCCTGCGGGAAGATTGAGTGTGCATGGAAAGTCTTCGATCATGTGGAGGTTAGGACTTTAGTTGCATGGAAATAAATGGTCTGTGGTTATCCAAAAATGGGTTGGTAGAAAGAAGCGGTTTGCATTTTGGTGGGATGTGGGAAAAGGGTTGGAGCCTGATGGTCATACATTTGTCAGTTTGCTCTCAGTTTGTTCGAGAATTTACGATGTGGAGTTGGAGAGGTCTGTTATCGAAATTAATGGTGTTTTTGTTCTGGATATGTATGCTAAGTGTGGGCATTTGCAGATGGCTGAGGCAGTTTTTGTGCGTATGGCTGATAAAAATGTGCTTTCATGGACTTCCATGTTAGTGCATATGCTAAACATGGATTCGTTGAATTAGCAGAGAGAATCTTTAACCAAATGCCTGTTAAAAATGCGATTTCTTGGAATTCAATGATTTCATGTTATCTCCAAAATGGTTATTATAAGGAGTCTTTAGATTTGTTTTACAGAATGTGTCTTGTATGATTCCTGATGAGACTAAAGTAAAAAGTGCTCTTTCAGCCTGTGGTCAACTTGGGGATTTAGTTGCAGGAAAGAAATTGCATGACTATTTGCGTGATAATAGCGTGCAACCTACTGTTACTTTGTGTAGTACTCTTGTGGACATGTATGCAAAATGTGGTTCTGCAGAAATAGCTTTGATGTCTTTCGCAGCATGCCAGAGAAGAATATTGTTTCATGGAATACTATAATTAATCCATTGCATTACATGGTTTTGGATATAGAGTGATTGAACTATTTCAAGAGATGGAGGCTGGTGAAATACGGCCTGATGCACTTACCTTCAGTTGCTTGGTTTCTGCTTGTGGTCATTGCGGTCTTGTTGAAAGTGAGCGATGTTACTTTAATAAAATGGGTCACATGTATAAAATACCTTATGATATTGAGCATTATGCATGTATGATTGATAAACTTGGCCGTGGAGGGTTATTGAAAGAGGCACTTGAGTTGGTTGGAAAAATGGCAATGAAGCCAGACATAGTTATCTGGGGTACTTTGCTTGGCACTTGTAAAATACACCAAAACGTTCTAGTAGCAAACTGGTCCTTAAAGAAATTATTAGAGTTGGAACCGCGTGCTGGGGTATTGTACGTGCTCATGTCAAACATATTCTGTAAAGATCGACAATGGGACAGAATGAAGAAGATGCGTAAACTAATGAAGGAACATTTTGTCCGAAAGACTGATGCTGTTAGCTCTACTGAAGTCAACGCTGCGTCGTTAACATGGTTGATGACAAGAAACATGAAGCTTCTAATCGAATCTACTCCATGTTAAATCAATTGAAGGATCACTTAGAGTCTGTAAGATTTAGAGCTAAGTTTATGACATTACATGTCTTGTGGGGGTGTGATTTTTTAGCAAGAGAACCCAAGACCTGTAATACCTTCAGATTGGTTGGAATTGCTCTCTATCTGTCCCTAGGAACCTACATAGTAATGTGCTATGGAAATATAGATTCATCATTTACTAACTTTTTTTCATGTTGGAATAGCTGAAGGTATAGCAAATGTTGTCGATGTCCGAGTGATTCTGGGTTTGGGAAACTGGCTCTGTTTATGGCTACTGGTTTGCTAACTGAGGGAAATATCATAATTGAAGTCCTTTTCTAGACTCATTTCCTTGAAGAGAGACTTCTTTTATCTTCAGCATCTTCACTCTGAAAAGAAAGTTGCAGTAGTGAACATCTGAGACTCTGCTATATATGATTGTATATGTTCTCTCAATAGATATCAATAAATGGTTGTACCATTAGCAAGAAAAACAATCATAATTTGCTGAAATTCAATATTGTTTGAGGCTGGAGGTATGGAAATGTTGATTATACATATATTCATGGCTTTGGTTGATTTGGATATGTATGTCACTCAAGTGTATGGAGTTTTCTAAATCAACAATATTTGGTGTTCAATCGATGTAGTTTTGTATTTAATTTGCCATGGTTGGCTGTTGATCTCTGCAGGGTTAAGAGGGTGACTAAGATGACTGAGAAAGTAGCAAGTGGGGTGCTTTCAGGAGTTGTGAAGGTCTCAGGATTCTTTACTGGTTCTGTTGCAAACTCTAAAGTAGGAAAAAAGTTCTTTGGCCTCTTACCAGGGGAAATTGTCCTTGCTTCTCTGGATGGATTTAGTATGTCAAACATCCTTATTTCTTTACTTTATGCTGTTGGGGTGTGTGTGTGTGTGCGTGTAAGGGGTGCCGGTTTCTGGCAAAAGAATCTGGGCATCATCTTTTTTCCTTTTTAAATTGAAGATCCACCAATGGAAAGTTATATTAGTAAGCTGAACTAATATTTTAATCATATCTCCAATTTGATCATAAAAAAATTGATCTTTCCACATCCATCTATAGTCTAGGATGAGAGACAGAGAGAGAGGACACATTTATGGTGACAAATAAGTAAGAACATTGCATATCAATAGCTATACAGAGAGCTGTTAGTGAATAAAACACCAAGTAGATGATCAGATCGTTGAATGTTAGGAATAAACTAGAGATGGTTGTGTCATGGATTGGATCTCTTCTTTTTTCTCTACAGGTGGTTCTAGTTATTCACATGCGTATACATTGTTTTGATGTGCATCATTTTGATAGCTGGTTGCTGCATTTCCAGTAACCAAGAAAAAAACTTGGGACCCTTGCAGTGGTCCACCTTTACCTATATATGCTTTTGGTAACAGGCAAAATCTGCGATGCTGTTGAAGTAGCCGGAAAGAATGTGATGTCAACCTCTTCCACCGTGACAACTGGACTTGTCTCTCACAGGTAATCTCAGTATATTTAACCTCAGTCAAGCTGAATTTTTGATTTTTTGAATAATTCATTTCTACTTTTGAAGATATGGGGAAGAGGCAGGTAAGGCAACAAGTGAGGGACTGGATGCTGCAGGCCATGCTATAGGAACTGCATGGACTGTATTTAAGATCAGGAAGGCTTTCAATCCAAAGAGTGTATTAAGTCCCACTACCCTCGCCAAGTCAGCTGCTAAATCTGCTGCTGCTGAAAAGAAGGCCAAAGGCTCCAAGTAATTGGTGATGAGTTCTTATATTGGTTTTGAATTCCAAACAGAAATCAGGGATTTCATTTTTTGTTTATTATATGTATATAATACTGTTGTTATTATCCAAATTTTCCTTTGTCAACCTCTTCAATATCGGCATTTTTTTTCTTCTGTTGGTTGTGTATTGGTGTATCTGCAACCAGACTATCTTGTGGCCTTGCATGGTTGATTGCATGGCCTCTAAATGAAATCTTGTGCATGCAATGTGTGCTATATTATATGATACATGGTCCTGTTTAATTTCTTTCGTGCAAATATTATATTTTTGAACAATGATTTAACCCCCAAAGCGAATAATTAATGATTATTGAATTTATCTTGGGAAGGAGATATTTCTTGTCAGGAGAAGATGCGTGGTGATTTCTGTGAAGCTATGGATATTTTGACTAGGGAGTACCACATATTACATATTTTGTGTAAGCTATGTCCATGAGTAGTATGGCGTGTTTATCCAAAACAAATAAGCATTGACAAAAATTCACGCCACACGGTCTAACGGGCCAAAATCAATTCGATTAATCCCAAAATTGATTCGGTGGCCTTTTTGTAATTTTAGCAATGGCGTTTTTGTAATAGGGACCAGTATTAATGGTCCATCTGAAAAGTATTAGCAGCTCATTTGAAAAGTATTAGTACATAGATCACTTGAAAGTATTAGTTTTGTAATATTGGATAATGATATAATATCATGATAGCGCCGAAAAGTATTAGATTTTCATATGAAAAGTATTAATAGTCAATCTGAAAAGTATTAATACGTATTTCACTTGAAAATATTTAACAATCCCCCTAAAAATAGTAGTTTTTTTCGTCAAAAGTATTAATAGTCTCCGTAAAACGTATTAGTAGTCCCCCTGAAAAATATTTAAGATTTTTAGTAATTTTCCAGAAAAGTATTAGCTAATAAAAAGTATTGGTAGTAGTCCCATTTGAATTGTATTAGTAGGTCCCCTAAAATGTATTAAGACATTTCGATGGATCACTGTCCGGGCCGAGCGGGTTGGGGTTGGTCAGTGGGTTAGGTAGCTCTGTAGTCAGACTCGTGGACTAATAAGTTAGACCCTCTAACAAAAGACTACCTAGGAGTTAATATATTTTTGTGTTTTAATTGATTTTGTCTTCAAAAAAATTTGTAAAGTCCAAAACTTATGTGAGACCATCTCACGATGGATCCATGATGTGCACTTTTTAAAAAATAACCGGTTGCAATTTTGTAAGTATGATGGAAAGATAACCTAATTTTGTTGACTTATAAAACGTGGCCCACGAAGAGGGGTTGATGGAAGTTGGCATTAGAGTTGTCAAATCTATCGGGTAGGACTACGCGTAGAGCAAAAATTGGGTCAGGCTGGGCCAGGCCAAAAAACACTCGGGCCGCTATTTTTTTTATTTATTTAACAATAAAATGGCTATGCCGCTAAGAGTGAGCTCCTTTATATTTTAATATCAAAATTAATTTACTATTGAAAACATTTACTTTTCACTTGAAAAGTAATACTTTATACTTAGAAATTATTACTTAATATTTTTTTAGAAGTATTAATATTTATACTCTATACTATATCTATCTATATCTATATCTATACTTATTATAAAAGTGTGAATGATTTTGAAGGTTTCTTGAAAAATTTGATTTGCCAAAAATATCCTTACAGTAAAGTTAGTATTAAGGGCAATTAAGTGTCCCTTTGATAATATGATTAGCGTCTCTTTGTATTCTAAAATTTTATTATATGTTTAGTGTCTCTTTGTATTCTAAAATTTTATTATATGTTTTCATTTAATTGTAATTCTTAGTATATTTTGAATTTTTAAATAATATACATTTCATATTAAACTATATATCGAGAGCTTTATAATCACATGTCATAAGCATATATAAAATGTTTGATATATGTTTTTATCTTAATTTTGATGATTTTATTTTTACACCAAAACAATGTTTTTAATTGTTGTCCAAATACTCCTAAATGATTTAAAATGATTTTAATGTTTTTCGGAGTATTTCTTCAAGTTTTACTTTAGATAAAATTGGACAACACTTCTAATGATTTTATGTTTATAAATTTTCACTTCAAAACAAGGTTCCTAAATGTTGTCTAAATACTCCCAATTGGTTTAAAATGTTTTTAACATATTTTCGGAGTATTTCTTGAGTTTCATTTTCGATAAAAATTGGACAATATTTCTGTCTCGAGGTCGACCGGTCGCCCTATAGGGCAACCCGTATCTGAAGATGTTTTTGAAACAAAAAAATGAGACGGAAGTGAAAAACGGTCAGGTCGACTGGTCGCCCTGTGGTCGACCGGTACCTGAACGTTCTTTTGAAACAGAACAATTTTTTTCTCAACATAACACTTAGGGGGACCGGTTGAGACAAGGGTCGACCGGTCGAAGCCTATGTTGACCGGTCGCCCTGTTGTAATTTTCAATGTGTTCTTCAAATCTGTTATTTGTGCGCGACCGGTCGCCCAGTGTTTTGACAAAGCAAAAATATGACCGTTTGACAAAGAGACATATTTCCTTAAAATGTGGGATTGATTTCTAATGACTATATTCTTGATGTTAAATGTATTTTTCTGTAGATTTTCAATCCCCAAGAGGAGCTTATACTTGATCAATCATCTCCTATAAATAGAGGAAGTTTTGGAGCAACCAAAAACAACAATTTGAGATACAACACAACAAGATACACTTCAAGCAAATATTTGTTCTTCATTGTTATTATTATTGTTGTAATTTTGCCTAGCTTTTCACTTTCACATCCTTGAGGTCTAGGCTATTCTTGATTACACTTTGCACTCAAATTGTAATATTCATTATTGAGTTGTAATCTTGATTTTTGGTTATCATTCAAACACAAGATATCCTTGTGAGTGTTCTTGTGGTAAGAGCACACTTGGATGATCTAGGTGATAGGTGCAAGAAGATTGTGGTGATCTTCTTATTGAGGTGTTGAAGAATTTGGTATTCTTCAAGGTTGAAGATTGTGGTAATCTTCACAAGGTGCCGTTGAAGGAAGATTGTGGTGATCTTCAAAGGGAGATTGTGGCAATCTCCAAAGGTATTGTTGAAGAAGAGTGTGGTGCTCTTAAAGGTGTTGTAAGTTGAATTTGTATTAATTTTGGTAATTAATAAAATTCTTTTTATTTTTGAAATCCATCCCGGATATACTGGGGTGGTAGTAGATTAGGCCCTAGGTGGGTTGAACTACTATAAATCGACGCGTGTTGTTTACATTCCGCACCTTTATTATTGTGTTTGAGCATTTGGTTCGAAAAAGAGGGCAAAATCGAAAAGATGGAGATAATCTATTCACCCCACCCCCTCTAGATTATCGTAGCCGCTTGGAATTACAAGTGGTATCAGAGCCAAACTCTTTGGCAAGCTCGTTTCACATCGCGAGTGAAGAGAAACGATCGTCGGCTACGAATGAAGCTCATCTTTCCGGCACCTCCACCACCAAGCCACCTCGGTTTGATTCCAAAAATTTTATATTTTGGAAAGAAAGAATGGAATGCTATTTACAAGGTTGCGGGTTTAATATTTGGAACACCGTCATAAATGGAGAACCCATTCCGATGATAGATACACCACACACCTCCAAAAGCCTCAAATAGCTAAATGATGAAGAGAAGAAAATCATCTTTTTAAACGGTAAGGCTCTAAATATCTTGTATTGTTCATTTACTAATTTGGAATATGAACATATTGTAGGAATTCGATCGGCACATAAAGTATGGCAAAAATTAGAAGCCATCTATGGAGTATTTGCAAATGAAAGGAGTCAAACAAAAGCATCTACTTCTCAAAGGGATACAAGCTCAAATCTAAGGAACAAGCCTCTTACAACTTCCAACTATGAAGAAGTTGAATATTGTTTTATGGGCATCGAAGAAGAAAATAAGGTATGTCTTAAACCCTCTACTTCCTATGATATTGTTATTCAAAATGATTATAGTGATTTGCAAAATGATTATGATGAACTTTAAAATGAATTCCAAAGCTTACTTGTTAAATACAAAAATTTGAAAAAGGAATTCAATGTTTTGAAAAATGATAAGGATAGTTTATTTACTTCCTATGAATCACTATCATGTGCTCACACCACCACACTTGACAAGGTTAGAAACCTTGAAAAAGAAAATAATACTCTTGTTGAGAATATTGATTGCATGAAAAAGGATTTATTAAAATCCAACTTGAGTACAAATAGAATGACCGATATTGTTGATTGTTGTGATAATTCGAAACTAGAACTTGATTATAAGCCTAAGGGTGTCAATCACATGAAAAAGAATCAAGTCTCTAAGACGTTGGTCATTATGCTCCTAATTATTACATGCTTCTATTGCGGTAAAAAGGGTCATACGGCTAATACTTGTCGGGCTAGAAATAGCTCTAATCATTATTGGAGACCTAAAAATCTCAAAGCTAATCCTAAAGGACCCAAACACTTGAGGGTACCACAAAATAATATTTTATTAGGTACCCGGAGAAATAATAATCGGAGAAAATTCATGCCACCAAGGAAACATCAAATGAACATCTCATTTGATCAAAGAAGGAGAAAACATTTTCAACAAAGTCAATTTCGAAGAAGAGGATACAATCAAAAATGGGAAGAACACAATCCTTGGAAATGGCAAAGACATCATCAACAAGATGATTTTCAAAGAAGAAGAGACCATCAACAATGGGAAGATAACAAACCTTGGAAATGGAGTAATCAAAGAAGTCATCATCAATAAAGTGACCTCTCAAAGGGAAGATATCATCAACAATGGGAAAGACACAACCCATGGAAACGGCGTAATTGGTAAACCGTATCTCCCCATTTATATATGCATTTTATTTTAATTCTATGCATGTTTTTATTTGTGTCTTAATTGCAAATGAGTTTTCAAGTATTTATTTTTAATTTAGGTCTTTAATATATTTGTGAGTTTCAAAATTTTTAAAAGAAGACCTTGCATGATATTTCTAAAACTCTTGTGCATTTAATTAGACCTATGTGGTTTATTATCTCTTTTGTATTTTTGTAGCATAAGCATTTTTTTTGATATCTCCTATCACTTGCCTACACTTGTGTTTTTGTGCAAATTTTGTTTAAGAATTGTGTAGGATATATATATCTCATATTCATTGGCTATTTCGTCATCAAGTTTCTTAAACTATCGAGGTATGTCCACTCGTACTTATCTTAGAGCTCGACATTATGTTTATGCACATATCTTTCAAGATATTTCATTTCAACCCCTTAAGTGCCTCTAAATGATTTTGAAAATTTCTCTTAAAAGGGCACTACTCGTTAAGTCTCGATTTTTCTCGTATATATGATTTCCCAAAACCCGTATTGGTTGGACTTGGTCCAAAATTATCTTTTTGCAATGTTTTAAAACTTTTGGGTGGAAAATCGAATTTTGGAAAATTCTGGAGAAAGAAAAATTACCAGGGACGATCAAAGCAAGGCGACGGTGCATCACGACGCGTCGACCGGTCGCACCCTACCTCGACCGATCGCCCAGGCTATTTTTACAAGTTAAAAACGTTATGTTCTTCATTTTGAAACAGACGCTCAAAAACCCCCCAAACCCTTGTTGTGCGAAAATCACCCCCTTTCTTCTATAATCTTCAATTCTTCATCAATCTTTGTAATTTTTCTTGCTAATCCACTTCTTTTGCAAGAACTTCACATATATGGCACCTCCAAGAAATTCTACCGAACGAAATCCTCAAAAGAGGAGAAGGAGGCAAAGGGGAGAATCTTCCTCCAACCCCCAACAAGATGATATTCCACAAGAAAATTATCAAAATCGACTTACGGGAGAAGAGATTGTCGAATTAAGAGCCGGGGTTTCAAAATCGAGCATTCATTGGGACTCTAGTAAGTTATCACTCCTTTACGAGCCTCCCTCTAGAGCTAATAGATTTCGTTTTCTAAATAAACTTGCGGAGGAACATTATGAGAATATTGGATTGAATGACAAGAAAATTGCGTGCACTCGTATGGTTCGATTTCAAGCATTTCATGATGAATTTCTGGATATTAGGGCTTATTTTGAAATTCAAGGATGGGTTTCACTTTGGGATAATCCGTGTTTGCATTATGATGACGAGCTTATAAAACGTTTTTATGCAAATATGTGGATTGTTGATGCTACGGTAGATAATCCGTTGGAACTTCACACATTTGTTAATGGTAGGCATTTTTCATGGACATTGGCCGATATTTGCATACCGAATGATGGAGTGGTTAATGTGGATTGCTCACATTGGGATGATAATCTTTTTGGAGTCTCACTAGATGAGGTAAAAACCTTTTTAGGAGTATATCCCGAAGTGACATACTCGGCAATGCCGTCAAACTATCGGATTATATCTATCATTTGCTCCTATTGTGTTTGTGGAAAGGAAATAAAACTTCCGAGTAATCTCGAACTCTTTCTCACCTATAAGATTGTTCGAGGAGAAAGAGTAAATTATGGGGCAATTTTTGTGTACTGTTTGTCGGAATCTAGAAAGCTTACCAAGAAAAAATATACTTTGGGTAATTTGATTTGCCGACTTTTATACTTATCTGGATACCCGGAAAATAAAATGAATACCGAAATTCGTCACAATGATTTTGATAATGCCAACATTCTACAAATGGTAAGAATGCGACGATATTTACCACGGGTTCCTACCAAAGCCGCTAGGGGACGTGCCCGACATCAACAACAACCTCGGGATGATTTCTTTAATGACAATGAGGTTGAAAATAATGGAAGAGATGAGTTTGACGAACAAAGAGATGATGAAGAAGAGAATGTGGGGAATGAAGAGAAAAATGAAGAAGAGAATGTGGGAAATGAACAAGAAATTAGGGAGGAAGAAAATGAGGAAGGAGATGAAGACGAGTTGGATGTTGAAGATTTAAATCTCAAAGAGAGAATGGCCAAAGTGGAAAGAGAAACATTTAGAGATGTAGCCTCTCTTAGAAAAGAGCTCCGGGTTGTGAAGAAGGAAAATTCTAGTTTAAAAAAATCAATCGGCAAATTGAAGAAATTCATCAAAGATCTTATTCCCAGAACTTGCTTCTCTTCGGACGAGGACTGATGTCTCCCACCCCTTTATTTTTTTTTTGGCACTTTCTTTCATGTTGCTTTGTATTTTTATGAACTTTTGTAAAACTCCTTTGGACTAATGAGATTTGCTTGTTTTCTTGAAAGGGTTAAAATTACAAGTTAATAATAACTTGTGGGTGATCATGGTATTGATGGAGTATTTGATGGTAAAAATACTCTAATTTAGCATTGTTTGATGTTGGTATGAAGTACTTGATGGTAAAAGTGCTTCTTTATAATTTTTGCTTAAATGCATTTGAGATGCTTTAATTATGTTGCTTAGATGGATATTTTGGGACATTTGTAATGTCTAATATGCATTGTTTGATGCTTGACATGTATCTCTTAATGGTTCTTTATTTTTGCTTGATGGCATTGGTAATGCCTTGATCTCTCTTTGGCTAAATTATCTCATTTGGGTTGAACCCTTGAGAATTTACTTTGTTTATGCCTATTTTTTGTTGGATACATGTCGAAAATTGCTTTTGGTGATGGTATGAACAACTTGGCTTAATTTCATTTACAAGGGCTATATATATTTTTTTTCAAATTTTTTGACGCCCGCCAAGTGTTCGTTATAATGCTTCAATGAAAATCTCATCACATACATGAATCTCTTATGTTCAATGTCTTAAAATCTTTTTGAGATCATGTTTTTGGCTAACTAATGCGCTTTTGGATTTCTTATGATACATTTCTCTAATTTTCCCTTGGATTCTAAGCTTAATTATTTCATGGTTGATAAAACGAATTGTTGGCACACTTTGATAAACTTGAATGATGTTTTTATCATCCTAACATTCTTTTTGATGATTCCAAAGGGGGAGAAACAGGAAATTGGCTCATAGAAGCTAATAAAAGCTTGTTATAAAAGCTATAAGCTATGGCTCATAAAAGCCATAAGTTGTGATTTATTTTTAGTCCAATTGTTGCTTGATGGACTTATATAATTGTTTAATGATGTTTTGTGACAGGAGGAGCTTATAAGCTCTTGAACAAATTGTAAAAGCTAAAGCTTTTAGCTTATGGATAATCGCTTTTACATTATTATTGATGTGCTTGTTGATAGGGGGAGCTTGTGTACTGAATATATTTACTCCCCTACTTGGTTGCTTATATATTTTGGAAATTTTGGTTGCTTCCAAACGGTTAAATGTTTTTACCGAAAAATCATTTCTAAAATTGTTCTCCTAGTTTGTGTAAAAATTGTTTTGGTTTGTAATCATCAAAAAGGGGGAGATTGTTTGATATATGTTTTTATCTTAATTTTGATGATTTTATTTTTACACCAAAACAATGTTTTTAATTGTTGTCCAAATGCTCCTAAATGATTTAAAATGGTTTTAATGTTTTTCGGAGTATTTCTTCAAGTTTTACTTTAGATAAAATTGGACAACACTTCTAATGATTTTATGTTTATAAATTTTCACTTCAAAACAAGGTTCCTAAATGTTGTCTAAATACTCCCAATTGGTTTAAAATGTTTTTAACATATTTTCGGAGTATTTCTTGAGTTTCATTTTCGATAAAAATTGGACAACATTTCTGTCTCGAGGTCGACCGGTCGCCCTATACTGGCGTCCGACCGGTCGCCCGATGGTCGCCGTGCACGAACGTTCTTCCGAAAGCAGAACAATTTTTTCTCAACATAACACATAGGGGACCGGTTGAGACAAGTGGTCGGCGTCGGCCGAAGCCTATGTCGACCGGTCGCCTGTTGTAATTTTCAATGTGTTCTTCAAATCTCTTATTTGTGCGCGACGGTCGCCGCAGATGTTTTGATGAAAAAAATATGACCGTTTGACAGCAGACATATTTCCTTAAAATGTGGGATTGATTTCTAACAGCTATATTCTTGATGTTAAATGTATTTTTCTGTAGATTTTCAATCCCCAAGAGGAGCCTATACTTGATCAATCATCTCCTTTAAATAGAGGAAGTTTTGGAGCAACCAAAAACAACAATTTGAGATACAACACAACAAGATACACTTCAAGCAAATATTTGTTCTTCATTGTTATTATTCTTGTTGTAATTTTGCCTAGCTTTTCACTTTCACATCCTTGAGGTCTAGGCTATTCTTGATTACACTTTGCACTCAAACTGTAATATTCATTATTGAGTTGTAATCTTGATTTTTGGTTATCATTCAAACACAAGATATCCTTGTGAGTGTTCTTGTGGTAAGAGCACACTTGGATGATCTAGGTGATAGGTGCAAGAAGATTGTGGTGATCTTCTTATTGAGGTGTTGAAGAATTTGGTATTCTTCAAGGTTGAAGATTGTGGTAATCTTCACAAGGTGCCGTTGAAGGAAGATTGTGGTGATCTTCAAAGGGAGATTGTGGTAATCTCCAAAGGTGTTGTTGAAGAAGAGTGTGGTGCTCTTCAAGGTGTTGTAAGTTGAATTTGTATTAATTTTGGTAATTAATAAAATTCTTTTTCTTTTGAAATCCATCCCGGATATCTTTGGGGTGGTAGTAGATTAGGCCCTAGGTGGGTTGAACTACTATAAATCGACGCGTGTTGTTTACATTCCGCACCTTTATTATTGTGTTTGAGCATTTGGTTCGAAAAAGAGGGCAAAATCGAAAAGATGGAGATAATCTATTCACCCCCCCTCTAGATTATCGTAGCCGCTTGGACTTACATAAAACACTTCATATGAGATAATTTGAGCCATTTAATGTTGAGTGTTATGTAAAAATGTACATTTATAATATTTTTCTTTAATTTTATTAATAACTACATACATCTACAAAAAGAAACAAGAGTATGAATTTACAACTAAATGAAGATAAATATAAATAAATAAGATTTGTGATACCCCATATTCAACAAACCTAGAATTTTATTCGAGATATTATATTATATTTCTAATAGTTTATGCCATCTAATTTAGTAATATTTATTAAGTTAAGATAATCTTATAATATATATGACTTTAAAATTTATTTGTGAGATTAATTGTCACGCCCCAGACGGGGACGCGACGATGATCCACAACTTAAATACAAGTAAACCAAACAGTCTAGACAATATCAGCGAAATCCCAACGGAACAAAGTCAAATAGCAGCGGAAATAAAGAACAAGCACGAGTTACAATTTACAGTCCAACAAATATCCAAATTACATTCCCAAGAACAACTAAAGATAACAACTTAATAGTCACGGGTCCTACGCCCTTATATTACAGACCAGAATGAAAAGAGAATAAAAGAGTCCAACTACAAATACAAGAAACAAGTTCCGTAACATCAACAACAATAGATAATAAGTCCAACAAGTGGAGCACAGGAGCTCAGTCCGTGGTAGGTTCAACCTCTTCAACAAAGTTCTCATCTAAAGGTTAGAAAACATGAGGGGATGAGACAGAAATCTCAGTGGATGGGGTGATCGTGTGCAAGTGTGGCGATATATAATTAATGCGAGAAACAGTTGTATGAGAACGCGTGAGATATGATGCATGAATTCACACACAGTCCACAAGCGTCATGATAAAATATTTAAGTAATATACTTATACAGTTTAAGAAAATAGTTCGTGGTCACACAAACACTATGTGATTCAGGCAAGACAGGTAGGATTGCGTACGGAATGTAACGTCAATCCTATGCAAAATAATTAATGGTTGCATACGGAATTGTAGCGCCAACCAAACGGGTCTGATTAACTCGGTGTGTGGATCGACAAATGATTCTTTCGTTCTTCCTTGTAACTCCCGAGCAAGATGGTCCAAGACTGTCACCTTATCGCTCCATGGCAAAGACAAAATCCACAATGGAGCTAGCAAGGCTCGGATTTGTCATAATCATGATTATACCTCAAGTACTATGATCCGCTTCCCTTGGACAAACTCCGTCCCTCAGTTGCGTGATTAGGACGATGGGGCCGGAAGAGTGGAATAGCGGCCAGCCGCCTGTTCCATCCCCCGATGTATCCATTCAGATCGTGAGCTCAACACACCAAGTTGACTTACAGTAAAGGTAAAAACAAGTTCAGGTAGCCAACCAGGCAGTCGAGTATTATTGATTCAGGGAAGCAGATCAGGAAAATTTTCGAAAATCGCGAGTGGCAATTATGGAGTTGGTGGAGTTATTTGGATGAAGATGATTATCGAAAGGATAAGCAATATTCTATATCTTGAAAGATTAGGTGGAACATAAGTTCCTTTATAGATTCAAAATCACAATACGAGGAAGTCGCCCCGCGATCGGGTATTAATTGGTCAAGACGATCCAATAAGTCAAGGGATTTTTGAGAAAATAAAATATTTTAATTAATAATTAAAGTCAGAGGGTCCGGGGCTGTTTTAGTAAAAGAAAAATAATTTGAGTTAGGTCCTTGATAAAAAGAAAATTTACAATTAGACCCGTTTTGTAAAAAAAACCAATACTTTTGGGGTTAAAAATTGAATAAATAAATATCTCGACCTTGAAAATTATGAAGTCAGTTCCTAAATTCTCTAAATTGTTCAGATATTCAGATTTTTAAAGTTTTGAGGTCGAGTTTTTATAAAATTCTCACATTGGCCCCAAATTTATTAAAATTGTTATTTCGGTCCCTAAGTTTAAAATAATTGGAACTCACAAACCGGAAGGGTTTTTAATGTGATTCCAGTTGGAAAATGTCACTAAGGTTAGTAGGATATTGGGACAAAAACAGTTTTAAAAATAAATAAGTATAGGTCCCTTAACTTTTGAAAATCTCATTTTTGTCCCATTTTGAAATAATTGTCTTTAAGGCTTTTAGGGGTCCAATTGTTATGAATTTGAACCTTGGGTCCAAAATATAATTAAGTTATAGTTAAATTAGTATTTATAGGTACATGGGCTGTATAAATCCTGGAATTTGCATTTGGGTCCTCAAGTTTAATCTTTTACAATTTGGTCCCTCAATTTTAGTAAAATTACTTTCCAAGCTCTAAACACTTGGATTTTTGGAATACATTTATAATATGTCATTTCCAGTCCCTTAAGAGTTAAAATTTCAAATTTTAAAATTAAGGTCTGGTACAGTTTCAAAAATTGCAAAGTAGCCCTTAAACTTCTCAAATTTTACAATCTAGTCATTTGGCTTTTAAAGGTTGATTTTATTTATCCTAAAACTCTTAAAACTTTATTAAATGTCCTAAAGTCATTTTTGAACCTGAGTACAGTGCAAAAATTTGAAATTTGCAGAGGGGTCCCTTAAGTTTTATTTTCTTGCAATTAAGTCCACCAACTTTCCATTTTTGCATTTTAAGTCCAAAAAATTGAAATTTAACCAATTATGCTCGACTTGTCCAGGTTATAAGTCATAAAAAACATGGATTTCAAGGATCATACACATGCATATTCATTTCATACAAGAATTCATCAAATAGAACATTAAATTGTACATGCATGCGCCTAAATTTCAATAAATAGCATTTTTGAGCAACACTTGAAAAATTTCACAACTTAATACATAAAATTGACATGCAATACATAAAATATATATCTCAAGTGCTCAAGATCAAAAGACTACATGCATTTAACAAAAAATCCCTAGAAGTTGGAAAGATTTTTCCACCCACCTTAAATTTGGAGAGTTGTGAAATAAAAAGGATAAATTTCACAACTTGGTATGAGGTTACTTAGGTCAGCCCCTAAGTCAAGAAATATCAAAAATTTAGAGTTAGGAAAATGAGTGAAAAATTAAGAAGAAAAAGAAGAAGATAAGAAAATTGGAAATGTTACACTTTACCTTGTGTAGTAAGTGAATTGGAACTAGTTGAAGCTTCAAATTTGGAAATTTTTGGTTCACCTTCAAAATCACCTAAGGTCAGCCCCTATTTCTCAAAAATGAAAAAAAAGGTGTTAAAATTTGAAGAAAAAAGGAAGAAGAAGAGAGAAGGGCTCTAGTGTCCAAATCTTACCTTGTAGTCCAATTTCTCTAACAATTATTCTTCAAGTCTTCTAAATTGACCACCATGCATGCATGTCTTCAAGTAGTCTTCTAAGTACCTCAAATCAAAATTTCAAACTTAAATTAAGATGAGAAGGTGATGAGTTGTAAGATATCAAGTTGAATTGAGGAATGAAATTTCTTACCTTTGAGATAGGGGGGTTCGACTTTTTTGATTTAAGTAGGAAGAATGTTTGTTTTTGTTTAGATGTTTGAAGAAAGAAGAAGTGTTTGATGATATGAAGAAGATGTTCTTGAAGGTATGAAGGTATGCTTGAAGATGTGAAGGACTTGTGTTTGAAGATTTGAAGATGTGGAGAAATGGTTCTTGAAGGTTTGAAGATATGAAGAATTGGTGTTTGAAGATTTGACGGTATGAAGGATTGGTGTTTGAAGATTTGAAGATATGAAGGATTCTTAGAGAGAGATTAGAGAGAAGAAGGAGAATTAGTTAGGAGATTAGAATGTGTTGGATGAAATGAACAATTTTTGTTCATTTTCTTCAATGTGGCCGTCCACATTGGATGGGGGGGGGGGGATTTTTTTGTTAAATTTTGTGTCTTGAAATTTGTCTCTTGCATGGAGACAAAAGGGTAGTCAAAGGTATGGGCAAGGGATGGGAAGAGAAGGAATGTTGGTTAAGTGGAGAGATGTTGGGAAAAAATAGTAATAAAAACTGGTGTATAAGATAATGCGTATAATGTTTAAATTAATGGTGTAATTATACACAAGATGACTACATAAGGTGTATATGTACAAGAGTTGGGTGGTATTTCTACACCAAAAACACCATCATTGCCGTCCACCTAGGGGTATAGTGGTAATTCCATTTTTTTTTGTCCCAAATTTGATGATAATAGATGAATAATACCAATCTCCAAATTAATTAGTGATTTCCTTGATCACTTGTAAGTCTCATGATCACTTATTCTAAATCAAATTCTTACTTCTATAAGGTAAAAGTCTCTAAAATAAATAGTCTCTTAAAATTCTAAGGTGACTAATAAATACACAAAAGTAATAATGATCAATCAAGTGATCATAAATGCGAAATAGAATTAGTAAATGATCATGATCACAAGTAATAATTAAAATGAAATTAATTGCAAAATATATATATTATTAATATTTACCCGTCAAAGTGACGCGGTAAAATAGTCAATCAAATACATAGACGACAAAAGATCAATTACATGCTCGGAAAAATCGGGGCTTCACATTAATTTATTGAATGATTTATGTTTATAATCCAAATATTATCATTTATTATTTATATAGATTTAATTTTAGTTTGGTTTTAAGAAATAATTATAGCTTGGTGTTTATTATATTTCAACTTTTTTTTAAAAAGAAGCCCAAAACTCAATTTTAATTTTCAAAGCATTTTTTTTATTACAAACCCAAGTCCAGTTTCTATTTTTCAGCAAATTAATGTTTGATAAATGGTTTTATCATGATTTTGATGATTTTGTTTTTATACCAAAACAATGGTTTTAAAGGTTGTCCAAACACTCCTAAATCATTTAAAATGGTTTTAATATTTTCCGGAGTATTTCCTCAAGTCTATTTTCGATAATATTGGACAACACTTTCAATGATTTTATGTCAATAGGTTTTTACATTGAAACTATGTTTCTAAATGTTGTCCTAATACTCCCGATTGGTCTAAAAAGCTTTTACTATTTTTCGGAGTATTTATTGGAATTTATATCGGACAACACTTTTTGTGTTAATATGTTATTTCATCAAAACTATATTTCTAATGTTGTCCTAAATACTCCCGATCGGTTTAAAATATTTTTACGAATTTTTCGGAGTATTTCTTGAGGTTTATTTTCGACAAAAATCGGACAACATTTCATTTAGGAGGTCGACCGGTCGACCAAAGGGGCACCGGCACGAAGGGTGACCGGCCCTATGGGGGGCGACGGTCGAACCCATGGTCGACCGGTCGGACCCCCGGACCTGGTCAACTTGAGTGTAAAATTTGTTGTGTTCTTTTTCCAATCTTATCGAGTGCGCGGCCGTCGCTCTCTAGTTTGACAAAGAAAAAATTCTAATTTGTGCGTGACGAGTTTTTTCTAAAGCTATAATCTTGATTTTAATTGCAATTTTTGTAGATATCAGATTCCAAGAGGAGCCTATCAAGTATCTATCATCTCCTATAAATAGAGGAAGATTTGAAACACAACAAAAAGAGAAAAAAACTACAACACAACAAGATACACTCAAAAATACACTTGTTCTTACATTGTCTTATTTCTTGTTGTAATTTGCCTAGCTGTTCACTTTCACATCCTTGAGGTCTAGGCTACTCTTGATTACACTTGCACTCTATTGTATAATTCATTATCGAGTTGTAATCTTAAATTTTTGGGTTATCATTCAACACAAGATATCCTTGTGAGTGTTCTTGTGGTAAGAACACACTTGGGTGATCTAGGTGTTAGGTGTAAGAAGATTGTGGTAATCTTCTTGTTGAGGTGTTGAAGAATTTGGTATTCTTCAAGGTTGAAGATTGTGGTAATCTTCACAAGGTGCCGTTGGAAATTTTGGTAATCTTCAAGAAGAGATTGTGGTAATCTCAAAGGTGGTGTTGAAGAAGAGTGTGGTGCTCTTCAAGGTGTTGTTGTAAGTTGGTGTTGTATTAATTTTGGTAATTAATAAAATCTTTTTTCTTTTTGAAATCCATCCCGGATATACTGGGGTGGTAGAGGATTAGGCCCTAGGTGGGTTGAACCTCTATAAATCGACGTGTGTTGTTTACATTCCGCACCTAAATTATTGTCTTTGAGCTTTCGGTTTGAAAAAGAGGGTAAAATCGAAAAGATGGAGATAATCTATTCACCCCCCTCTAGATTATCGTAGCCGGTTGGACTTACAAGTGGTATCAAAGCCAAACTCTTTGGCAAGCTCGTTTCACATCGCGAGTGAAGAGAAACAATCGTCGGCTACGAACGAAGCTCATCTTACTGGCACCTCGACCACCAAGCCACCTCTATTTGATTCCAAAAATTATATATTTTAGAAAGAAAGAATGGAATATTATTTACATGGTTGCGGGTTCGATATTTGGAACATCGTCATAAATGGAGAATCCATTCCGATGATAGACACACTATACACCTCCAAAGGCCTCAAAGAGCTAAATGATGAAGAGAAGAAAATCATCTCCTTAAATCGTAAAGCTCTCAATATTTTGTATTGTTCATTTACTAATTTGGAATATGAACTTGTTGTAGGAATTCGATCGGCACATAAAGTATGGCAAAAATTAGAAGCCATCTATGGAGTATTTGCAAATGAAAGGAGTCAAACAAAAGCATCTACTTCTCAAAGGGATACAAGCTCAAATCTAAGGAACAAACCTTTTACAACTTCCAACTATGTAGTAGTCGAACAATGTTTTATGGGCATCGAAGAAGAAAACGAGGTATGTCTTAAACCCTCTACTTCCTATGATATTGTCATTCAAAATGATTATAGTGATTTGCAAAATGATTTTGATGATCTTCAAAATGAATTCCAAAATTTACTTGTTAAAGTACAAAAATTTGAAGAAGGAATTCAATGTCTTGAAAAATGAAAATGATAGTTTATTTACTTCCTATGAATCACTATCATGTGCTCACACCACCACACTTGACAAGGTTAGAAACCTTGAAAAACAAAATAGTACTCTTGTTGAGGATATTAATTGCATGAAAAATGATTTATCAAAATCCAACTTGAGTACCAATAAATTGCCCAATATTGTGAATAGTTGTGATAATTTGAATAGTGAACTTGATCATGAGCCCAATATTGTCAAGCATATGAAAAAGAATCGAGTTCCTATGCATATTAGTGATGTTACTTGCTTTTATTGCGGTAAGAAGGGTCATACGGTAAATACTTGTCGGGCTAGAAATAGCTCTAATTATTGTTGGAGACCTAAAAGTCTCAAGACTAATCCCAAATGACCCAAGCACCTGAGGGTACCACAAAACAATGTCATTTTAGGTACCCGGTGGATTAATAATCGAAGAAAATTCATGCCGCCAAGGAAACATCAAATGAACATCTCATTTGATCAAAGAAGGAGAAAACAAAGTCAATTTCCAAGAAGAGGATATAATCAAAAATGGGAAGAACACAATCCTTGGAAATGGCAAAGACATCATCAACAAGATGATTTTCCAAGAGAAAGACACTTTCGAAAAAGAGAAGACCATAATGCTTGGAAATGGAACAATTAGAGAAGCCATCATCAACAAGATGATTTTCAAAGGGGAAGATATCATCAACAACGGGAACGGCACAACCCATGGAAATGGCGTAATTGGTAAACCGTATCTCCCCATTTAAATATGCATTTTATTTAGTTAGTATGCATATTTTTATTTGTGTCTAAATTGCAAATGAGTTTTCATTATTTAAAATTAAGGTCCTCAATAAATATTTGTGTTTTTAAAATCCTTTAAAAATGAGACCTTACATGTTGTTTTTAAACTCTTATGGATTTCTATAGCATTAGTATTTTTATTGTGATATCTCTTATTACTTGGCCTACACTTGTGCTATTATATCTTGTGCAAAATTTGTTTAAAGTATTGTGTAGGACTCATATATATTCACAAATGGCTATCTACGTCATAATATGTCAAAAGTGACATAAACTATCGAGGTACGCTCATCATTGGTATTTATCTTATAGACTCAATATATTTTTGTCATATGCCTATGTGCTTATACAAGTGCCATTAAGAGGATGTTTTGATTTTTGAAAAGGCATTATTTGACATAGCTTGTTTTATCCAAGATTTGTAAAGGATTATATTTTGTTTTGATAAAACAATTGATCTACAAAGTTATGCATTTTATTGCACATATAAATGCCACTATTCTTGGATACTTATGTCAAACCTCTTGTTCATATGATTCTTGTAAATGAGGTCTCAACTATGTGCTCTCTTATTGTCAAATTTCAAAAGAGACCTTATGTAGCTTTCTTAAGCTTATTTGAACTTGAATGATTTATTAGACTCTTGATGATGCATAGTATGTGGTGCTTAAAATAGTGTATCTATTATTCGATATTACTATGCTCGTGTGCAAAATATCTTGTTAAGATTTTGCAGAAATTTGTGATATTTCGCAACAAGTTTGATGAACAAGACAAGGTTAGTAGCTCAATGATATTGTCAAGAAGAAGGTAATGATTTTGATGTAATATTTGCACTCATAGCACATTTAGAAGTTATTTGCACTTTATTTGCCCATTCTTGTTTTGAGAAAATTTCAAGCTTTACCAAATGGACGTTAAATCCAATTTTCTAAATGGTTTTATTCAAATAGAAGTCTATCGGAGTTTAAAATTTTTAGGCCAAATGATTTTTATAAAAAGGCCTTTAAAAGTTGATACAAGTACCCCGTATATGGTTTGATAGACTTAGCTATTTTTGCAAAATAATTTTACAAAAGGTAAAGTTGATTCTACACTTATTGTTTTGGAAAAGGGCAAGATTGTTTACTTGTGCAAATTTATGTTGATAATATTTTTTGTGCTACTAATGAATATTTGTGCAAGATATTTTTCCAAGTCAATGCAAGGTGAACCTAAGATGATAATGATGAGGGAAGCTCAAATTTGATCATTGGAATTCAAGTTCAACAATGCCAAGAAGGTGATTATATTCCACACTCAAAAGAAGAAGTGAGGCATTGAAGAAGAAAGAACCATTTCAACCTATATGGCCACAAATGCGAAAATTGACAAAAGGTTGAAGTAGGCATGTTGATTGACAAACAAATTCGAGGTATGTTCATCTTCATTTATTACTCCTTAGACTCGACATTTTATATGCCTTATGTCAATATGCTCGACTTCAAAAACTATCCCAACGAATCTCATTAAAGTGCCGTTAAAAGAAATTTTCAAATGTTTAGGCACTTTTTCTTATGACTTGTTGTATCCAAAGCCTTAAAACGTTATTATTTTTCGGGATAACAAGTCCGGTGATAATAATTTTTCAAAATATGGTTCGTAATAATTGAACTTAACATATTGAGATTCGATAATTTTTCAAAGGGATTGTATGTTTAACAAAAACTTGAGATGTGTTTAATTCCATCTCAAGGATAACTCGCGGACTTTTTAATCGCTCACCGTCGAGTATTTTACCTCATTTCGATCTTGATTATGACATAATGTATATTGAATGAGGTCTACGTTTGCAGTTTGCACGTTTTTAAAACTAAGGGGCGAAAAATCGGATTTTTGGATCAAACTTCGGAATTTGCAAAACAGAAAGAAGCGATGGGTGAAGAGTCGAGGCTGACCGGTCGCCCTAGCCTCCGACCGGTCGCCCAGCCCTCCAACCGGTCGCCCCTGCTGATTTTTCAGATAAAATGCGCCTGTTTTGCAGACTTAGCCATTTTTGGCTCTTTTGGCCATTTTTCGTCCCCTTCGCAAATTGCACACAAATTTCACTCCAAATTTCTTTTGTTGCATACATTTCATATCTTGGACCTGTTTAGGCTTGATTATCATCATCATTGTTCGTCTTTACCGATTTAATGGTAAGAATTCTACTTCCTTATCTCAATTGAGTTGAACCCTTGAGAACTTGGCCTATATGTATTTTCTTGATGAAATTTGTATATGTTTGTGATGAGATTGTTATTTATGATATATTGTATTGTGTTTAAACTGATTTGGTGATGAAAAACTTGACTTGATTGCATTTACAAGGGCTATATATATCTTCTTTAATTTTTGACGCCCGCCAAGTGTTCGATAAAATGTCTCAATGAAAAATTCATCACTTACATGATTCTCTCGATTTCAAATATTTATAGAGATCATGTTTTGCAAATCAAATGAGTTTTCATAAGCTTCTACAAGTCGTATGATCGACTCTTTCCTCATATTGGTCTATAAGATTCAATGTTCAAATAGCTCGATACATCGGTTTAGTTACGCACTTTGATATGAATATATGATGTTTTTATCGTGCTAACATTCTTTTTGATGATTCCAAAGGGGGAGAAACAGGTTATAAGCTTATTAGCTCATAAAAGCTAAAAGAAGCTCGAGAAAGAAGCTATAAGCTATGGCTTCTTAAAGCCATAAGTTGTGGATTATATTTAGTCCATTTGTTGTATGATGGACTTATATACTTGTCTAATGATGTTTTGTTGACAGGGGGAGCTTATAAGCTCTTGTACTTAAGTTCAATATGTAAAAGCTAAAGCTTTAGCTTGTGGTTGATTGCTTTTACATTACTTTTGTTGTGCATATTGATAAGGGGAGCTTTTACTATATATGTTTAATATCTCTACTCCCGTCCTTGTGATTATATTGCGTGGAATGTTGTCGCTCACAACGGATAGTTCCTTTTAACCGGTAAAATTGTTTTGTTTTCAAAATCGACCTCATTAAAATTGTTTTGGTTTGTAATCATCAAAAGGGGGAGATTGTTTGATAAATGGTTTTATCATGATTTTGATGATTTTGTTTTTATACCAAAACAATGGTTTTAAAGGTTGTCCAAATACTCCTAAATGATTTAAAATGGTTTTAATATTTTCCGGAGTATTTCCTCAAGTCTATTTTCGATAATATTGGACAACACTTTCAATGATTTTATGTTAATGGGTTTTTACATTGAAACTATGTTTCTAAATGTTGTTCTAATACTCCCGATTGGTCTAAAAAGCTTTTACTATTTTTCGGAGTATTTATTGGAATTTATATCGGACAACACTTTTTGTGTTAATATGTTATTTCATCAAAACTATATTTCTAATGTTGTCCTAAATACTCCCGATCGGTTTAAAATGTTTTTACGAATTTTTTGGAGTATTTCTTGAGGTTTATTTTTGACAAAAATCGGACAACATTTCATTTAGAGGTCGATCGTAAATCGAGTCGCATCAAAGGGCGGCGATACGAAGAGAGATGATGTAACTCGTTGTATCTCAAAAATGTTGAAGGGTGACCGGTCCCTATGGGGGGCGACCGGTCGAACCCATGGTTGACCGGTCGGACCCCCTGGACCGGTCAACCAGTGTAAAATTTGTTGTGTTCTTTTTCCAATCTTATCAGTGCGCGACCGGTCGCCCTCTAGTTTGACAGCAAAATTCTAACCGTTGTGCAGCAGACAACTTTTCCCTAATTTGTGGGATTGATTTCTAACAGCTATAATCTTGATTTTAATTGCAATTTTTTGTAGATATCAGATTCCAAGAGGAGCCTATCAAGTATCTATCATCTCCTATAAATACAGGAAGATTTGAAGCACAACAAAAAGAGAAAAAACTACAACACAACAAGATACACTCAAAAATACACTTGTTCTTACATTGTCTTATTTCTTGTTGTAATTTGCCTAGCTATTCACTTTCACATCCTTGAGGTCTAGGCTATTCTTCATTACACTTGCACTCTATTGTATAATTCATTATCGAGTTGTAATCTTGAATTTTTGGGTTATCATTCAACACAAGATATCCTTGTGAGTGTTCTTGTGGTAAGAACACACTTGGGTGATCTAGGTGTTAGGTGTAAGAAGATTGTGGTAATCTTCTTGTTGAGGTGTTGAAGAATTTGGTATTCTTCAAGGTTGAAGATTGTGGTAATTTTCACAATGTGCCGTTGGAGATTGTGGTAATCTTCAAGAAGAGATTATGGTAATCTCAAAGGTGGTGTTGAAGAAGAGTGTGGTGCTCTTCAAGGTGTTGTTGTAAGTTGGTGTTGTATTAATTTTGGTAATTAATAAAATCTTTTTTCTTTTTGAAATCCATCCCGGATACACTGGGGTGGTAGAGAATTAGGCCCTAGGTGGGTTGAACCTCTATAAATCGACGTGTGTTGTTTACGTTCCGCACCTAAATTATTGTCTTTGAGCTTTCGGTTTGAAAAAGAGGGTAAAATCAAAAAGATGGAGATAATCTATTCACCCCCCCTCTAGATTATCGTAGCCGCTTGGACTTACTATTAATACTAAAGCCCACATCCCAATCCTAACAATTTTCAATTTTTATTTTGACCCAAGCCCAACCCAAAGCCAAAATCCTACCCATTTAGACCTCTTTAAATTAGGGGTATGCACGGTCTGGTCCGGTCCGGAGATTTAGAAATCTCCAGAACCGTCCCGAAGTTTGGAGATCCCAAAATTAAATCCCCAGAACTGAATCATAAGAAAAAAATCTCCATCCCGAAAGTTCGGTACGGTTCGGAACGGGAATTCGGTTCTAATGGGACGGTACGGAACGGTTCGGGACAGTTCGGAGATACGGAGATTCAAATATTTCACAAATAAAACACACAAAAAAGGTGAAAAGAATAATCAATGTAAAATCCATTAAATATTTATACTTTCAATCTTTTTTTAGTGCAATTTCGAATATACATACTAAAACTATAGTACTATACAAGTTTAAATTTATAATATTTTATATTTAACTTATACATAAAATTTCTTTATTTCATATTTAAGTGCTAAATTTTTGATATTGTAATTCTAAATCTTTCTTTCATGATATGGACTATACTACATATATATATATATGTGTATGTATATAAGCAATTTCTAAATATGTTTTCCCGTCTAAATGACACTTTCTAAAAAAAATTCTGAATATTTTTATTTTATTTTTTACGTTTTTGGAATATAAATTAATGTGGTTGACTTTTAAATTTTGGTATACATACTAAAATTAAGGAGAAAACATATAGGGAAGCTTAATTTTGGTATCCAATTCAATAATATATCCTCTTCAATTTAGTTAAGTATGGTTTAAATTAACTAAATAATTGTCAAAACAGACTTATAAACCGAAATTAAAGCTGAATCTTGATTGTAATCACAATAAATGCTGAATCTCTTTCTATAGAGCATGATATAAAATCGAAAACGTGTAAATGTTTGGAAAAATATGGATCGAATTTATAATATTACTATAAAAATTAATTAAAAATTGCATTCACAATTTATAATATTACTATAAAAAATTATCAAAATAACAAATCCCTTTCTAAAACTGTAAGACACTTTTTAAAAATTATTTTCATATGTTTTTATTTTCTCCTTATAATACAGTTGTAATTTATCAAGTTAATAGCTATTATTGTGAGATAAATCAATTTTTAGAATCTAAATTAATATGGTTGACTTTTTAATTTTCGTAGGCATACCAAAATTAAGGAGAAAACATGTAGGGAATTTTAATTTGGATATCCGATATATCTTATTCAATTTAGTTAAATAAGGTTTAAATTGGTTATATGGCTACCATAAAAAACTTATGGAAATCGAAAGTAAGGCCAAATCTTGATTGCAATCAAGAATAAATGCTACATATTTTTCTATAAAGTATGATTCAAAATCAAAAATGTTTAAATAATCAGATAAATATGGATCAAATTTATAATGTTACTATAAAAATATTATTAAAATATGTAATTACAATTTATAATATGTAGTTTTCCATAAATGTAGACTGTATTGATTTTATTTATAGTAATTGCAATTAAATGTTCAAACGATTCAAATTGCTATAAAATCAATCAGCAGTGCCATGCAGAATTGACCAAATCATATAAATTTATAACGTCTCTTTTTTTCTTGCATCAGTGAGAATATTCCAAAATAATTAAATTTTAAAACATCTAATCTATATATAACAATTCATGAACCATATCCAATTATTACCATATATTAAATTTACCATATATTAAATATTCGAATTGAATGGTATATATTATAACATATATATGATGGTAATTTCCTTCAAAGTTGTTCCTACACCCTTATAAATAGTTGACAATTGTGAGATGTCATTACAAGCAATCTCAAATTGTAAATTCTCTCTTACTTTCTTTGAATTCAACCACACAAAAAATATATATGACTTCATTTATTACACTCATGCACGATTTAAACATGAGGAAAACTGTGTGACTATGAAACATAGGTTGGTCCGCATATATGAAAGGTCATTATAGAATCACAAAAATCAAGGGTTGAATCTAGAAAATCACAAAAACCAAGTGTTGAATCTAGAATGTGTTTTTCACGATAGCGTGGTAAGATTTTATTTTCTTTTCTATATCATTTATATTTTTTATAACAATATAAATGTGTTGTTACTAATAGTTTTAATATAGAATATCAACCTGGGTTATTTCATTATAGCAAAGATAATGAACCCATTTTTCACATTATTCACATAACAATTTTAATTTTGCAGTTTATATACATATGTTATAAACTTCGAATTAAAAAATCATATGATTTTTTTTATTATATAAGCATTTTGATACTGCAACAAACATACTTTATATCTATTTGGAAGTAAACTGAGATTCAAGGTTATTATATCCATTTTATTTATTTATTTTTATCTTATTTAATTCAAATATTTGCAGAAAATTTGAATCCCAAGGAAATAACATGTCAGAAATTAGATGCAAAAAATGATTTGCAAGGCCCACCAAGAAGAAATTTCCTAGATTACTCGACCGGTAATATCACAAATAATTATTAATAATATCTCAAAAAATAATTTTTATTTACATCAAATTTCTATGGTTCGACACAACAAACCAAATATGGTCCAACACAACCCATTTCATATGATCCGACACAGCACACCACGTGCATCGCACGGGCAAAGCACTAGTTAGTTTAATATCAATTTAACTTTTAAATCGATTTTATCTAATTTATAGTTAAAAGTATTATTTTTTCTTTTTGGATTTTAACATAATATGTTTAAGATATTATCTCATTCGTGTTAGTAGTAAAAGTGTAGAATCTCAACGAATGACAAATTTAGTAGCCTCTATTACACAATAATATTCTATAATCTTGGCATTGTCATGGGCTCTTGACTTAGGAAAATATAATTGACTAATAACATTGATAAACTAATATGAAACAAAAATATGAAGTCTCTATGTCTTAATTTCTTGGTTAGGCGATTACTCTAGTTTATGTGCAATGTACTAATCATTTAACTAATTTTAATTCAATTAATTTTCTTGATTAGAGGATGAGTCTAGTTATAATCCTTAATAAGTAAAATATCATCAAATTTAAATATTTTCTACAAATCAAATATGAGTTTATAATTTCATTATTGGGTTCATTTAAATAAATTAATGTGACGTAACTAATAGTGAATTAAATATATATTTAATTTTTCATTTCATATATTGATGAAATATGCCAAATTTTTTTAATTTGATAATGTTTAATATTATATAATATTGAATTTCAAAGGAATGTTTAGTTAATTCAATATCAAAATATAAATAAGATAAAAATATTATATATGTATATATAAAAATTAGTTTAAAATCAGTTCTAGTTTTGGATATTCGGTTCGGTACAGTTCTCGGTACGGATATTTGAAAAATCTCCAGAACCGTACCATGAAAATTTTTGGGACGGTTCAGTTCGGGGAAAGTAAAAAAGTCAACGGGTATTTTCGGTTCAGATATTTTTCGGTTTGGATATCGGTTCGGATATCGGTTCGGGTTCGGTGATCTCCAAGTCCCGTGCACACCCCTACTTTAAATACCCCTAAAACCCTAATTCTAATTCATTTTCTGATTTCCACACACACTAACACACACCACAAGGTGCAGCCTCTCCCTCCTCTCGCTCTCCCCAAGCGGGCGCCACCGCCGCCACCACCGTTCATTTTTTTTCCTTTTCTTTTTCTTCGCTTCCCCTCTCTTCTCTTTCTCTTTCTCTTTCATTCATTCTCCGACCACTACCACCACTGCCATTCGCCACCGCCACACCGCCGTCCACCAGAAATTTTTCCTCATTTTCGTTTTCTTCTTCTTTTCTTTTTTTCTTTCTCTTTTTATCTTCTATCTTTGTTTTTTTTCCTTTCCAGGGCCACCGTCGCGCCATCGAAATTCCGCGGTAACCACCATCCATGACCACCCGACCGCCGCCACCCTCCTCCACCGCGCAGCACCCCCTCCCCGGGATGAAGATCTTCCAAAAAGTGGGTGAAAACTTTGAATTTTTATTTTCAAGAGGGTAAATTTTAATATAAGAAATTTTGAAAGAATAAATAAAATTTGTCATTTTGTGCATATGAATGAAATTGGTTTTCTCTTATTTTTCTTAAAGAATGTGAATCTGCCCTGTTTTGATGAAAAATGATTTTTGTATTTTTTTTCTTGAAATGATGGACCTTAAATTATTTTGTTTGCATATGCATACATAACTGTTAAAAATGGACTTGGTGATACATTTGTATTCTCTAATAAACCAAACAAAAGAGATGTGTATGATGAACTTGAATTTAATATGTCATGGATACAAATTCTATTTTCAGAAAACTTAATTTGTTGCTTTTAATGGATCTGCCTAAAGCTATTGGCTTAAAACATGAATCATATTATCCTTTAGTTATGATGTTAACAGATGTAAAGAAGTTGACTTATAATTGTTAAATTCTTTAGTAACCGTTTACTATTTATAATCCACTAATTTAGACAAGTTTTAAGTTTTGGGGCTGATTTTGAGAAGGAAATTTGAAGTTGAATACCACAAGTATAATTTACCATGAAATTGGGAACGAAATTTCTAAAACCTTGGACTTTGAAACTGAAACCTAGAGTTAGGGACTGTTTTCAAATTGTCCAAACTGAATTTGATAAATCCTTGAAAATTTAATAATTAGGTTTGGACCAAATCGAGAGAGAGTTAAATTTTGAGGTTAAAAAGTGAGACTTTGATTTAATTTAACGATTTATTAAGTTCCTTTTTGAGATGGAACTCTGAATAGTTAATCCATTTTAAGGTAATATGTAATTATTACAACATTAAGGGTCTTTGCATAATTCTTGATTACCAAACCTCTAACTAGTTATTCCAAAGTCTAGGGGTTAAATTGGAATATTGATCATAGTAGACAAACCCATAGCCACAATTGCAAGTTCACGGAAAAAAAACATTTGAAGTGACATATGATGAACAAGAGAACTTCAAAGTCACATGATAGAAAATCTTCAAGAACTTGACAAAGTTTCTAGCATTGATCCAATCTATCTCAATCGGGGGCTTATTATCTTATTCCCTTTCACTTTTCCTTTTCTCCCAATCCCATCACATTCTTCATCTTGATTCATCTCATAACAATCAAAATAGTCTAGGAATTTTCGGTCCTCATCCCATAACCTTTGTCAAAAGCTTTTTCAAACTTCTCAAAGAACCTCAAGCATCATATAGGTTGAATTTCATCGTGTTTTTACATCTAAACAAACAAGACTCTTAGAATTAATTTTTTCTTTCTCTACACACTTCTTGAAAGTCTTTAGCCTAGCTGGAGAAGATCTTACTTACTTAACAACATTTCTAACTCGCATTATACCCTCATTTTGCTCTTCTAGGCCATCTTTAACAATCAGATTAACTAGATGAGCACAACACCTTACATGCATGTAATCATTATTCAAATAACTTCTTTCCACTTGCATTTTTTTTTTCAAATGATTGATTGCTCTCTCATTAGAGCTAGCATTATCCACTGTAATTGTGAAGACTTTTTCAATACCCCAGTCAATCAAGCATTCTTCTATTTGTTTCGCTATTGTTTCTCTTTTATGGTTCTCAACAATGCAAAAGTTTATGATTCTTTTTTCCAACTTCCAATCATCAGATATCCAATGTGCAGTAAGACACATATAGTTTAAATTTTTCAATGAAGTCCATATATCAATTGTGAGGCATATTCTTTGGCTTTCAAAACTTTTTTCAATTTCTTTTTCTCTTCAAGAAAAATCTTCATACAATCTCTAGCAACAGTATGCCTAGATGGTACTTCAAATCTTGGTTCCATAATTTGACAAAAAGCTTTAAACCCTTGGCCTTCCACAACTCTAAAAGCGAATCCATCAGTGACTATCATTTGAGCAAGACACTTTCTCATTTCTTCAACATTTAGTGGTTTTCCTTTAACGATAGAATTTTCAATCACATTTTTAAAATCATGCATAGTTTTTTGTGACATATCCAATTTGTATGGGTACTTTTTGCATGAAGACTCTAAATGTGCCCACATATTTGTAGTCCCATTCATTTTTAGATGAGCAGCATAACTTGTACCACAATAATTACATACCGCTCTAGGTGGATTACTATCTTCCAATCTAGTAAAGTGACCCCATATTTTGGAAAGAGTTTTGGACCTTCATTCTTGATTACATCAACTGCTTTAACTTTTTTCCTTTTTATGGGAGGTTTTTGAGGTGGCTTTTCATTTACTTCATGTGTGATATTCATTTTATTTGGATTCTTCAGTTGAGGGACATCACCTGATTCATTGTTGTGAGCTTGTTCTTGTATTGTATTTGGAGTTCCCAATTCTGTCCCAATTTCCGTAGAATTAGTTATTTCAGAACTTGTCATCTGTTCGAATACAAATAGAAAATGAAATAATATAAATTAGTATACCATTAGAATTGCTAATTGCTTTTAAATAATTTATGAGTCATTTTCAAGCACAGTACACATTTGAAATTTCAAACTTCAGATTATGCATCTTAATGACAAGTTGACAACTTAATAGTTAATAATTAATATGTATAATTCACAAAACAAATGTGTATAAGAAAAATAAAATTTTTGATTCACTAAGTGGGCTTGCATATGTAAACACAATAAAGTGCATATTTGTCCTCTTCATTTATCTATAAAAGTATATGTGTTGTGTGCAGTTTTTCTTCAAAGAAAAAACATGCAGTTAGAGGGAATTTGTTTACGTTTCTTATTATGAACATGATTTTTCATACTAGGAAATGAGAGTTTTGGCCTTTGAAACCGAATATGCACAATAGATAAAAAAATATTCAAGTATTTTAACTGCGAATTAGAACAAAAAATTCATACCATTTCTGTTTTCGGATTGGAGACAAACAAAACTCCGATTCGCCCCACGAAATATCTCCAAACTTCAAATGGTCAATTCGTAAATACCGATAAAAAATTCTTCCAATCCACCACAATATGTAGAAGACCTCTTCAATCAACAACTAAGAGTCTAAGAGAGAGAGAGAGATATTTAATTCTAGTGGAATGCTAGAGAGTAAAAAAGAAATAATCACTTTGTGAAAAAGGTATCTTCTTTGAAGGATATGGGGCTGCGGCTACAGGGATATAATTCTAGGGTTTGTTTGGGCTCTGACAAGTATTAAGAGGGTGAATTTACTAAGATACCCCAGATAATAAAAACTGAATAAAGACTCTAACGGCGGTGCGATTTGGTGCAATTTTATAGTCAAACTGCAACTGCACTTTTTTTGCGGCTCGGTGTATCGAAAAAAATTAAATCGTGGTTTATTCGATAAGTAAGTATTAATGGTGCGGTGCAATTTGGTGCGGTCGGTTTGGGCAGTTTTTAAGGTTTTTTGATCAGCCCTAATTTTTACTAAGTATTTGAAGCACTTCTTGAACTCTATTTTTGACAAAAATCAGAAAACTTGACTGTGAAGACTAGGGCTATCGATATTTGTGTGTTTTAAAACTTAAACTGAGAACAAAGACTTTTCATGAGCTAGGGCGACCGGTCACTATATACAACAACCGGTGCCTGAAGATTGCAAAAATGTCTAATTGTTCTCTGTCTCTTGGGCAAACGGTCGCTACGCACATTGACCGGTCACAATATGTTGTGACAGGTTGCCATAAGTTAAGATCCTTATCAAATCTTGATCTAGCGGTTTAAACTTTCGAATTTTCAACATATCAACTGATCACTATAGGATATTTGACAGCAAATTCTATTCGTTGATGTAGCACTTATCAGCAAGATTTACTTTATCAATTCTTAACTATTTTTGTAGATCTTTTGATCCTTCTTTTGCAGACAAATTTCAAATTGGAGGAGCATATGTTAGAAATCAAAACTTGAAGTTTCTCTATAAATAGTTGGAGATTTTGAAGGATCAAAGACAAGACAAGATAACACATAATTCTACAACACAACAAGAAAATCTCAGCAAATCTATTGTACTTCATGTTCATACTCTTATTGTAATAGCCTAAGCACTACACTTTCAAATCTTACTTATTAGGCTTCCCTTCTTGATTACACTTGCACTTTTGAGTTGTAACATTTCATTCAAAGTGTAATCTTGATTGTATTTGTAACACCATCCAAGACAAGAAATCATTATTAGTGTTCTATTGGCAAAAACATGTTTGGTTGATTAGAAAAGCTTGGTGTTGTTCGTGTTGAAGAGTTTGGTGCTCTTCGAGGTGTTGAAGAGTTTGGTGCTTTTGAGGTATAGAAGAGTTTGGTGCTCTTCGAGTTGAAGAGTTTGGTTCTCTTTAAGATGAAATTGTAATCGTTTGGTATCGATTAATAAAATTTTCTTTTCGAAATCCACTCGGACATACTTAGGGTGGTAGTGGATTAGGCTTTAGGTGAGTTGAACCACTATGTATCATTGTGTTCATTCTTCTTCTATCTCTTACATTCTTGAATATCTTCATATATTAGAAAAAGATAAGAAAAATGGAAAATCTATGGAACTCTCTAAATTTTCTCTGACTAACAAAGAAATTCCTACACTACAAGAATTTATTGAATGACAACTAATATAATTTGTCATGTATTACAATAATCAACTATTGTCGAAGATAATGTTGTCTCTTACGGTTTCAATCCATTGTCTTTAATATCTTGGAATATATTAGAAAAAAGATAAGAAAAATGGTTGGAAAAATTATGAGATACAATTCACCACAACGGATAATATTTTGTAATTTATAACTATTTCAACAACGGATCAAAATTGTGGCTTTAAAGTATTACAACATTTCTACACTTTAAAACCGTTGTAATTTTGGACCACGACTAATGCAATATTTATTTGATGTCTATTAACTAATATAAATTTGATTTCATGTATGCAAAAATCAAATCAACATATAACTAATTAAAATAATGTTATTTAAAAACTTGTTTAAAAAACAATATATATCAAGTATTTGTCCAACAAATTTTAATAAACGACAACAAGTGTTGGAATGTTCTCAAAGCTACACTCATTCTTTCATTTAGATGCAATATCAAGTTCATGTCCAAAAGACGAAGTATATATTAGGGGTGTGCGGTTCGGGGCGGTTCGGAGATTCATAAATCTCGTAACCGCCCCAGTTCGGAGATTTTAAAATCAATCTTAATCAATCAGAGAAAAATTGGGACAATGGTTGGTAACTATTTTTGAATTAATGAGATAAAACACACAAAATAAGAAAAAAATAAAAAATGAATTTCCAAATAATTATAGTCCATTCTTTTTTTTAGTGATCAAGATAAATGCTCAACCATTGCAACACAATTTCAAAATAAATTAACATAATTTCACACAAACTTAAAGACTCTCACCAAGTAATTTTCTTAATAATTAATCTTTAATTGTTGTTGGACAAGTATTTTATTATGGTAGATTTATCTAATTTTTATATTCTAAATATTTAATTGATTGCAATCAGCTCAATACCAAAATAAAATTAACCATTGAATAATTTATGTCGAAAATTTTGTAAATCTTTGGTTTTTTAATTTACTATGGATCATTGTAATTATTGTATTTTCGGATGTACAAAACTTTTAAAAGTATAATTTATTTGGTGAAATTTAATATACATGTTGATGTTATTTTTTCACCAAATAATGAGAATAATTAATAAATTTTGATTTTCATGCATAAAAAATCAAAACAACATATAACATAATGACGACGGGAAAATAAAATAAAACATGACATTCAAGTGATTCCAAAATTTATAATTTTGAAAGTACAGTTCACTTGATTTGTTAGAAGTTGTATTTTACATTTTTAATTCAAAACAATATATATCAAGTATTTGCACGGGCAAAACGTTAAATAATATAAATCCAACAAATGTTTAATAAAACGATAATTTTCTAGGTTAATTAAAGTGTTCAAAACGTGTAACAAGTGTTCTCAAAGCTACACTCATTCTTTCATTGATATCAAAATATAAATAAGATAAAAATAATATATATGTATGTATTAAAAATTTAAAAATCGGTTCTATCTTCGGCGGTTCGATTTTAACGGTTCTGTATGGATATTTTAAAAATCTCAACCGCACTCAAAAAATATCAAGTTAATGTCACAAAGTCAACGGATAGTATATATCCAACACAACCCTAGTATATATACATCAATTTACATTAAAATCAGATTCCATTGTGGACTTTGAATTTTGAACTATAACCAATAAAATGTTGGGACGAAACCCTCTTACAAAACATTACCTTTTAAAATCAATATAAAGGCCCGAACAAATAACATCTCGAGCCAGCTCATACTTTTCCAACTATCCAATAATATTATTTGTTGAAAGTGTTATTGAGCTCAGAGAAAATATAGTGTATAGATCACCCACACACTGAGTCCATCGACTGCCAGCTGATACTTGTAAAATATATGTGCATTTATGAGCTTAAAATGGTATATAATTGATATATTTGCATGTATATTTAGTGTGTTTTTACTTGGTTTCCTTACAAAGGCATGATACTGCGAATTCTTGTAACTTTTTACAGGAAACAAAGCTTAATTGAAGAAATATCAGTTGGAAGGATCGTATAGGATTGATGAGTGCAAAGAAAGATCGAAAAGACAAAGAAACCAAACAAAAACATGTCACACGGCCGGACCATGTGGGACCACATGGCCGTGTGACTTGCCCGTTCGATGAAGACATGTCCGTGTAAAGTTGGAAAAAATAGGGGACGAAAACAAGCCGCACGATTGGACCGTGTGAGACCACATGGCCATGTGGAGTGGCCGTGTGATGCTGCACAACTTGGCCGTGTGATGCTGCACAACTTGGTCGTGTGATGCTGCACAACTTGGCCGTGTGATGCTGCACTATGTTTTGGATTTTTGTGTCCTTTTCCCACTCAAACTCTATAAGTGGTCTCTCCAAACACCTATATAAAGGACCCAAGGGCTGCACGAAAATTAATCCATTCATACACCATACAACACATCAAATTACACAGGAATACAAGATCCAAGGCCTTCTGAGAGATGAGGGCTATGTTGCGAAGAACACCACAAGGCCTTTCATATCTACGAAAGCACAAGAGCTTCGAAGGCTTGGAAGGAAGATCCATCATGACAAGGAGTTTTCTTTCTTAGTTTAGATCTCTTGTCTGTGCTTAAACGATGTCACAATGTTGATTTCAAGTTTGTCTATAAATTTGTTATCAATGTTTGGCTAATCTTTCGGATCTTAGGGCATAATTAAAATTGTGGATTCATGTTAAATCTTGATTAATTGTTTTCTTAATTTATTCATGTGTTCTATTTTATGAATTCGAGTTCTTATTCTTAATTGCTTATTATTTTGTCAATAATCTGGATGTTATATTTGTTAGTGCGAAATTCGGAAGAGGAGTTTTAATAAAGACGAAATTCATACATAAACTGGTGTATTGAGTCGAGAGACCTACAATTGTTTGTGGAGAGTCATTCAATTCATAGATCTTTTGGGAGTTAATAATAGTTTTATCGAGTCGGGAGACCTACAATTGTTATTAATCTACTGTTTATGCGCCACCCGGGAGGGGGAATAAACTAACTTAGGAATTGAATCCATAGAATTGTATGATTTGGTTTTTAAAACTTTAATTGGATTTAATATTGAAGAAACATGTTGAGATTATGTGCCTAAGGTTGCTTCCGTGGTTGTTGAAAATACTTGTGGGGTTCGCAAATTTATTTATTTCTTTTTATTTTCAATTTTTATGAACTTGAGATTCGGTCGCTTCAATAAAATTGGAATGCGATGTTATTATAGCCTAAGTGTTTCGTAGTCAATCCCTGATGAATACGATCTTGCTTGCCATTATTCTATAAACTACACTGTACACTTGCAGTTGTAAGATCCAAAATATTTTTGGCGAACACCAACTTCATGCCCAACACCAACATCATCCCCCTCCAATCAGTGACATATCTAATTTTCTCCAGAACCCATCAATTTGATTGAAGGGGAATTGACTTATCCAACCTCACATACTCAGATATCTCATGTGCACAAGGTAATCCACATGTCTTTCTCAACACACACCCACACAATAAGGGATCAACTCCACCCTTTGTTACATCATCCATTTCGTCATGTATTTTATTTAATGAATGTATAAACACCATGCCTCGCAATGACATGAATATAACTGATTTGAATTTATGTTGGACTACATTTTTGCTCTTTTCAAATGAGTGTTTGATTGCGGTATGTGATGTCTCAGGGTGTGAATATGTCCCCAACATGACTCAAAGTTACCTTAACTCAATCCAAGTTGTCTTTTCAACACTGCATGGTGATTGTCCGCTCTGAAATAAAATGTAATCACTCAATTATTTAGATATATATCTAATCGAATATTGAATGCAATGGTGATCACATTGGTGTGAACTTTACCTATTCATAGTGTTATTGTCGAAATGCATGACATTATTCGTTCAAGCAGATACACATCTTTCTTTGTAAGGCCTAACCCATTGTTCCATTGCATAATGCACGACAACTGGATATTCTACAAATTCAGACTGAAATCTTCTGAGTAATTCATAAAATGATGACCTGGTATCTGCGAGGATTCTGATTTCTCTTTCGTGTGAAGTATTTTTTGTATTTTGCCAAAATATTCCTACCAATGTGCCACCGATAAAGAAAATATCTCGTACTGGGAAATGTTCTCTCAATTCATTCATTAGAGCCATTTCTCTGTCTGTAACAATCACAGTAGGGAGAGAGTGTGAGTCCATCAAGGATTTTAAAATGGTACATGCCCATATGTAGTTGTCCTCCCGCTCAAACTTCAAATAAGCTACTGTAATAGAGAATGTCATATGTGTCGACATCACGCCAATAATCTCCAACAAAGATAACTTGTGCCTAGTTTTCTTGTACGTACAATCCATAAAACATATCTTCAGAAAAGCACGCAACAACTCAACGCTCCTTGGGTGAACAAAAAATAGATCATTCACAGTGTTAGTCATTTCACAACGCTTGTGATGATAGAAATATTCAACCTCCTTAAATTTCCACATAAGTTGCTGCATTTGAGATCGACCGTCTCGTTCAACAACTCTATTCTTCATATGAATTGTAGATAGTCCGTATTGTGGACTTGTTATCTACAAATTTCTTTTACAAACCAGACAAAATGTCTTTGGGTCGAGTATTACCTTGTAACATATCCATGGCATATTCCTCCTTATTTTTAGACAATCGACCAACATATGAGTGACCATAATTGGGCAATCGGATGATTATGAATGCCACATTCAACATTCAAAACTCATTCTCCGTCAATGGAGATTTCCCTATCCTTTAAACGAAAATGGACATCCACACTTTTTTGTTCCGATTTCTCTCCCACGAGCTTTTTTTTTCTTTAAAAATGCTAGAAGAGACATCATCTTTTTCAACATTTTCCTCTTGATGCTTTCCTCGGGATAATTTTTCATTATATTCACGGTATTGCCCACTACGTTACAAGCCAACAACATACGAGGCCTTCTCTTACCAGCACCACTATTCGGCCTACTTATTACTATTACCATGTCATGTTCATTCCCTCGCTCATGCACCCATTCAAATAACTTCTTACGAGATGAGAAAATTTCATAAGTTGTGAATACATTTGTGTAATCCGTAACAATACTTAAGTCTTGGACTTGATTTCGTCTCGTTATTGGTTGGACTAATAAGACTATATTGTGTGAGGTGGGTATTTGATTCTGTCAAAATATTAAACACATTCATCAAAAAAAAAAAAAACTTAAACAAAAAATAGAGAGCTTAAAATGACAAGATCATGCAATTCTTTGATAAATAGTGCAAATATGTCACTGTTAATATATGGTAAGATCGTGCACAATTTTAATACATGGCATGATCGTGCCCAATTTTATTATATGTCACGATCGTGCCTCATTTTTTTGATCGTGTCATGGCGAAATTCGGGCGTGCGGTGCATGATCCAGTAGAAAATTTGAACGGGAAAACATGAAAAATATGAAAAGTATGCTACTTCAAGCAATATAGTAATAAGATTCTTACATTCTTGGTGTCGATGAATTCATTAGGGTCCATATTTGCAGCAATGCGGTTGGTGAAAAATTAGGGTTTCGAACATTTTTTTGGAAGATTTTGTAGGGAGAGGAATAATGAGAAATGGTAAGTTTAAAAAAGAGAGAGGTGTATTTAGAGATTTAATGAGTGTATTTACAATATTTTATGTTATTAAGGGTATCATATTTAACTCATGACATTTTAGTAAGTATTGGCATTTGGCGGGATGAGATCTCCTATTCCATTTTTCCTATTCCATGTATTGAATGAATGACACATGTACAATTGTGATATCATCATGTACACATGTCATTTATCCAATACATGTAATAGAAAGTGAAATAGAGAAAGTGGAATATAAAATCTCAATCGAATATTGGGAGTGATGTATATTCATCAAATTACACAAATTTAATATCATGAAAAGTTGAATATCAACACACGAACATAGTGTGCCTGTAGCTTCTAATGTAAACCCGAATGGCGGGGTTGCTGGGGTGATACACGTGATCTCATCCCTTACTAACTACCGCACTCTTATACCAACTAGTCATACCACGATCCCAAACTTGTCCCCCTTCCTTCAATTTCTCACGAGAACAATTATCCCTTTCCTTCAGTCTACAGTTTCCCCTTCACTTCTACTTTTCCCGCCGACGCCATCCTCCTTCCTTCTCATTTCCTTCCTTCTTTCTTCTATGAATCCATTAATCATCACCCCAATTACTCACTTCCTACCCAACAATTATACTCTGACAGGCATATAGATCAAAACCCTCATTCTCTCCAGCAAAATCATGGCGGATGAGCAAGTCTTGTACTTGCATGGAGATTTGGAACTGCATATCTTCGAGGCCCGTCACCTCCCCAACATGGACATCGTCTCTGAGCGCCTACGACGCTGTTTCACTGGCTGCGACGCCTGCCGTCCCACCGCCCACGGCGATGGAGACGTAAGCGATGGCGGCGGTGGAAGCAGCAGCCGCCATGAAAGGAAGCTCCACCACCACCGCAAGATAATCACCAGCGACCCTTACGTCACTGTCTCCGCCCCCCAGGTCACTCTAGCCCGCACGCGCGTGCTCTCCAACCTCCAGAACCCCCAATGGAACGAGAGATTTCATATTCCCTTGGCCCACCCGATGGCCTTTTTAGATATCCGCATCAAGGATAATGATCTTTTGGGGCCGACACCATAGGAAAAGTCTTGATTTCAGCTGAAAAAATCGCTTCCGGCGAGGAAATTTCGGGCTGGTTCCCTGTAATTTCTTCCTCGGGAAAGCCGCCAAAACCTGGCACAGCGCTGCGGCTTCAGATGAAATTTGTTCCCTGTGACAAAAACCCATTGTACAAACACGGAATTGCTGGTGACCCGTTACATAGAGGGGTTAGGCACACTTATTTTCCACTTAGGAAAGGGAGCTCGTTAACTCTGTACCAGGATGCGCATATCAGGGATGATGACAAAATGCCTAAAATTGAATTAGATAATGGGTTAATTCGTGAACATGCCAAATGTTGGGAGGACATGTGCCATGCGATTGCCGAGGCACATCATTTGATATATATTGTAGGATGGTCTGTTTTCCATAAAATTAAGTTGATTAGGGAACCCACGAGACCTTTGCCTCGAGGAGGGGACCTGACGCTTGGGGAATTATTGAAGTATAAGTCTCAGGAAGGGGTTCGAGTTCTGCTGTTGGTTTGGGATGATAAGACTTCACATGATAAATTCTACATTAACACGGTACAGACATTTATGTTATTTTTATTCTTGATGCCAAATAATCGTATTCTTTATATTTACTGTCGTCAGTGAAGTTTGGAATTTGCGAAATGGTATGTGGGTTTTAGTTTTTCAGCTGAGGATCAATGAGTAATTTTAGATCTTGCAGTATACTTGTAACTATGGGCATTGAAATAGAGAACTAAGCATACGACGGTTTGAATTTATTTCATTTTAAAGGGAAGGGTAAATTAATCTTATAAGATAACATAATGTATGTATATTTAGGATGGTCATGGAGGATATTTGGTTTGGAGTGCAGCATTCAGTTTTTTTTTTTCACATTTTATCCTTTTTGTGGATTGGCATTAAGCCATATTGTCCAATAACATGTCATAAGCTCATGACAACAGTAATCTACAACCATAGAATGTTGCAAACAGCCAAACAGTAGTTAATGTTTAATATCACTAAAGCCTTTGGTTATTGTAAATGATAATATGAAATAAACTGGTGTCGATAATAAGTTGCAGTTGACTCTGGCATCATTCGAGAGAAAAATTGGAAATTTATCAACAATACATTTTTTATTGTCAAAAATGACCGTATAAGTCTCGAGTGACCATTCTCAAGCAAATTGTGACTTGGCAATGTGTCACAAGCTTGAAGAATTAAGAATTTCTTTGTAATGCTAAAAAGATAATAAAATAATCACATCTCCATCCAAAACGTTTACTTGTAATTAAATGAATCTAATGACTTTCTAAGTGTTGTCAGAGTGTTATGATGGAATCAATTGTAGGTGAACTTTTTAGAGTTCCAACGTCCGTGCCTAGTATACAATTTCCTGGAAAAAAGAAAAATAATGCATATTTCCTTCAACATCCCAAGTATGCATATCCTTCCATTCTTTTGGCCAGAGAGAACTAGATGCACACGCTTTTACATTAGGCGCTTGCATTTTTTATGAATGGTTTTGGTTGTTGTGGATGCAGGCCGGGGTGATGGGAACACATGACGAAGAGACCAAGAAGTTTTTCGGCATTCATCTGTTATATGCGTTCTGTCACCACGTTATGCAAGCAGTAAACTGAGCTATATGAAACAGCAGGTGGATTTTTATAAAGCTAAACCTGTTTGTTAAATGGAGGCGTATTACTAGTCTTTAATGTTTTAAGTTAATCAAATAAAGGTCAATTGTTTTGATGTTAGCATGATTGTTAAGTTCATTTAATAAAAAAGTTTGAGTTCGTGTGATGCCTTATAAAATGGTTTAGAACTTGTTTTAGAGTATTTCAGGTTGCAATATGAGAGTACTTCATTAATTGGTTCAGATGGTTTCGCTGGTAAAAGAAATTATATAATGGGGAAAGAGAAAGGCGTGTCACTTTAACATGGCGAGGGTGTTGCGGGAATTTTGTGTGAAAGGCAGTATCTCGCACAGCAAAACATTGTGGAAAAATCAATCAGAAAACTATTCTATTTTTGCTCTCTCATACTTTAGAAGCTTTCACATAACTGGGCTATTCATATTTATGTACTATTTATATTGAGTGATTTTTGACCAACTAGTATTCTAATACCCCATCTCCACAAGCGGTCTAGCCTCGCCTTGCCATGAATTTTGAATCTTTGTTGACTTACTTCTGTAATCATGCTTCCAGGTTGTTGGAAATCTCTTTACGCACCACCAGAAATGTGTTCTAGTTGATACACAAGCGCATGGCAATAACCGAAAAATTACTGCCTTTTAGGTGGTATTGATCTGTGTGATGGTCGTTATGATACGCCTGAACATCGACTATTCCATGATCTTGAAACTGCTTTTAAGGATGATTTTCATCAGCCCACATTTCCGTTATTTTAGTGAGTAGTTTACACTTTAAATGCTTTCTCTTGTGGTCAAGGCATTTGTAATTTCTGTGTATGATTGGAATAATTAGGGCAACAAGATGACCTTGGTATCCAAATATTTCACTTAGGGTATGGTTATTGGTGTCATGGTGCGAAGGAAAGAGATCCATTCCCTTTGTTTGGTATAATGATGAAGATGAAAAGGGGAAATGTTTATACTGATTTCATTCATTTTACCATTGCATTAACAAACTAAAACAAAAGAGGAGGAGAAACTTCTCATGCTCATCCCTCAACATAAGAATCAAGGGTAAAGAAGCCAAGATGCTCCAATCACTCGGAGCTTGAGAAATAGCCAGCCTTTGCAAAAAAGTGAACTGATGATTGGAAATCTAATATGATGATGTGCAATAATCACCATTTGTGGGAGGGGTGTAAAAAAAAATAAATGGTGGCTTCTGGCCATTACCATATAGGTGAAGGATACCCAGCCCCTCCCAATCAGGTATAGCTGAAAATTGATGTGCACTTGCTAGCTCAGTAGCCTGGTGAATATCAGGAAACATGGTCAAGGTCCCTAGCACACTATGATGTGAACCGTAGCAACAACGCGCATATGTCCCAAACAACAATATGTTGTTAACCCAATATCTTCACTAGTTCGGTTAAAGATAGTGGAAACCTCGACCCGTTGCTTAGCAAAGCAAGAACCTTGGTATGCGAAGACGCCACAAGCAATTATAGATTATTGCCTGATAAGTCGATAATTGTAACAAGAAGCTTGAATCTTGAAGCACTTGTAAAAATACTCAAGTTTGAGAGCAAAATTTGAATTCAATTCATTGACTAATGAAAAAGAATAAGTGTTAACCCTTATATAGGGTCCCAAAACCCTAAACAAACTAGGAAACAACTTAAAAGTTGAAAAGGAAACAAAAACAGACTGTAAAATCGAAAACGAGTCACACGGTGTGGCTGCCCGTGTAAACTGTCTCTGTTTTTGGCCGTGTGACATACGACTGTGTAAGTTGTCCCTCGGCCGTGTGATGTGTTCCGACGTTCCGTTTTGACTTCTTCTCGTCCCTAGCTCGAAATAACAACTTAACACGCAGCCCTAAAGATTTAATTGGCCTCCAAAACATAAAAATGACTCAAATAACAACTAACTATGATAGAAGAATACAAGACACTATTGAGAACTTGATTACAAAGTCTTCAAGACGCAAAATGACTTGTATCCTCGATGTTGCATCCTTCGTTTGCTCAGTCTAAAGCGGTCTTTTGAATGTTGACAATGCGAATCAACTGGACCACCCAAACATCTTCTTCCCTTGGCAACGCACTCACAGTCTCCTTTTGAATGACTTGAGTCAATCCATTGAGTGCTTTTTTGAACCTTCTTGCTCGAGCCCTCGTCACCGGACCAACTGGCAGCACTGTTACAGGGTCTTTCGTCCATGGGTTCTCATCACACTATTTAGTCGTGTTTTTGTCTAATTATGTCAGTCTTATTGTTTGCTAACACTTCAGTGGTCAGTTTTAAGTGATTTTGCTCTCATGCTGTTTTAACTCATGAGTTAACTATTCCAGGTAGGAACGAAAGCTCCAAGGGAGCCATGGCATGATATGCACTGCAGAATTGATGGGCCTGCTGCATATGATGTTCTTATAAACTTTGCTCAACGTTGGCGGAAAACAACCAAGTGGAGAGAATTCAGTTTACTTAAGAAAACAAGGTCCCATTGGCATGATGATGCTATGATAAAAATTGAGCGAATATCATGGATACTGAGTCCGGCCTTTTCTGTTTCCAAGGATGGAACTTACAGACCTTGCCCAGAGGACGATCCTAAGCTGCATGTGTCTAGGGAAGACCACCCAGAAAATTGGCATGAGCAGGTTAAAAGTCCCTACCTTGGAAGAGTGCATTTCTTATTGTTTGATAATCTCGGGGTTTTATTTTATCTTGTTTTGTGTCTCTAGATCTTCCGGTCCATCGATTCAGGGTCAGTCAGAGGCTTTCCCAAATTCTATGATGAAGCTCAGACACAGGTTATAAAATGAAAACAATCTTAATGCTCTTCGCTCCTGTAGATTAGTCAGTTTGGACATTTATCATTTCTTATCTTGTACATATACTGATGAATGTGCCAACAGATCTAATCCTGGGTTATTCTTTTATCTATGGATAATATACTTCGTGCTGTTTTAATGCAGAACCTTGTCTGCTCCAAAAATCTGGTGATAGACAGAAGCATTCAAACAGCATATATTCAGGCAATAAGATCTGCTCAACATTTTATCTATATTGAAAATCAATACTTTCTTGGCTCTTCTTATGCGTGGCCATCGTACAAAGATGCAGGTAGTGTCTTGTCTGTATCTTCATAAAGTTTCTCTCAAGTTCCAAATTTACTGTTGATTGAATTGCTGTTTAAAATATTTTATGCTTATGTTTAGGATTGCGCTGTATTCAATTATGCAGAGTTTTAGATGGTACTTAAGTTTAGATCTTCTGTAAATTTGAATCATTGCAGTTAAATAGTACTATCGTAATGCAATATGATAAGTTGAGCTTTCTCAATGTTACCTAGTAGTTTGATTATCTGACTAAGTTATTCTGGTACTCTCATATCTTCCTCACCAATCCCACTGTGTGCTTGTTTACCAACATGTCACCAGTTATTTTCGCTTCTAAATTATATGGAGATTGAAGTCACTTTTCAACAAAATGGCAGGGGCTGATCATCTAATCCCTATGGAGCTGGCAATGAAAATTGCTAGTAAAATAAGAGCTAACGAGAGATTTGCAGTGTATGTTGTTGTACCAATGTGGCCTGAGGGCAATCCGAAAGACAATGTTACGCAAGAAATTCTTTTTTGGCAGGTAATCTGGCTTCTCCTGATGCTGCTTGCGTTTTGTTTATACTTGAGACATTTGGTCCTTGATGCATGTGCCAAATTAAAAGATATCTACATGACAGTTAGAATGTGTGAACTGTATGCATTAGTTCATTGTACGTGACAAATAATTTTTATTGATGTTTGATTTACAATTTTAGAGAAACCATAGATTCACTGCTGCTTATTTGTTTTCAGTCAGATGGAGAATAGGAGAACTTTCAGAAGAACGAGATGTTATTAGATCGCGAGAGTTTAATGTCTGTTCCATGCATTTTATATAGACCATGGTAATAAATAATGATAGAAAGGAAAGTTGTTACTCATACTCTTTAATCTAATAATTGGAAAGACTGCTAAGGAGATGTCTGACAGTAAATCAATGGAACTACGAGTCAATTCCATTGCTTGTTTTCCTCTTATCTCTTAGGTAGCACCTTGGTAATACGTAGGTGGTATGATGTAATCAAGCTAATCTTTGCACTTCTCTTATTAGAAATCCACTTAACGATTTTTCAACTGTCTGCATGCCACCAGAGTAATTTTATTTTGTTAATCATCCTGTCTTAGTTTGTGAACATATACTATATGATCGTTCCATGAGAACAAAATTTTTCGGATTCAGGATTGTCTCGCTTTATAATTTTGCTACAGCAGCTGGAATGAGAGAAATATTGGATGATTTATTTCGTGACATATATCGGAATACTTAATAAGAGTTATATGTCAAAGAACACTATAAGGGTTGGGGATAGTTACAAAAACTACCCTTGAGGTTTGACCTAATTACAGAAAAACCCAATTATCTTTCAATCCCTTAATGTATTACAAACACCCCTTGAGATTTGTATGTTCTTAACAAATACCCTCGATTGAAGAATGGGGTGCAATTTGTAAAATAGGAACAAATATCAAGGGGGTTATTTGTAAGTTTAGAAGATAGCTGGTTTTTTTTTTTTTTGTAATTAGACTAAACCTCAATGCTATTTTTGTAATTAACCCTAAAAGTTATAGTTAGGGAATATTGGAAGAATATGCTCTTCACCTGTAATTTTTTTATCAGGGCCAAACAATGCAGATGATGTATCAAGTTATTGCGAAGGAGATCAAATCAATGCAACTTTTGGATTCACATCCACTAGACTATTTGAATTTCTACTGTCTTGGCAATCGGGAACCAATTACAGGTACCGGTGCCGAGCTCTCTGCAGATGCTGATAAGGTAGGTGTCCTAAAACAAGACTCGTCTTTCTTGTGTTTAGAAAAACGTGATACACATGCACCTATATTCATGAGTTGACAAATGATTTAACCAAATAGAGAGATAATTACAGAGCAAACTATAGTCTGTAGCTGAGATGCATGCATAATAGAATGATCTGCAAAGCAAGAAAATGGTTCTATGGTAATGTATTATTATAATTTAATATAAGAATATGCGAAGCAAGAAGGTAGTTTTACTAGCAAAGTTCATTGTGACAGTCTGGTTTTTTTGAATGGTTATTACTCTATTTAGTTATGCCCTTTCAATGATTTTTGAAGAAACCAAAAGAATTGAACACGGATCACAAAATCATCCACTTAGTTCTATGCTACACTCTGACTATTTAAGTATTGTAGCTTTGCTCTATTACGCTTTAGATATTCAAAATTCGCGCATTAAAAGTTTGTAAATTACATTTTAAAGTTGACAAGAGTTCTTTACCCATGGCTGTCATTCATGACAAATTTTTGAAACTTTATTATTAGTCATGGAGAGAAGAATGTTAGCGGTAGCTGTTGGTGATAGTCAATGAGAAATCCTTTTGGAAAAATGATAAAAGGAGACGGAGATTTGTAAAAAGTAACAATGAGTTTTTTTTATGATTTTTCAGTAATCTTAATTTTGCCCCTTTTATCTAGGGATGGCAATTCTCCCCTCCCCCCCCGGATCAAGACCCGCCCCGCTCCGCGACCGGGGCGGGCGGCGGGCAGCGGTCCGGGTATCACCGCCACCATGTGCATTTTTTTAATTTTTAATATATTTAATATATATTTTACATTTATATTATATAAGATAATATAGTTTTATGTACTTAATATTATATTTAACATATATAATGACAAATTTTAAAAATAATATGCATTCATAATACAAAATATAAGATTAAAAAATAAAAAATTATATAAAATACTAGATAAAAATATTTCCAACACGGGGCGGGCCGGGGCGGGTTTTGGGTATTGAGATACCCGCCCGTCCCTGCCCCATTGCCATCCCTACTTTTACCAGACTTGAACTTTTTAAGACCCAGTCAAAAAAATAGGATATCTGTTGAATTATTATTAAGAGACACATAAAAAGATGACAATTTTTATTTGGTTTGTTAGGTTAACTGATGTCCACTTATAACTTGGGATGTATATAGTTACTTGTTTAAAATAGAGTTCATATGTCCCAAATTATTGTTGTTATTTCCTTTATGTGTCGTTCTAAGTATGGCTAAATTTCCTTAACGGAGTTTTCCCCCTAAAGTTGCCCTCTATTTTATAGTATTCGTGTTACTTTTTAAGTTTCATCCGCTATTTTAAGGGCAAAAGTGTAAAAATACCCAAAACTTGTACGTAATATTTGTTTTTGTTTTTGGGAGATTTAGGTGAAGGTGTATTGGGGATGAAATTTCTGAATGGAAGTAATATTTGGTTTTGTTTTGTGGAGACAATTTTTAGCCATAGATGGTTTTACATTCACTTTTCTTTTTAATAAACTATTTTTTTTTAATGTAAAAGGAAGAGGATATATATTTATAATATAATAATTGGACAACATGATAATATTAATGTATATGTAGAATGGGTGTTTTTCCCCTTCAAATTGGGAGTTTTTACAATATTCATTTTAATATTTACTTGTCTTAACACATGTTCTAAGTCACACCGACTCTAAACGTATTTTGTTCTTCCCTCTCCGTGAGCACAGCCCTGCCTCCCGCATTACGTCTTAGTTGTGTGATTATGAGTCCTTTGATATGTGCTTGGTGTAGGTAGAAATTTTAGAATATAAGAATGGATCTGGTGTTCTAAATTTGAGAGGTTAAAGAAAATTCTGAAAAAAGAAAGAGATGAAGAGAAAAACTTCTGTATCACAGATAGGATTCCTATGCCTTTGACAGGGAAGACACGTCACATATCTCAAAAACAGATGAAATCATTTCTTTCTTAGAGATATCTTGGCTCCCAATATTTAGATTGGAGTATGATCGAATCAAACCTGCCCAAATTACTTGGACGTTCTTACTGCTTAAAACTCAAAATGTTATTGGATAGCACTGCAGCCTGCAGAGTCAAGACAACTTAGCAGAACATGTTCTTACAAGAGCTCACAACATCTAAGAAAATCAAACTACTTTGGGAACAAACCAACAGCTAATCCTTAAGTTCTGTGCTAAAAGTGGTTGCACAAAATGCTGAAGAAAGAAAAAAAAATTATTTTCGTAATATTTGATTTCAACTAATAAAGTAAGATAAGAAAGTTAATTATAATTCTACAAGAAAGTCAAAAAAAAAAGGAGAAGAAATTATAATATAATTTCATTGATAGTATATTTTATTGAAGTGAATACTAATTAAATATTTTACGACAATGAATTGAAGAAGAGATAAAATAAATGTGTGTACATATATATAAATTTTTAACTTTTTTCTAAACTGAGGTGGCAAAGCGTAAATTGGACAAAGTTCAAATGGCCAAGTAACAATTGCACAAAGTTCAGGTGACAAAGTTCAATAACTTTAGTATGGATTTGAATAGGACAATTTTGCCTCCCCGTGCAATGCACATGACGCGATCCCTGTGGAATATTCCAACGACGGGTGAGTCTTAGATGGCTATATGAAAAACCCATTGACTTTGAGCTTGGAACTTGATGGTTGATGCATACCAAATTTCAATAATAGACCTTTTTCCAGCATTGTAGTATTCACTAATTGACATGGGCTTGGAGGTGAGTGGATAAAGCTGATTACATGTATGGCAAAACTTGAAACATGAGAAAAGCAACTGCAAATTATTACAGATGTGAACATCAATAGGAGGAATGGAACCGGTTAAATATATGTCAAAAAACAATTTCTGATTTTATATTTTTAACTTTTACAGTTCAAGTGTATGCTCCTTTAGAGCCCTCTGTCCAGTGAACAGCGAATGTTACTAATTGATGGGCTTTGATCCATGTTGTCTTATTGCTCTAAGAAGATGTTATCATGCGTTTCTCGTAATAAAAGGGGGAAAAAGAAGGAAGAGGATTGTGCTGAATGGATTATTATAGGCACTCTAGTTTTTGTTCTAAGATTGATAAAAGAGCTTTTCTGCCTAGGACTTGGCAGAGAAAATGAAGAACAATTTGAAATTGTTGCAGATCAACTAAGGTGTCCGGACTCGGATACATATATGCATATATTCAGTGGAAAACACAAAAACTGAAAAGTGATTGGTCTCCTGGTTATTAAAAAGCCCATGGAGATATGAAGTTCCTTTCATATGCCACAATCGCCTTAGGATTTGGCTCATTATTGATGTATCTCAATCACATTTTCCTCTATTGTTTCCAGTGCAACCCAAATTCATACTAATGTGGTGATGTGAATCCTTATTTTCTACACTGTCATCTCCAAATCAAACTAATCCTTTTTGTTCTTCAATCATTATTACCATTTTCTTGCATTGGGGCTCGTAATCATCAAACTTATCAGATGGATTTGCAGTCGCACTTTTAGTAATATTGTTCTTTTTATTCTAATAAAACTCCTGACTTTCACTCAGATTTCAGATTCACAAAAGTTTCAGTGCTTCATGATTTATGTGCATGCCAAAGGAATGGTAGTGGATGACGAGTATGTAATAATAGGATCAGCAAATATAAATCAAAGATCAATGGCTGGCACAAAGGACACGGAGATAGCAATGGGTGCATATCAACCCCATCATACTTGGGCAAGGAAGCAACAACATCCACATGGCCAGGTTTGTGCACTTTTTTGAGAGGTTTTTCCTGTTCCCATTAATACAATCTGGTCATCAGCATGCTCGTAAGTGATTATTTTTGTGATCTTAAGTAAATATCCTGGGACTTTTGTGACAATGTGTTCTTGATATATTTCATTTTTCATCTGGTAGTGTTTGTTCTTATGAAGCTCTTATTCAGTTCTTTAACTTTGCTGTTGCATCTGTATCATTTGGATAAGAGGATTTATATGCACCATGGGAAGAATTTAAAATGGAAACTTGTTGAACTAGTAAGAAACACGTCGTCGCCGCACGTGATTCTATATGGTTTTATTAAAAAATTATATTATTAAATATTTTTATTGATGAATATTAAAATAGCTTAATGTACTTTACCATTAGTAAATATATAATAGCTAAATAATCAAACTATTAAAAGAAAATTTTCAAAGTATTTTAATATATTTTGTTTTCATATGTATAAATCGATATGAATGATTAAGTAAATCTTTTAAAGAACTCAAGCCAACAAAAAATTTAAAATTAATATAACAACAAAATAAGTTCATATATTAGCTTACAATCATATTAATCAATTTTTTGTTATGCGTTAATGGCTTGAACGTCTTTTTGTTAATTAATTTCAGAAGTCTTTTAACGTATTAGATACATTATGCATGATTATTCGGTAATTCATGAGCTAAATATTCATATATCAATCAAAAATTTAAAATTGATATAAATTACTTATTTACCGAAAAATCAGGCATAACCTCATGATTTTTGTTGTAATGGTTATTTATCAAAAAATATATAAATTAAAAATTAATATTACTTGGTACGATTGTGTGTTTCTTTCATTCTCTCTAACTACTTTGATTAACGGAATGTAACTCAAGACAAATATTAAAATTAAAATATATGGACAAAAAGGAAAACTCTTTTCATATAAAATCTCAATTCTACTTCCAAAGTGAATATTTTTATCAGAACACTTAAACTTTAACTTATTGCAGTCTATCTATTTTGAGTGTCGTCTTTAAAATAATACTCCTTAATCCAATAAATATGACAACTAAAACATCATTGTCATCTTTCATAAAAAAAACATTATTGTCATCAAGAGTCATGTTCTAAATAAAACTATAAAAAAGTGATAACTTGAAATATAAATTTTGAAACTCTATCCAATTGCATATAAAATATATCGACTTAATAAATAATAAAACCAAAGATAATCTTAAAAGAATTAGTTATCAAAATTCATATTGAGTTAAACTTCAATAGTTAAATATAATACTATAAACTTTTATACTCGAAAATTACTTTGCAAATATTTATGTTATCTAAAAGAAACAGTAAATCAATTAGTTTTAGAAATATATATTATGCTATTAGCGATTGTACGTGGAATTAAATTTGACTCTATACGTTTGTTATAAAATTAATATATTTGTAAAAAAATTTAAGCATATTGTTCTACAAACTATAGTTACTCTTAGTATGCTAAAACTAATCTATATTAGTTTTATTTTTGAAGAGACCACAAACTGTAAAATAATTTGAATCATTTATTTTCTAAATAACACTATTTTATTGTAAAAAATACAATTACCCATTCATTTTTATAATTTGATGCGTCTATTGAAGAAAAAAAAAGATATATAGTAAATTTAATCTTTATTTAAATTTTTTATTATTTTGATCAAATAAGAAATTAGACTTACCAAAAAATTAAGATTTCAAGTTGTAAATAATTCCTTAACTATATCCTTATGTGCCTCCTTAGGCCCAAAGAGTTCTTATAATTGGACTTTAAATGTGGTCGCTTCACTCTAGTTTAGTATTGTGTATGGTTTAATATAGTTAATTTGATATATAAATAGTATTATTTATACTATATTATTGCCTACATTAATTTGTAATTTAAAAAATACTAAAGTTTGACACATGTATCAAATTATTTCATATTAAATTAATTTTTTTAGTTAAAATATCATATTAGTATACGACACTTTTCATTCGTGATACTTGTCATAATGTTTCTCTTATTCTTCATTTTGCAAAATTTAAGATATTGTATACCTGGATTTTGTAATAAGTATTGTTTTTGTGCTTGAATCTTTATAAACTTTTAAAGGGGTGTGATTTTTAAGTCAATTAATTTTTTTTATAGAAAAGGGCACAGTATATATATTATATGAATGTGTGACACATATATCATTTTTAACTCTTTAGTTTTAATCTTTCAACTTTTTATATGTTTTATTTTGTTAAATGAAACTATCTATTAATAACATAAATTTAAAAAGTTGAACTACATCTCATCATATAAACAAAATATTTTTAAAGGAATGGAAGTGATCGAGTTTGCAATAAATTTTGAAAAAAAAAAGAGAAATAATTTTGGAATTGACTATGTCAAAATAATACTTTTGTCGAATCAAAAGTTTCAAAATATTCATCTGACGTATGCACATTTTTAATATAAGTATAGATGGATAGCTGAAAAAAACTCTTAAGTATATATATTTAGATATTGATATAGATATAGATGAAAAAAATGTTGTTTATATATATTTGTTTGGTTCATAAATTTATCATATAAGTATCGTATTGATTTTTAATTTTTATAAGCTTATAGAGGTGTAATTTTTTAACTGACAATCAAAGTCATTACTGATAAACTCAAATTCATATTATATTAAATGACTTAAATATTTTCTTAAGGACGTATATGCCAGTTTTAACTCTATCACACATAATTTTTCTTTTAATTGTTAATGTATATTATTATTATTATTATTTTTGTGTATTAAATCATACTTTTTCTATTGATGATATAGACTGAAATCATAAATATATTTCAATAATGAACAATAACTTTGAAACTAAAGTTTTTGATGTGAGATAAAATATTATTTTTTAAAACTCATATTGTCCTTATTTAGAGTCTAAAAGAACATTTGTCTTGTTGCAGAGTTTTTGTCCCATTTTTCTTTGTTAATTTCGGTATTTTCGTCCTTTTTTAAGCCATAAAGAACAAAATGCACAAGAAAAACTTAAAATAAAACAAAGATTACTCTTTCTTATACCTCTACATTAAAAACCAAAACCTTATCTCGTTAGGTTAGAAAATATGGATATCATCTAAGTTTAGTTTACTATTCTTTTTTTATTGGGAGATTTTTATATTATTTTTAATATATTTACTTTATAATTAAAGACATCTATTTTGCTGAAACAAAAAAATGTTATGTCTTTCTTCATCTTTTTATTTGTTATTTTTTTTAATACTTTCCTTTTATTTTTCGGGCCATAAAAACATATAATGCACAAGAATACAATTAAAATAAAATAAAGAGCTCTAGTATTTTATCCGTTCTTTGTTATACATCCACATTAAAAATTATTAGTTTAGAAATATTGATATCATCAAGGTTTAGTTAATTTTTTAATTTTTTTTATTCGAGCGTGAGATACTTATATTTTTAAATATGTTTATTTTAAAATATATTATGATAATATTTGGATTTCTAATAAAAATATCATCAAAATTATTAAATATATAATTGAGTCTAAATTTAGATTTAAAATATTAAAGGATACATCCATTAAAAACTTAGATAAAGATTTGTTAGTTCAAGATTATTTGCATTGCAATCTTAAGTAAGGTTTGTGGATGATGTCTTTTGTACTATTTTTATTTAATCAAAACCCCTAGGATTAGAATTTTGTTTCTTTTTGTTTCAGTTGTAATTTCATATTTTTTTTCCTCTAGAATTATTATAAATATATTTAATTTCAATTGTTCAAAAATACAAATATATATATATATATATATATATATAATTATACAACTTTGCATAACAGCGAAATTTAAACAACTAAAATAATCTCATACGAAGTCTTCTATATAAGCTTATAATTTATAGTTGGAAAACTTTCGGAATGTAGATTAATATAAAATTGATAATATATAAAAATTTAAAATATTGTAAAAGTTACAATTGAAAGAAAACATAAGAAGAGTTTCGGATATAAAAGGTCACTCACTTCTCTTGTAACTAAACAAAAGCTAAATAAATACCAAATTTACTTAATTGTCTCTAAACTTAACTATATTGAAGGGACATTTTGTCCAATCAAAAGTTTCAAGAAATCATTCCACCTATTCACACTTTTTATATTTGTATAGATATAGAATATAGATTAGTTAACTTTGTTTCTCCAACCACACCACAGAAGTTAGTATATTTCGATTTTGACCAGTTTGCTTTGTTGATGTAGTACATACAGTGAAGCATTATTGACTTTTGTAATGGCTTTTGCATAAATGAGCATGAACCATACGAAAAACTTTCAAGATGTTAACATGGATGCTCCTGTTTCTCCCTTCAAAAAAATTGAGATGAGCAGGACCCATGGGAAAATGTTGAAAAGGGGGAAAACATGAAAATAAATGAGTGGGTCAGTAATCTACTCCATTAAAGTTGGGTGAATTTTCTCCTGTCAATTTTGTGAAACCTTAAAATGTATGGTGTATTGGATATCGTCAGTTTTCACTAAATTGAATGGTGACAACATGTTTTCAGAGAGTTCTATGCATATGAATGCAGATGGGGAAATCCCAACTCGAAGTAAAATTTATGAAAACAAAAATTAGAGGGTGTTTTAAGCTTATATAAAAGATCTTATAAGATGTAGTAGCTCCTACATTTTATAATAAGATTTTTTTAGAGCTTATAAGATGTTAGATCTTATTTTAAAAATAAGGTGCTGGCGTTTTTGGATAAAATAAGATGGCGGAGCTTTTTAGATGTTATTAATGACAATTTTGTAATTAAAATAGTCAAAATTAAAGGAGGTTGTTTAAATAAGATAATTTACTTTTTTTAAAAACAACTTATAAGTTCCTAAAAGCATTTTATAAGGATCTTATAAGCTCTTTTAGAAGGAAAAAAATTAGCAAACAAGAGCTTATGACCTCTTATATGGTGATGTTTTGAAGAGCTTATAAACTTTGCCAAACACCCTCTTAGTGGAAACTTGACCCAAAATCTTATACTCGTGTTAAAGGTACTTATGCATCTATATTTGTTCGACATCATTTAATGGAATATGGATCTTTGGCTCCTTTTTCACTCTTGTTTCTAAATACTATTCTATTATATGCAGGTTTACGGGTATAGAATGTCCCTCTGGGCTGAACACCTTGGAATGGTTGAAAATTGTTTCAGTGAGCCAGAGACACTGGAGTGTGTAAAGAGAGTGAATGAAGTTGGCGAAGATAATTGGAAGAGGTACACAAGTGATAATATGATGCTATTGCAAGGTCATCTTCTCAAGTATCCTGTGGCAGTCGACATTGATGGCAATGTAAGTCCCTTACCAGGTCACGAAAACTTCCCAGATGTTGGGGGCCGAGTTCTTGGAGCTCATTCTCCTTCTATACCGGATGTTTTGACGACATGATGTCAACCCACCATGTGACCATTGGACCTTATATTTAAGCAGTGTTGTGCTTTCAGAACTGATTGTTACTTTTTTTCTGGGCTCGTTTTTCTTTTAAATCAGGCGTTAATATTGGATTTCACTTTTGTTGATTCAGTGTGTACAAATATCTGGATATATGTATGAATGTAGGGGACTAGAATGAACAAAGTGGTGCAACTGAAGTCAGATATGTTGTGATTGTACAATGTTGAGCTCCGAAGACGTACTTGCATGTTTTTACCATATATATCATAATCCTCGTGTCTTTATCTGAATGTTCAACGCTAAGGCCTTGTTTGGTTTTGTTAGGATTATTGAATGTGATGAGATTGTGTAAGATCGTACTGATCATGTATTATATGGTTGTGCAATATTGTATTCGTATATGAGATTGATTAATTATGAGATTGATTAATTTTACGTTTGGGATAATTGAGTGAGTTTTTAAGTCATATGGGTGTTGGCAAAGTGACATTGAATGTCTTTTGAAAGAAAAAGATTTGAAAGGATGTTTAAAGGGTTCTTTTGTATCAGAATATTATATATTAATAATTTTTTTGAAAATACCCTCCAATTTGTGTAGATTACCAATCTACGACAAAGCGTCGACCATCTAATTTAGGAAGGTAAATCGGATATACATGACCTACGGTCCTCGAAAGCAAGGTGAGGTACTTTGTTCGAGGGGCACGAAATAGAGCACACGTTAGGCTAGCCAGGGGTGGTCCCACTAAGGTCCTCCGAAACTTAAGTCGAATCGGATACATGAGGTACTTAGAAAGCTAAAGAAGCGAGGTAATTTAGAATAATGACAAGTTGTAACCTTTTACCTTAATTTTCGTGTCATATTTATAGTACTGTTCACCATGAAATGCGGATCATCATACACGTGGCGCTCCATCGACGGTGGATAGCTCGCTGGCGACACGACCTGGACCTTCGGGTCAGGCTGGCACCCATATACAAAAGTCGCAGATCCTGGGGGCATTTTAGTAATTTCCAGCAAAGAGAGGCTAGGATGGTAATTTTGACCCAAGCCAGGTTAGAATGGTAATTTCCATATCATTTACTCCCCCAGTTGCTTTATTAATTTATTGCTAAAGTGACTCAATCTGAATCCTTGAATTTCAAGCGACGAGGGATCTGGTCCATGGAATTTGGAAGGATTTGAAATCGCCACCATTGAATTCAAATGGGCGTTAGATCTGAGCTGTTGACCCTCCCGCCTCTCCACTATGAATATAAAGACGCCATTTCAAAATTTCACTTTTCACACTTTTTACCTCGGACCCCCTCACTTTTTGAGTTCGCTGCAACTCAAGGTGACCACTTCGCAAGATCTATCCACTTCGCTTCACTTAGAGGTAGGCCCTTTTCTCTTTACTTTTATTTTCTCTAGCATTTATGTCGACCCCTATTATTCCTAGGCGAACTTCCAATTCGCCTCGTCCCAATCCAAGTCTTCGAGCTCGGGGTCCCTCTCGACTCGGTTAAATCAACTCCACTTCCACCTCGTCTTCTAGCGAGACAACCAATATCCCGCCTTCTCAAAATAGGGTTTTCGTGAGGCTACCCTCGTTGACGACCCGACTTAGAACACATCGCCCCTGGGATGTACTTAGGTCCCAAGTTTCCATTCACGAGGTGGGTAACATTAGACGAGCTTTTTGATTCTTGATGCATATGAGATAATAATTCTAGTCCAAATGGTAGAATAGATAGCCTCCTTCTCGTTGCTTACCTTTTCACCTCGCTAAAGATCGGTAGTCTTAGTTCCCCTTATCTCTTCCCATTGTAAATATCTTGGGGTTTCGATGTTTGCCCCGCTCGACTTGTCCCCAATTCCTATCGTTACATCATAGAATTCACCATCTTAATGCGTCACTTCAAGAAACCACATCACTTTCTAATTTTTGCGAGCTTTACTCCATTAATTTTTCTTCCACTACCATTTGATTTTGGGTTCTTTTATATTTCTCTAAGGCCCAATAGAAAGTTCTTACACCAAGTTCCCTCTTCGGTATGGCCTTGGAAAGATAGGTTTATCTATATCCATGCCTTGAAAGAGAAACCACGGAATCGCCTTCCGATTGGAAACTAAGTCGACCTCGTCTCAAATTCACCTCCTATTTCTGGGAAGGCGACTTCGATCGAGGTTAACTCGGTGTTGGTACGAAGCTTGTGATCTTATTACAGGGTTGTTCTATCCTTGGTCGATCTTAGCTCCGCTCCTCATCCAAAACTCTAATCCTTGGCAATTTTCTTTTACTTTTTCTATTCGAGTGAGAATTTATGCTAATATACTTTCTTTCTCTTTCTAATATGTAGATATGGCGATCCGAGTTGTTGTGCTTGACAAGGCTTTAGCGATCGGAAGGAGGCCCCGCTCGCTACGTCAATAAGTTTGTCACCTCGGGGATCCCTTTAAGCGTGGTTGTAGCCTCGGGTCCCGCCGCGATGTTGTGGCGCCAACCCTCCGAGCGAGGTTCGCTAAATTGCTATCAAAGCCTCGGTGGCAAGTCAAGGGGGGGTAAAGGGAAGAAGACGATCGCTGAAGGCTCTTCCCAACGGAAGGAAACAATTCGCAAGGATAGGGGTTTGCCTCGACTCTTTGGGAACCCCACCTAGCGATCTCATGACGAATACGAGCCCACGGATGCCAACCTTCCGACAATGGACACGATGATGGTGTGGCTTAAGCGAAACGAGGCTCATCTTCAAGAACATCGGATCGCGGCTGAGAAAAAACTCTCGAACTCATGCCTCGAGTTTGCAAACTCACCATGCCTCGTACCATACCTATTTGGAATATCGCTCTTGGAGTTCGATTTCAAGGACGAATCTGGAGAGGATTCATTTGAGTTATACAATTATACCACCCTTCCGCCGACGATTCGCATTGATGACAATCGAGTTCACTTGTCTTGAGGAGCTCATGACCCATGGCGTTATGTCGGTACATATTTTTCCATTTTCTTACTTCACTTTTTATCTTGTTTTCTTTCCTCGCTTTCTTATCTCGCTTTGTTGCCTTGCTTTCTTTTTTGCGACTTATGTTGTAATTCACCAAATAGCCCTTTGAGGTCTTTGATTGGAAACACCAAAATGAGATATTAATCAATCAGCTAGGTGATGTTCACGCAAAGCTCCAGTACGTCAAAGCGAACAAGGCTAAAGGGTCACATTTGCGAATGCTCGAGGCGAGCTCCTCAAAGAAGTAAATGATCGAAGGATCGGTTCGCCGCGTCTAAAGATGAGCTTAGCACTCAACCGAAGCTTCACGCCACGGAAGTCTTTGAGTCGTTCGAAAGGGGTCAAAAATGAGGCTTAGAAGAATATACATCTTCCCGCACAAATCTTCCCTAGCCCCTCGCCCAAAGATTGAGGGGGTTTAGTCTTTCCAAAAGTCATCTTCATGCGAGAAGCCCATAGCCCAACGAGTTGTTCTTTACCTTTTCGACGGCTTTGAGTTGTGCCGTGGACACGACATCAAGAAGGGGTGTTCAAGGAAGACTTTAACCTAGAGACATTGGATCCTTTTGAAATAGCGAGCGAAGTTGGATGTTCTTTGAAGGTTAAGCGAAGTGGGAACTTCAACCGATGTGGAAATCTCGACGAGGTCGATTAGGTTGACGAGTTCTTCGAGGTCGTCAAATCCTTTTAGCGCCGTAGGCTTCACTTTTCTTTTGATTATGTAAGCTCGCTCAAGCATTGAACTTGTATTATTTTTGTGATAAATGATATAATTACTTGTAACTCTTGTCCGATTTTACTCCATTTCTATTTGTTGCATCGACTTCGCCTCTTGCATTTCATATGTTGCACCTCTCTCGTACTTTATGATATCAATTATAACTTAACTTCGATTTTTTTTTTTCAATCATTGGAATTTTCTTCCTGTTTAAGTTTACCATGTTTAGCACCTTAACTTCATGCCAGGTCCCTTTATTGGACCATCGTGGGCCTCGCCACCCTAAAGGGAGCTTATGGCCTAGATTCCTCTTGGGATCGTCTTGGGCTCGCTAGCCTTTTATAGGGCTCATCTTTGGAGCCTAGGTCCCTTTGTGTGGGCCATCGTGGGCCTCGCCCCTAAAAAGGAAGCTTATGGTCTAAATTCCTCTCGGGATCGTCTTGGGCACCGCTAGCCTTTTTGGGGGCTCGTCTTTGGAGCCTAGGTCCCTTTGTGGGACCATCGTGGGCCTCGCCAACCTAAAAAGAAACTTATGGCCTAGATCCCTCTTGGGATTATCTTGGGCCTGCTAGCCTTTTAGGGGGCTCATCTTTGGAGCCCACAAATCTTGAGTGATTTGGTTTTTGCCCTGAAATCCTAAGCAAATACGTTTGCAAACAAGTAAACAGTGAAAGTGACATTTCAAGTTCTTTCATTAAAGGCAGTTCTTGGCATAAGTCTATAGTGCTTCCAAAATTAAACTAAGTACATAGCATAAATAAACTGGATACGTAACATCAAGTATAGAACCTCCTTAAGTTGTGAATATTCCAGGGCCTTGGAAGCTCATTTCCTTGCATGTTTTCGAGCTTGTATGTTCCCCTTTTTAACACCTCGATCACTTTGAATGGTCCTTCCCAGTTCACTTCTAGCTTCCCAACATGCTTGGAAACTTCAACTTTATTAAGCACAGATCCCCTACCGAAAGCTTCGCTTTTAAACCTCTTGATATATGCATTTTCATTATTCTCTTAGCAACTTGGACCTTAATAAATGCCTTGTCTCACTTTTCCTCGATGAGCTCAAGCTCAAGTTCTCTAGCCTCACTATTTCTCTCGGGGTTGTAACAGGAGACCCTAAGTGAAGTTTCCCAATCTCAATGGGCACAATTGCTTCGATCCATACACTAAGCTAAAGAGCGTCTACCCCATCAAAGTTCGAGGGGTCGTTTTATATGCCCGAAAGAACTCCGGGTAACTCATCCACCCAAAGATGACTTCGCTTCCCGACCTCATTTTTAGGTGTTGTAGTATAATTCTATTTGCAACTTCGGTTTGTCCATTTGCTTGAGAGTTTCCCACAATCAGTAAAGTTTTGCTTAATTTTGTACTCTTCACACCATTCTACGACCTTCTTCCCTGTTAGATAAATGTTTTTATCATGATTTTGATGATTTTGTTCAAATAAGTTTTTAAACCAAAACAATGTCCCTAAATGTTGTCTAAATACTTCCGATCGTCTTAAAATGTTTTCACTATTTTTTGGAGTATTGTTTTGGAGTTTATTTTCGATAAAAAATTGGACAACACATTTGTTTCGGCTCGACCAGGTCACCCTATAGGGCAACCCGCACTGAGTTGAGTTTTGAAAACGAGAAAATGGGACGTAAAAAAAAAAAAAAAAGGAGAGGGCGACCGGTCTATCCAGGCGGCGTAGTGCACCGGGAGCACGACCCTCTTGGTTCGATCTTCTCTGTTTCGTAATTTCGTCACCTCCAACCAGGTCACAACTAAGGCGATCGATCGCACCCCCTCCGACCGGTCCCCCTGTGTAAAAATTCGTAGAATTTATTTTCAATCTTATCCTCGCACGACCGGCCGAACCCCGATTATCAATGAACTATTCGTTGCGTTTTTGCATGACTTTTCCCTATTTTGTGGGATTGATTTCTAATGACTATATTGATCATTTTAAATGGTTTCTTTTAAACAAATCACTCCCCAAGGAGGAGCCAATGTCCGGTAATGAAAGCCAAGTCCTCTCCTATAAATAGTGGCTTCATTCAAGCAACAAGATACAACACTCATATACAAGCAAAAAGAGCGATTAAGCAATCAATTTCATATATCTTGTGGTATTAGCCTTAGCACTTTCCCTTGCAAAAATTTGAGGTCTAGGCTTTCTATTCTTGATTACACTTGTACTCATATTGTTTCAATCATTATTGAGTTGTAATCTTGATTTTGGTCATCATTCAACACAAGACATCCTTGTGATTATTCTTGTGGTAAGAATACACTTGGGTGATCTAGGTGATAGGTGTTTGAAGGTTGTGGTAATCTTCAAAGGTGTTGTAAGAGGGTTGTGGTAATCCTCAAGGTGTTGTAAGAGGGTTGTGGTAATCCTCAAGGTGGTGAAAGAGGGTTGTGGTAATCCTCAAGGTGTTGTATTAATTTTTGGTAAATTAATAAAATCTTTTTTCTTTTTGAAATCTATCCAGGATATCTTTGGGGTGGTAGTAGATTAGGCCCTAGGTGGGTTGAACTACTATAAATCGACGCGTGCTATTTACTTTCCGCACTTAGCATTTCATCTTTGCTTGAGTCTTTCAAAAAGAGGGCAAAACTCGAAAATCGGGATAATCTATTCACCCCCTCTAGATTATTGTAGCCACTTGGACTTACAAGTGGTATCGAGCCAAACTCTTTGGCTAGGTCGTTCGAGTAAAAAAGAAAGATCCATGGCTACACATGATGCTCATCTCACCACCGGCGCCTCCACCAACAAGCCACCACTATTCGACGCCAACAACTACGCATTTTGGAAAGACCGTATGGAATGCTTTCAAGAGTGCGGGTTCGATATTTGGAATGTGGTCATTGAAGGAGTTGATCAACCAACCAAGAAATCGGAGGATGGCACCTTGACTCCTAAACCTTTCAAGGAGTTCGATGAAAACGATAAAAAGACTTTATCTCTAAACGGTAAGGCCTTAAATATTTTGCATTGTTCTCTTGACTCCGAGTATAATCACATAAGAGGCATAAGGTCGGCACATGAGGTTTGGGAAAAATTGGAGACAATTTATGAAGGGACTAAGAAGGTCAAGCAAGCAAGAAAAGACCATGCTTGTTAAAGACTTTGAAAACTTTAACATGCATGATGGTGAAAACATTTCAAGATGGTGGAAAGGCTTGATAATATTGTCAATCCTCTTGTGGCCCTTGGTAAAGTCATTTCCGAAGAAGACAATGTGACTAAGATATTAAATGCTCTTCCTAGGCTCATGGTCCGAAAAAGTAACGGCAATCACGGAGGCACAAAACCTTGAGACACTCAAGTTTGACGAGCTCATTGAAACCTCCTCATCTATGAAGTCTATCTCAAGGAGAGGAAAAATTCCAAACCATTCATAAATCAATCGGGTATGCAAATTATTCCTAAAGGCCTTGCTTCTTCTTCTAATAATGCATACTATGATAATGATGATGATGATGAGGAGACAACAAGACTTGTTCGAAAATTTGCAAAATTTGTCAATAAAAATAAGGAGAGAAAACCAAAAGATAATGCTTGCTTTAAATGCGGAAAACCGGGCACTTCATTGCCGATTGCCCAAAGCTCGATGAAGAGGAGCAAAAGAAAAGAAGCCTTTCACAAAAAAGAAGGCTCTAAATGCGGAGGTCAAAACATGGGATGAACTACTCGAAACAACCGATGAGGAAGGAGAAACCGAACATGGTCTCATGGCCATAGGACGATGAAAACAATGAGGTACACTCTAATTCTTCTACTTCCTCCATAGTTGATGACTTGCAATGTGATTTTGATGAATTGCAAATTAAGTTTCAAAATTTAATTGTTAAATACAAAAATTTGAAAAAGGAACATAAGGAGCTTAAGGTTGAAAAAGAAAAATTATTCACCTCTTATGAATCTCTAGACAAAGCTCATGCTCTTACTCTTACTAGAGTTCATTCTCTTGAAACCGAAAAGAAATCGCTCACAAAAGATATTGAATGTTTGAAAAATGATGTGCATCGTTTCAACATAAGCACGGATAAAGTCACAAAATTTTTAGATGCACAAAGAGGTGAGCATTCCAAATTGGGACTTGGTTATAAGCCATTTCAAAGTGTTTTTAAGAAAAATAACCAAGGTCCGACTTTTGTACGTGCTAATAATTATAATACTCCTACTTGTTTTTATTGTGGCAAAGTTGGACATTATGCTAATAATTGCAAATTGAGAAATAGCTCAAGACATGTTTGGAAACCCAAAGGTCTCAAGACTAACCCCCATAGACCCCAAAATTATAGGTACCTAAAAGAAATTCTTTTGTAGGTGATAGGGGCTATAACAACAATGGAAGATTCAAAATGACTCGTGGACAGCGGATGTTCACGCCATATGACCGGGAGGAGAGAACTTTTTACCAACATCAAGCTCCAAGAAGAGGGTATGGTCATGTTCGACAATGGCAAAGGAAAAATTCTTGGAAATGGAGAAATTGGTAACTCTTCTTCCTCTCTTAGTAATGTTCTTTTAGTTGAAGGGCTTAAGTTTAATTTGATAAGTGTTAGCCAACTTTGTGATTCAAATTATGATGTTTCCTTTAATAAAGAAAAATGCCTTATACTTAAAAATGGTGAAATTATTTGTGAAGCAAATAGAAAAGGCAATCTTTACAAAATTTGTACAAGTGATTTGGTTAGTCAAAATGTTTCTTGTTTAGTCGCCAATAATGATTTAACTAGGTTATGGCATAGGTGACTTGGACATGTTGGATACAAGAATTTGAAAAATATTTACAAAAACCAACATGTGAAAGGACTACCCAAATTGAATTTTGAAAATCTTGGCTTATGTGACACTTGTCAAAAGAACAAATTAGTTAAAAGTAGTTTTAAGCCCAAAAATGAAATTTCCACAACCAAACCCCTACAAATGCCTTGATTTGTATGGGGATATTGGTACTGGCTAGTCTAAGTGGAAAACATTACACTTTTGTTATCGTCGATGATTTTTCTAGATATACTTGGGCTCTTTTTCTTACCAATAAAAGCGATGCCGTTAATGAGTTTGTTAAGTTGTGTAGACTCATTGAAAATGAAAAGGAAGACACTATTAAGTCCATTCAAGCGATCGAGGTGGAGAATTTGATGGTGAATTTAGAGTCTTTTGTGAAACCAAAGGATATGCTCATAATTTCGGCCCAAGGACACCTCAACAAAACGGAGTAGCGAAAGGAAAAATCGGACACTACAAGAGATGAGTCGGTCCATGCTCAATGAATTTTCACTTCCAAAATATTTTTGGGCGAAGCGTAGTACCGCTTGCTATGTCATTAATCGAGTTTATATTCGTCCTAAAATGAATAAAACTCCATATGAGCTTTGGAAAGATAGAACTCCAAATATTAGTTATTTCAAGATATTTGGTTGTAAATGCTTTATCTTGAATACCAAGGATCAATTGGACAAACTTGATCCTAAGGCCGATGAAGGGATATTTATGGGATATTCAACAAAAAGCAAAGCATATCCGGTTTACAATAAGACTAGTGGAGTTGTTGAAGAATCCATCCATGTCAAATTTAATGAAGCTTGGGTGTTGAAAGAATACCTAATGATGAAAGTGATGAAGAGGATATTTTTGAACAAATTGTTCAAGTTGATGATCAACCGTCTACATCAAATGATAAACCGTCTACTTCAAATGGTCCTCAAGAAGATATAAGTGATATCTCGGATCTACCCGTTGCATTGAAATTTAAGGAGATCACCCAAAAGATCTTATTATTGGTGATCCCCTTGACAAAGTGATGACCGGAGAAAATTTGCCGAGAAAGCTCTTATTTCTCAAAAAGAGCCTAAAAATGCTAAAGAGGCCATTGAGGATGAGGATTGGTTCTTAGAAATGCAAGAGGAGTTAAATCAATTTGAAAGAAATGATGTATGCGAATTAGTACCTTGTCCTCCATCTCAAACTATTATTGGTACAAAATGGGTATTAGGAACAAACTTGATGATCAAGGCAACATTGTTCGAAATAAGGCAAGGTTAGTAGCTCAAGGGTATTGTCAAGAAGAAGGTATTGACTATGATGAAACTTTTACACCGTAGCACGTTTAGAAGCTATTCGTATTTTACTTGCCTATTCTTGTTTTAAAAATTTCAAACTTTACCAAATGGATGTTAAATCCGCTTTCTTAAATGGTATAATTCAAGAAGAAGTCTATGTAAAACAACCTCCGGGGTTTGAGAATTTTTAGGCCTAATGATATTTATAAACTTAAAAAGGCTTTGTATGGTTTAAAACAAGCACCCGTGCATGGTACGATAAACTTAGCTCTTTTCTTTTGCAAAATGGCTTTATAAGAGGTAAAGTTGATACAACTCTCTTTGTTTTTGAAAAAGGGCAAGATTGCTTACTTGTGGAAATTTATGTTGATGATATTATCTTTGGTGCTACTAATGATTCTTTGTGCAAGAAATTCTCTATGTTGATGCAGGAGAATTTGAAATGAGCATGATGGGGGAGCTCAACTTCTTTCTTGGACTCCAAATTAAGCAATGTCAAGAAGCTATTTACATTTCGCAATCAAAGTATACAAAAGAACTTTTGAAAAAGTTTGGCATTGAAGAAGGAAGAACCATTTCTACTCCTATGGCAACAAATGTCAAAATTGACAAAGATGAAAAAGGCAAGTCCGTGGATGAATCCAAGTATCGAGGTATGATTGGTAGTTTACTTTATTTAACCGCTAGTAGGACCGGACATTCTTCATGCCGTATGCCTATGCGCTCGTTTTCAAAGCAATCCCAAAGAATCTCATATGAGTGCCGTTAAAAGGATTTTTCGATATTTGAAAGGCACTATTCAATATGGTTTATTTTATCCAAAGAATGAAAATTTTTCTCTTAAAGGTTATAGTGATTGATTATGCGGGAAATATTGATGATCGGAAAAGTACTTAGGATCATGTCAATTTTTAGCGATTGCCTAGTTTCTTGGTTTTCAAAGAAGCAAAACGTGTTTCTCTTTCAACGGCCGGTTTAATATATTTCGCCCGCATTTTTTGTTGTACTCAACTTCTTTGGATGAAACAAACCTTAGCGGATTACAAATGCTCTTTTGAAAATGTACCTATCTTTTGTGATAATATATCCGCTATAAATATTGCTCAAAACCCGGTTCATCATAACCATTTACTAAACATATTGAGATTCGACATCATTTTCTAAGGAATTGTGTTTCAAAACGAAAAATTGAGATATCGTTTGTACCATCTCAAGATCAATTAGCGGACATTTTTACAAAACCGCTATCTTCCGAGACTTTTGCTTCTATACGAGCTCGGTTAGGCATAATGCATATTGAATGAGGCTTACGTTTGCATTTTGCATGTTTTTAAAACTTAGGGGCGAAAAATCGGTTTTTTTTGTTGAAAATTCGGATTTCTCAAAATGTCAAGACAAGTGGGTTAAACGAGGTTGAGGGCAATCGGTCGCCCTCAACGTCGACCGGTCGCCCTCAACCTCGACCGGCCGCCCTAAGCATATTTTTGGATTAAAATGGTTTTGTCTTGATGATTCACCATTTTAACATATTTTGGCCATTTTTCGTCCCATTTGCCAAATTCACACATATTTCATTCTAAATTGATTTTCATGCATTCCATTCACAACCTGGACATCACATAGCTCATTTAGCATCATCATCGCCCATCTTTACCGATCAAATGGTAAGAATTCTACTTCCTCTACTCATTTGGGTTGAACCCTTGAGTTTTTTTGCTTCCTTGTAAATTTTTGATGTAATTGTCGTATGATCATGATGAGCTTGGTTGTTATGTTGTAATATATGATGTTTGACTTGAATTGGTGTTGAAAATTTTTGGCTTGAATCTTTTACAAGGGCTATATACAACTTCTTTTAATTTTCACGCCCACTAAGTGTTCGATGAAATGTCGCAATAAAAATTTCAACTTCTACATGATTCTCTTGCTTTCAAAATGCTCCACTATTTATTGAGATCATGTTTTTGCAAATAAAACGAGCGTATGAACTCTTCATGACACATTTCTCCCATTTTCCTTGGATTTTTAAGCTTAAATTGCTCAACGGTTTTGTAAACCGTCCCTTTTGCGCACTTTGATATTTTTGTATGATGTTTTATCATCCTAACATTCTTTTGATGATTCCAAAGGGGAAGAAATAGGAAATTGGCTCGTTAGCCAAAATAAGTTAATAAAAGTGGCAATAAAAGCTATAAGCTATGGCTTCATTAAGTCAGTATACCTAGTCCATGGCTTGTATTATGGACTCAATTGCAAAAGACTATATGTATTGTGATGGGGAGCTTCTTAGCTCATGATATCTATATGCATCTTATATAAGCTTGTGCTTCCAACTTATATTAATCTTTTGTTGATATGCTCATAGATAGGGGAGCTTTGTATGGAATGTCTTTAACGGATAGTTTACTTGTAAAACCGAAAATTTATTTGTTTTTCAAATCGCCCTCGAGAAAATTGTTTTTGTTTGTAATCATCAAAAGGGGAGTTTGTTAGATAAATGTTTTTATCATGATTTTGATGATTTTGTTCAAATAAGTTTTTAAACCAAAACAATGTCCCCAAATGTTGTCTAAATACTTCCGATCGTCTTAAAATATTTTTACTATTTTTTGGAGTATTTTTTGGAGTTTATTTTCGATAAAAAATTGGACAACACATTTGTTTGAGCTCGACCGATCGCCCTATAGGGCAACCCATACCTGAGTTGAGTTTTGAAAACGAGAAAATGGGACGTAAGAAAAAAGGAGAGGGCGGCCGGTCGACCAGGTGGGCGACGGTGAGGGATGCGACGGTCGACCGTGCACTGGGAGCGACCACTTTCGGTTGATCTTCTCTGTTTCGTAATTTAATTTCGTCACCTCCAACCGGTCACTGACTAAGGCGACCGGTCGCACCCTCCGACTGGTCCCCCTGTGTAAAAATTCGCAGAATTCAATTTCAATCTTATCCCTGCGCGGCCGGTGAACCCCGATTATCAAGAAACTATCCGTTGCGTTTTTTGCATGACTTTTCCCTATTTTGTGGGATTGATTTCTAACAACTATATTGATCATTTTAAATGTTTTCTTTTTGCAGCAAATCACTCCCCGAGGAGGAGCCAATGTCTGTTAATGAAAGTCAAGTCCTCTCCTATAAATAGTGGCTTCATTCAAGCAACAAGATACAACACTCATATACAAGCAAAGAGCAATTAAGCAATCAATTTCATATATCTTGTGGTATTAGCCTTAGCACTTTCCTTGCAAAAATTTGAGGTCTAGGCTTTCTATTCTTGATTACACTTGTACTCATATTGTTTCAATCATTATTGAGTTGTAATCTTGATTTTGGTCATCATTCAACACAAGACATCCTTGTGAGTATTCTTGTGGTAAGAATACACTTGGGTGATCTAGGTGATAGGTGTTTGAAGGTTGTGGTAATCTTAAAAGGTGTTGTAAGAGGGTTGTGGTAATCCTCAAGGTGTTGTAAGAGGTTGTGGTAATCCTCAAGATGGTGAAAGAGGGTTGTGGTAATCCTCAAGGTGTTATATTAATTGTTGGTAAATTAATAAAATCTTTTTTTTTTTTTAAATCCATCCGGATATCTTTGGGGTGGTAGTAGATTAGGCCCTAGGTGGGTTGAACTACTATAAATCGACGCGTGCTATTTACTTTCCGACTTAGCATTTCATCTTTGCTTGAGTCTTTCGAAAAAAGAGGGCAAAACTCGAAAACCGGGATAATCTATTCACCCCCTCTAGATTATTGTAGCCACTTGGACTTACACTTCCGTGTGGAACCGAGTACCGATTATCCAAATATTTAAAATTCTTGGTGCCCCAAACTTGCAAGCAATATTTCCGCATAGGAAATTCATGACCTCAGTTTCTGTTATCTTAGCTACTGCCTCGGCGTCGATCCACTTAGAAAAGTACTCCATTGCCACAATGATAAATTCATTCGGAGCTCTTGCTATTGGAAAAAGACCCAAAATATCGATCCCCCATTGATCAAAAGGGCAAGCAAAAGGGATCGTTTCCAATTTGGTCGATGGCTGATGAGTTAGGTTCGCGTGGGATTGGCACTTCTCACATTTTTTGACAAACTCCATTGCATCATTTCCTAAGGTCGGCCAAAAATAACCTTGACGTATCACCTTCTGGGAAAGTGCCTTACCTCCCGAATGATTACCACAATTGCCTTTGTAGGTCCCAAGAGGTGTGAGTAAGGTTTAGAAGGGGGTTGAATAAACCTTACCAACTTTTCGATTTTAGTCCTTTTAAGATTATAACAGAGTTAACTCAAACAGCTGTGTCCTTGAGGAATGCTAAGTTGGTTATTCAAATAGAGTTAGCCACTCAACGCACTCGATAGAGTCATTTGTTGATAGAATAACTCATTTGCTTAACCTGGACTTTAACTGGGTTGTGTTGGTTTTATCGTGGAAGAATTAACACCCTTTGAATTGTTTTAAACTTGTTTTAACACTTGATTTTAACACTTTGTTATTGATCAATTGGATAGCAAATATGAGTTTATCAGCAGATATGATGTATCATGTAAGTATGCAGAAATGTAAATGTGCTGAAAAATAAATGACACAGATTAATTTTTATAGAGGTTCAAAGATGAGGTAATTATTCTAATCCTCTCTTCTCCAACTCTGGAGGAATCCACTATGTAATTGATCTGTTTACAAAGTGGTCAACTTGATCAGAGACAACCTTGGTCACAGAGTGGCTTTTCTTCCGACTCGGCCTTCTTCACAGGGTGGCCGTGCTACTTCAACTCACTTTCTCAAGATCTTGGATTTGATCATGAAGCCCTCCAATAACTTGATGGTTCGAACTTGAACCTTCCTACAATCCTCCTTGGAAAGTAGACCCTTTTGATTCTTCAAAAGTTTCCTCTTCATTATATTTGAAGTTTTCTTTCCTTCGACTTGTGTTGGATCGATTTCCTTCGAGTTTCAGGCTTGAGGATTAGCTTGAATATTCTTGAGAGTATTTGCAGGTTAATAGCTTGAATAATGCTTGATTTCTCAGGTGAACAAGGTAACCTATTCTCAATGAAATTCCTCAGCCTTTTATAGTGAACTTTTGAAATATTGCCCGTTGAAGAGATAGGCTGATTTTAAAAGTCACTTGTGTTCGTTGGCTTGTCTTGTTGCAGTCCTTGATGTTGACATTTCCTCGTATTTAATGTCTTGCAGCATTGCATCGTTTTTGACACTTGGTGCAGTGCTTCCCATTGGTTTGTTCCTTTTGCACACAACTGGAACTAACACTTTATCTCTGACAACTTTAACATGTTACCATTCTGAGTAACATTCTTGACTTTCATCAACGGATCTCATTCAGTTGTCTTGACTTGACTGTAGTCTTTTGTTTCCCATGTGACTTGAGTTAGCTTCCAATCCTTGGATGACTCATCTGTCACTTCAACTTGAGACTTGGCTTCTTGAGTTGACTTGATCGACTCTTCACACAATCGATACTTTTCAATCGAGTTCTTGACTTTCCTTCTTTGCCATACTGGTTGTCTTGCAATGAGTCTTCACTTTAGTCTTGATTGACTTCGTATGTCAGGCATAGTTGACTTGACTCGGCTTTTCCATTCTATCTATTACAATACAAATTACAAGGAAAATGGGGTGCCAACTTTCTAGTTTAAGTTTTACATGGCATTCATCAAAATCTACAAGATAAATTTCCTAACAGCCTTCATGAAGTTCCCTCATCACATACATTGTCCTTTCCGGTCTAAGACACTTTAGCAACGGCCCTCCTATTGATCTTTTATACATCTCATTATCTATTATCTGGAATCTGGATGCTCTAACTTGGACCCCAATCGATACTCTGGTCGATTGAATGGATAAAGTTCCATTCTCTAAGAAACTCTTCACTTTTTCCATTCAATCGACCAGAGTATCGATTGGACAAACTAGTGCCTCGCTCAGTGGGACCCTCTTCCATCAATAAGTCCAACTGAGTTGCAACTAACATAATCACTTTTCTCGAGCCGTTTCCAGTTACTGCACTTGCGAAGCAAGCTAAAGCATCAGCTCATTCATTTCATTTCTTGGGATCTGTTGTAGTTGAAAAAATTAAAAATTTCCATTAACCACTTCACTTTCTCCAAATAATTAGCCATGGATCGGTCCTTGGCTTCAAACGAGGCTTCAACTTGCATTGCTACCAACTGTGAGTGGGTGTAGGCTACCAATCTCTTCGCATTATATTTTTGCACCATTTTCAGTCCTGCCAATAGAGCTTCTTACTCGGCTTCGTTGTTTGTCACCTAGAATTCTAAGCAAAGTGCCACCTCGACCTCGAAAGAATTATGTTTTTGTAATAAGATCCCAACTCCACCTCCTGTAGCTACCGCCGACCCATCCACATGCAACAACCATGTCACCTTCTCTTTCTGACTCTCAAGTTCCAACCCACTTGCCTCATTAACGAAGTCTGCTAACACTTGTGCCTTCACCGCCGCTTTGCTTTGGTACTTAATATTAGATTCTCCCAATTCAACGGACCATTTTACTAAGCGACCCAATAGATCCAATTTTGCTAACAGTTGCCTCTGTGGTTGATTCGTGAGGACGATAATTTGATAAGACTGAAAGTAAGGTCACAACTTTATGGCTGATACTACTAAGGCTAGAGTTAGCTTTTCAGTTTCTAGGTATCTCTCCTCAGCCCCTTGTAACAACTTGCTCACGTAGTAAACTGGGCTATGGACTCCTTGTTTGTCTCTTACCAACATAGAGCTTACAACTCGTTTCGAAATGGCTAGGTACAAAAATAGAGGCTCTCCTTTTTTGGGTTTTGACAATAAAGGTGGAGACATAAGGTAGATTTTCAAATCTTCAAATGCCTTCTCACACTCCTCCGTCCATTGAAAACTCTTCATTTTCAAAGTATTGAAAAAATGGAGGTTGCGATCAGCTGACCTCAAAATGAACCTATTTAGTGAAGCAATCTTTCCCACGAGTTATTGCACTTCATTCACATGCTCTACGTGAACTCATCTCTAGTATAACTTTTATTTTTCTCGGGTTCACGCCGATCCCCCTCTCGTGCACCATGAAGCCTAAAAATTTTCCACTTCGGACCCTCGAAGGTGCACTTCGTCTTTGATTCAATTTGAAACCATATGCTCGCATTATTTTGAAATACCAAAGATATCATCAACATATATCTCCATTGATTTTTCAATTTTCTCTCTGAACATGAGGTTGACCAACCTCTGATAAGTAGCTCCAGCGTTCTTTAGCCTGAAAGGCATTACCAAGTAATAATAAACTCTATTCCCCGTCACAAACAAGGCCTTATCCATGTCCTCTTCCGCCATAAAAAATTGGTGGTACCGTTGGTAAGCGCCCATCATGCTAAGCAAGGCACATCCTGCAGTAGAATCACCAAAAGATCGATGCGAGGCAGATGGTAAGGGTCCTTGGGACATGCTTTGTTTAGATTGGTGAAGTCTTTGCACATCCTCCATTTATCATTAGCTTTAGGCACCACAACCACATTCGATAACCAGTCTGTGAACTGAATCTCCATAACATATCCCACTTCCAACAATTTATTCACCTCGTTTTCTATAATTTTGTTCCTTTCACTTCCAAATATTTGCTTCTCCTGCTTTAATGGCCTCGCTAATGGGTCCATATTCAGCCGGTGCACCATCACTTTGGGATCTATGTCTTGGACTTCGGAAGGTTTCCATGCAAATATATCCACGTTCTCCTTAAGAAACTTGATCATCATCACCTCCAACTTTGAGTCCATTTGGGACCCTATGTTAGTGAGTTTCTCTGGGTCACTTGGCTCGAGATCTATCACTTTGTATTGCTCCACAGGCTCGACCCTATACTCCGCCATTGTCCTAGCTTTATTGATCTTCTCTTTTCTTTTTTACTTAGCCCAACTTCTTCCTCCCGTGTTATTTGCCTTATGGTTCTCACATCTCTTCCCTCTAGGGAGACATTATAGCATTTTCTAGCCATCTTCTGATCACCTCGCATCTCGCCTACTCATCCTGCCATAGGGAACTTCATCTTCAAATGGTAGGTGGATGCCACAATTTGGAATTGATTTAACCTGGGTCATTCCAGGATCACATTATAAGCAAAGGGGGCATCTACCACCACATATTTGACCATGATTGTCTTCTGACATGGAATTTCGCCTAACGAGGTGGGGAGATCAATGGTTCCTAAGGGAACCACTTCGCTTCCTCCAAACACTGTCAGTGGAGTATCAACTAGATGTAATGCGGTTACATCCAATTCCATCTTCCTTAACACGTGCATAAATAATACATCTGCCAAACTCCCATTATCCACCAAAACCTTTTGCACCGCAAAATTGGCGATATCCATAGTAATCACCATCGGGTCGTTCTGACCCACTTCTATCCCTGCGAGGTCACGACCATCATATGTAATAGGGCTAGAGTTTTGGATACTCATAACCTTCAGCTTTTTTTTAGAATCATGAGTGAGGTTACGTGCATGCTTTCTTCTTGCGCTCTATGAATCGCCTCTACTGAGACCTCCCGCTATCATGTGTATAACTTCCCTGCGAGGCAAGTTATCTCCCTCCTGATTTTGCCTAGGCCTGGAGCATTCCCTCGGGCATTCTTGCCTGTGTCTAGCCTCATGGCGATCTCTCGACCGGCTTCGTGACTTGCAACTCGGTGATCTTTGCCTAGAGTCCCTATTAAATTCTCCATCTCCACCGTGCTCTTCTCCCAGAACAAATTTTTGCAAGTACCCTTGTTGATGAGCCTTTAGATCTCGTCTCTCAATTGGATGCACTCCTCGTTGTCGTGGGCTATGGTTTTTGTGAAAACGAAAATATTTGTCCAAATTTCTTCGTCCTGAGGTCATTTTCATCTTTTTCGGCCACCTTAACATATCAGTTCGCTCTATGGCCATGAGGGCATAACCTCGGGGCACATTCAACAGGGTGTATTTATTGTACTTTTCTATCCTTGGGCGATCTTGATCTGGACCTCGGTCTAGACCTCTCTTGGTCCTGAACCAAAGTCTCTCTCTAAGATCCCTCCCTTCCCTTGGGACCTGAGCCACTTGGGACAATTCTTCATCCTTCATGGCACTCATTTCTTCCTCTTGGATATACATTTGGGGTCACCTCCATTAATTGTTCTTTGTCGATGGGCGGTTCGCGAGCAAGAGCGGGGGCTAAGGGTCCTTTTTGCAATCTGAGGATAAGGATGTTAGTCATCATATAGATTCTCATATCCTGCACCTCCAACGCTTTGTCATTAAACTGATTTATAAATTCTCTGAGTGATTCTTTCACACCTTGCCTTATAGTGAACAAATGTGAAGCCAGCCTTTGAGCTCGCTTTTGGCTTGCGAACTAATATATGACTTTTCGAGCCAACTATTCGTCAGAGATCACGGTTCCCAGAGGCAACCCCATGAACCATTCTTACACTTTTCTCGTCGACATAGTTATAAATATTCTAGCATTCAAGGCATCAGATTGCCCATACAGCTGCATCACATGGTCAAATGCAGTGAGGTGATCCTGAAGGTCCCTATTTCCATCATATTTTGGTAATAGGGACCTTCAAGATCATCTAGTTATCTTTTGACATGCTCAATTTGCTCAATTAATTCATTTATATCCCCTAGCTTATTGATTGGTTCACCTAGGATCTCCACGGGTTGCCTCATTGGTGGCCTAGCTACTTGGCTAGCTACCTCTTCCAAGGCGTCGTGAACCTCGTTTCATTTATCTACCTTTCTCTCTTTTTGGGGGAACCCGAGCAGTGTCTCAAAACCTTCTTACCTTTTCTCTCATTACCCTCCAACATTTTTTCCAGCATCTTCTCAAAATCACTAGCTTTCATGTGAATCATCTGCTCCTCCTCCCGAAACAATGAGAGCTCCATAAACTGAAGTGAATGAATGGGCAACCCTCCTTAGGGAGGTTTCTCCATAACCCTTTGAGGTGTCATTGATGCAAGCTTAGATGTCTCCATCATCTTCTCTGGTGTTTCCTCCATCTTTAGCTAGACCTCTTTCCCATAGACGACACCAACTGATTTAGGAAGATAAATCAGATGTAGCTGACCTAGTATCCCAGAGAGCGAGGTGAGGTATTTTGCATGAGGTGACCTGACACAAGTTTCAAAAAGCGAGGTGAGGTACTTTGTTTGAGGGTACCTAAAACAGAGCACACGTTAGGCTAGCCGGGGTGGCCCCAGCTAAGGCCCTCTAAATCTTAAGTCAGAATCAGGTAGATGAGGTACTTAAAAAGCTAAAGAGTGAGGTAATTTACAATAACAAGTTATCTTTTACCTTGATTTTCGCATCAGTATTTATAGTATTGTTCACCGTGAAATACGAAACATCGTACATGTGGCGCTCCATCAATGATGGATAGCTTGCGGGCGACCCATCTTGGACCTTCGGGTCTGGTCAGGACCCGTATAAAAAAGCTGCGGATTCTAGGGGCTTTTTAGTAATTTCTAGCGAGGCGAAGCTAGGATGGTAATTTTGACTCAAGCGAGGTTAGAGTGGTAATTTCCATATTACCATCTTCTTAGAAAAACCCTCCGCCCACTAAGAACAAGAAAAGACCTGCTACCCTATTTTGGGTGGCATCTTCCACAAAAAGAGAGTATGATGCCTTATCTTTTTCTTTCTTTTTTCTAAAATGTCTGACCTCATTTTTCTTTTCTTCTCTCGTTTCTTCTTTTTGACTAAACACTTGGTCTAGTCCCCTACGTAGGCAACTCTCTCAAAATCCTAAATGCAAAAAAATAAAACTTCTCCCACAACCAACCCCAAATCCCGTAACCCCTCCCCTTTCCCCCACACCACATAACACACCACCACCCACAACACCACATCTATATACACACACCGACACAGGGACATGCGAGCTCGGCCATGCTAGTTTTGTTCTCTTATTATTTTTTTATAAAACTGGTTGTATATTGATGATAAAATGTAACTGGAATGATGCGGTTTTGTATCGCGGCCTGTGGTGTTGATAATGTCAGCTAATGGTGAAGGAAGGAGGCGAAGATAGTTTGTGGAATGAGGGTGTGAGATTGAAAGTGGTAGAAAGAAAATTCATTCACCTATTTGCTCAAAAATGCAGTTGTGAGTGAAATGAATGCAAGTTTTTGTTTTATATTTCAATTGATATATCTGATTTTGATTCATGCATGTTAAAATTAATTCCAACCTCTCAAAGTGGGAATTTGGCACATAAACTGCCGAGGAAACACACACACTTTTGTGAGGATGACATACTCGTACCAGATACGATACTTCATCTGATACTACATGACACATGGCTATAATATCCAATTGAGAAAAAAAAATAAAAACCAGCCGATACATCCCATTTCTATGTGAATTCTTATATCTATTTGGGTTATCTTCTTTCAGATTTGAGTATTTATGAAACTTTATCTTTTTATGCTTGAAATATTATTCTTTTTAATTATAGTTAGTACGTCTATATTTTAATAATATAAAAATATATAATTTATTTTTATATATTGAGCATACTCGTATTCTTAAAATTTTAAAATTATTGTAGGTGGCGAGGAAGTTAGAAAACGCGGGGTAAACTAACCAAAGAAGAAGTTCAACAAGAGAAAAAAGATTCAGGGAAAAAAGGAAAAAAATCGTGTGACAAAATGTGAAGAATCTAAAATAATGACGTGTTGTGTAATTAGGTGGTCTTATTTTAAAAGTATAACTTATTCAAAGTAATACTGCTTACTCATAATATTAAAAGTATTAATATTTATTTGCAAAACTATCACTTTTTTCCATGTATTAATTGAATGTGATGTTAAATGGGTTGTAATGCTTACATGTATTACATGGATTTGATGAGTTATATGCGGTTAATTTGCTATGTAATTATTAACATTGCATATCACTCTCTATATCAAAAGTATCGCTACTTACTCATGAAAAGTGTTACTAATTATACTAAAAAAATATTAAAAGTATTACTATTGATATTTTTTAGTTATGTACAAATAATGAAATACATTATGATGCTTGAAAATATTACATTTTTCCTCAAAAGTTTTACTTTCCCCCCTCATAATATCATTTAATATGTATCACATTTTATGTACATATGTGTTTTTATTAATATGTCGTGATACTTCCAAAGTATTGCTGGTTACTCATAAAAGTATTAGTATTTTTTTAAAACGATATCTATTATTTTTGTTATATATTAATGAGATGTGATGTAGGAATAGACTGTGATGCTTCAAAATGATCACATTTTATCTCAAAAAGTATTACATTCTTAACCAAAAATTATCACTTTTTTCATCAATAGTATTACATATTATAAAAAAATACTATTTCCTAATTGTGACATTATAAAAGTAACACGAAACTTATAAAACTTAACAAAATAACACACTATTACTTTGTACTTTCTAATTGAAAGGAAATTGGTAAAAGTCCTTATGTCATTCTGTTTGATAAATGGTTTTATCATGATTTTGATGATTTTGATTTTACACCAAAACAATGGTTTTAAAGGTTGTCCAAATACTCCTAAATGATTTAAAATGGTTTTAATATTTTCCGGAGTATTTCTTGAAGTTTATTTTCGATATAAAATTGGACAACACTTTTTTGTTTTGAGGTCAATCGGTCGCCAGTATAGGGCAACCCGTACCTGAAAGTTGAGGAAAATAGAAAACTTCATGTTTGCAGAAAATGGTCAGGGCAACCGGTCGCCCTATAGGGCAACCGGTGCCGTCGACCGGTCGACCCCTTGGGCGACCGGTACCTGGGAGCAAAAATTGAAACAGAACGTTTTCTTTCTTCCAAACCCATGAGGGGGACCGGTTGAGGCACAGGTCGACCGGTCGAGGTAGACGTCGACCGGTCGCCTGTGTAAATGTTGATACGTTTTTCAAAGTCTATTTCTGTGCGACCGTCGCCCTAATGTTTGACAACAAAATTCTAACCACAGAAACAGATGACTTTTCCTAAATTGTGGGATTGATTTCTAACACTATAATCTTGATTTTAATTGCAATTTTTGTAGATATCGATTCCAAGAGGAGCCTATCAAGTATCAATCATCTCCTATAAATAGAGGAAGATTTAAAGCAACACAATAAGAGAGAAAACTACAACACAACAAGATACACTCAAGAATACACTTGTTCTTACATTGTCTTATTTCTTGTTGTAATTTGCCTAGCTATTCACTTTCACATCCTTGAGGTTCAGGCTTTTCTTGATTACACTTGCACTCTATTGTATTATCAATTATCGAGTTGTAATCTTGAATTTGGGTAATCATTCAACACAAGATATCTTGTGAGTGTTCTTGTGGTAAGAACACACTTGGGTGATCTAGGTGTTAGGTGTAAGAAGATTGTGGTAATCTTCTTGTTGAGGTGTTGAAGAATTTGGTATTCTTCAAGGTTGAAGATTGTGGTAATCTTCACAAGGTCTTTATTGGAGATTGTGGTAATCTTCAAGTGAGATTGTGGTAATCTCAAAGGTGGTGTTGAAGAAGAGTGTGGTGCTCTTCAAGGTGTCGTTGTAAGTTGGTGTTGTATTAATTTGTGGTAAATTAATAAAATCCTTTTTCTTTTTGAAATCCATCCGGATATCTTTGGGGTGGTAGAGGATTAGGCCCTAGGTGGGTTGAACCTCTTTAAATCGGCGTGTGTTGTTTACATTCCGCACCTTTATTATTGTGTTTGAGCATTTGATTCGAAAAAAGGGCGAAATCGAAAAGATGGAGATAATCTATTCACCCCCTCTAGATTATCGTAGCGCTTGGACTTACAATTCCTATCATATGCCCATAAAGTTTTCTTTTGCCACCCACTATGTGGAGTCGCTACTTCATTCTTTAGTATATTTGGTTTTCTCAAAATAACTCAAAGCACCAAAATAAAAAAAAATTCTTCGAGAGACATTACTAAAAACATTCAACAATACATATATCTAGCACTTCTCAAAACTTACTCGGCGATAATTTCTGGATTGGTGACTCGGAGGTTGCTCAAACATGGGGAATGTTTAGGACTAGAACTTCTCAACGACTTAAATTGGTATTTTGAGATGACCTCAAATAGGTTGGATGAAGCTAAATTATGTTGTCGCGTCCAAAGATAATCTCGGCCCAGCGGGATTCAGTGGAATTGTGCGAGATTCAATAGGACAACCTCAGTTTTCTTTCTTTGGTTATATCGACATATTTTCTAATATTTATGCTGAACTTTTTTTACTGGTCGAAGGGGTATCGATTTGTTTAAAGAAAGGATTTGCAAATTATGGATAAAAGTCGACGTTTTGTTTTTTTTTTTTTTTTATATCTTATATGATCAAAATAGAAGTAATTGGAAATTACAAGAACTCATAGCACATTTTCATTTTTTTTTCCAAGAAACACATAGATATCACAATGTCACATATTATTCAAGAAGGAAACCAAAATCATATTGGTTAACAAATCTTGTTTGCGTGGTTCAAGCTGCGAGCATATGGCATCTTGAAGATTTTTCATCATCCATTAGAGGACATATATGTGTTGATACTTGGATTCTTACGAATTTTAAATTTTTCTAGCATTTCTTTAGTTCTCTTTAGATTGAAATTGATTCCACGAGAGTAAGTAGTCCTTATTTACTTTTTTTTTTATAGGAAATAAATAGATTTCATTATGCACTAATTTCCAACTATACCAAATTACAAATGACAGAATGAGGGTGAACCTCCCAAACCACGATGTTAGACATAAAATCCATTACTTTGACAAGAGTATGAACAAACCGATTCGTTGGCCTTCTAATAAAAAGCAAGAAATCAAAGGTAACTCTTTAAGAATACGCAAACAATCATCAATAACATCTTTAAAATAAAAAATATTTGATGAAGATCCTCTAATTGCTTGAATGACAAAGAGAGTCGATTCCACCACCACCTTAACATTTTTGTATTGTCTTTGATCCATGTAAGTGCTTTTTTTTTTTTTTTTTTTTTTTTTTTTTTTTAAACTCGGCTTCTGTGCTTACGCCCGACTATGCCCTCAAGACAACAGACTCCGCTCCTCATTGCCGCCGCAAGGTAAACCGCGGATGTGCACGACCGACCAAGTGTTCAGCGGGTCTGCGACGTACAACCAGATCCTCCCAAGTAAAGAAAACAATTATGTTCGACCCCCAATCTACTAATAACGATCTCTCCCGAATCGAACCCACACGGATGCTATTCAAGAAGAGTTCCCACCAAATCTTCACCACCGCATATGCCCCGGGGAGCAATTTGATGGGATCCTCCCATGTAAGTGCTTCCTCAACTCCCATTGCCTTTGTTAAAGCCGGATCGAAATTACCCAAAATGACGCTGATTTTAGCAAAGCAATAAAAACACCATTGGAGGCTCTCAATATACAACTATATGCAATCTTCCCGCTTGATTAAAAATCACCCTATCAACATTGCATTTAATTACCCTCGCTTTGATTTGCACCAAACATTAGCTCCATCTTGTGCCTCAAATATCATATATTTTCTATCAACTACTTGTGCAACTTCCCACCTTTGAAATAGGAAGAAATTGTCATAATTGTTAGTCCAGTGGCTACAAAAATCTAGGGGGTGAATAGAGTTTTTCAATTTTTCGATTTATGCCCTCTTTTTGAAGAAGATGAAAAAGAAAATAGAAGTGTAGAAAAATAAATCAACACACGATATTTTATATTGCTTCAACCCATCTAGGTCCTATGTCCACTACCACTCGGTATGTCCGAGTGGATTTTGAAAGAAAACAATATCATTAATCAATACCAAATGATATAACTTCACCTTGAACAACACCACACTCTTCCTAAAACAACAACCGAGAAGAGCACCAAACTCTTCTTACACCTTTGAAGAGCACCAAACTTTTCAACACCTAATGAATCAACCAAATGTGTTCTTGCCAAAAGAACACTCAACAAGTATATCTTATTTTGGATGATTTTACAAATATAATTAAGATTACACTTTAAATGAAATATCACAACTCCAAAGTGCAAGTGTAATCAAGAAAGAAAGCTTAATAAGCAAGATGTGAAAGTGTAGTGCTTAGCTATTACAACAAGAGTATGAAAATGAAAGCTTTAAAAATTTGCCGAGTTTTTCTTGTTGTGATGTAGAGTAATGTGTTGCATTTGATCCTCCAATACTTCATCTATTTATAGAAGAGCTCCAAGATGTAGTCTTCAACATAGGATCTCTTAATTTACTTTTGTCCGCAAATGAAAGATCAAAGCAACTCCAAGAAATGGTTAATAAATGTAGAGCCTTAGGGCCTGTTTGTTTATGTTTCCATGGTCCATTTCCGGTTTCGGATTTGGAAATAGAATTTTGAGAATTTATTGGTTTTCGTGTGGAAATTGGGATTGTGTTTGGATGAATGAATTGAAATGTGTTTTATGTAGGGTTGGAAATGAGATTGTGTTTGATTTGAGTAGTTTTGAAATATTATTTTATGTATATAATAATTGAAAAGTTGGTAGTGGTGGGGTCCACTTAAATATTTTAATTTGAATATATAATATTATATTTGTAAGATTATAGTTGGTGGGTCCCATTAGATAGTTATAATTTAAAAATAGTAATATTTTAAGTAGATAAAGTTGATGATGTTGGTCCCATATATATAATTGGGTTAAAATATGAGAATAATGATTGATAGGTAATGATGAGTGATGTAGTGTAGTATATAGGTTTGAGAATAGAAATTATAGGTTTGAGATGTTGTTTTATGTGAAAAAAAAATAAAAATGATGATTTCCATTGGAAATTTTATGAACAAACATGATTCCACTTTTATGTATAGTTGGAAAGCGGAAAGAGGCCATTGGAAACATAAACAAACAAGGCCTTAATTTCCTAAGAAGTGTTTCTGCAACGGATAGAATTTGTTGTCAAAAGACTATAGAGAACGGTTGCTATGTTGAAAAATTCGAATTATTAGACCATTGAATAAAGTTTTGACATAAGATGACATCGAGGCGACCAGTTACTATCTATGGCGACCGGTTCCTATGGGTAGTGATCGTTCGACCTTGAAACAGAGAAGAAATACAAACATTCAAGCACTGATCGCCATGGGGGCGACTGGTCTCTATACTCCTAGAAGATCCTCTGTTCCATTTTCAAGTTTTAAACATTCATGTACGGCTCCCTACTAGGTCGACCGGTCAACCTCTTTATTGAGAAGTTGTCTGATTTTTGTCAAAAATTAAGTTCAATAAGTATTTCAAATATATATATATATATATATATATATATATACAGAGAGATTATTCTCAAAAGAGTAACCTTAAAATTTTCCCGCCCTTTTTCCATTTCTATAAAAAGTAATAAAAGTCTGGAAGAAAAAAAAGTTAAAAAATGTTTGTAATTTTATGGTTTCCAAATCTGTGTATTGCATTAATTGATTTTCCTAATATGTGTGCATTAATTATTATATTTATCTTTTTATTTTTCTTTCTAAAATTTGTCTTTTTTGTTTTTTATTAGTTTTTTTATATATAATATATCAAATTAATCATCTTTTACGACATTGAGTTTGATACACATATTGCATATATAAAATAAAAAGTAAATATATTAAATAAATAAAAATATATTGGCTCAAAATTTTATTTATAGTAGATTTTAAAAACTATGCATTCGTAATATTGAACAATTTGTATATTCATGTATTTTGACTATTGCAATTTTTTATTTTCGTAAATCGAGTTTTCAACCTCAACATAATTTGGTTAGCTCTGATTATTAATGTAAAATTAATTTGACAACAACTATTATACTTTCTTAATTTAAAAAATAAAAATTTATTAGTTTCACTAAAACGTATTTCACACAATCCATACTTTCCTAATTTAAAAGTGAATAAGTTTATATTTTTATCTCTAAAAAATAATGAAGATCATTGTATAAAAAAAGTGATATGAATACTTATATTTTTATAATTGATTTGTTTTTTGGCATATTTTGAACCACAATTTAATACTTAACAATTTATTGATATTCTAAACTTCTTGCAATCAATAAATAATATTTTTATTAAAATACAGTTCGTGCATCGCATAGTTTGAAAATACCAAATATGAGAACCCATTTAGAATATAATAATTGAAAATTCTAAATAATACAATACAAATTCCCACAATTTTTTGAAATTTAAAAATTGACTTAACAACGTAAATAAATAAAATACATGATAAAATCCGCAAAAGTAAAAATACCTCCAAAAAATAAATATAATAAAATAAATAATATTGCCTAAACTGTGTTTTATTGTCTCCTATTTTCTTAATTAATAGACTTAGTTCTTCTACACATACGAACAACATTGGAAAATTATTTTGCATCAGAATATACTACTACAACCTTGAAAAACAATTATGACACATACCTTCACACTTATTAGGAAATTAAACATGACTAAAACGAAATGGACGATGAAGGAACACTTGTGCGGATTTATGAAAAATCAGTTTTCAAAGATCGATCACAAATAAATAGACTTGAATGTATTTTTTTAATGATTTTGAGGTACGATTTTTTTTTCGTTTTTGACTTTATCAATAAAAAACATTAAACATGTATATTGATTGATGCTATATTAAATCATCACAATGTATGAGATATAATTCATAGAACTATTAGAAAAATGCACATGTTACAGTACAAAATAGACACCTCACATATATACACCCGTGCATCGCATGGGCAAAAGGCTAGTACTTAGTAAAATCAAATGAAATGTATTGAGGTATTTGCACAACTTTTGGAAACATTGTTTTGGTATAAAACTAATTTATATGAAATCATCAAAATCAAAATCAAAATATTGATCTAACAAACTCCCCCTTTTTGATGATTACAACAAAAAATAAAAAATTAGATAGCGAATTTGAAAGAAACAAGATTTTCCAGTCAAAATAATCTATCTATTTTAAGCAACACCTCTCAAGACAAAAATCATAAGATATAAAGAGCAAAATATTATCAGAACAAGTTTTAAAAGCTCCCTCTATCAACATTCTAAGAACTGAATAGCAAAGAAGCTAACAATTTATAAGCTAGAAGCTTAGCTTTTTCACAATAGCTTAAAAAAGCTCCCCCAGTCAAAATAAATCATTAGTCACAAATCTCAACACATTACAAGAGTAATAAGGCATTATATCACAACTTAAAAGCTCTAGCTTATAAACTTTTTACCAAGAGCTTTTTTTTAGCTCATTTGATCTTACCATTTAGCTTATGAGCTCATTGAATTTTTCTCCCCCTTTGGAATCATCAAAAAGACTATTAGCATAATAAAAACCTCATATATTGATATCAAAGAGTGCATAAAAAGCAAGCAGTGACAAAGAAAATATCATGGTATGAGTTTAACGATAACATCTTGGGACCGTGAGAGAGATATCATGTAATACAATTATGATCAACATGTTAATTCCAATCAATTTGACCTACAAAAGCATGTAAAAGAGTGAAATTTCATTGAGACGTTTTATCAAACACATGACATGCCTATGTAGAGAACAATGTTGGGGTAATTTGCAATTTTAGTCCTGTATCTTTAGGCGAGTTGCAATTTTAGTTCTTTAACTATTAAAGTGACAGTTTTGGTCATGGACAATTTTGCCTTATGACTGAATAGCAATTTGGTCCTTTATCTTTCTAAATTTAGCAATTATAGTCCTATAACTATCGAGAATTAGCAATTTTAATCCTTTCACACCATAGCTAATTTTAATAAACCCAAATTTCATAGATTATGAGAACTCACATTTTCAGACTCTATTCAGAAGTTTTAAGTAGATCATGTCAGGTTTCCAACCTATAAACTCAATAGGACATACTTCTGCAAAGGTCTCGCACTTCTAAATAATCTGATTCCAGACTAAGTTTTAGATAAAACAAAATATATTCCATTACGACTATATCAGGCCCAACATGCTTCCATAAAATTAATAAATCGCTTAAAATTCATACATTTCTTTGACCAAAAATGCACTGGGTGAGATGGTTTGTAAAGTCACTTGTCGATAAATTACTGCCCCTAGACAGTTTGACAGACGTCACCGTCTAACCTCACCAACAGGGAAAATAGTCTACGAGTTAATCGACTCCTTCAGCAATGGTTTAGCACAGCCTTGGTTCGTTTCCTACTCCAGATGTATAAGATAATTCTTCAAAGGATAAATTAATAGAAGATTGTGAACACATGTTGAAGCAAAAAGCCCCCTTCTATTAAGAACTTGAAGAAATATTTATTACATCAGTAATCTCCTTTTGGGAGGAGAATACTTGTTTAGCCTCTTGTTAATGAGGCTTGCACTCGAAAATACATAAACTTAAAAACTAAAACACTCAGATGTTACAAATGTTTCACTCATATTTTTATTTTAAGAAAACTTAGGGAAATGTTCGATGTCCTTAGCTTCCTTCAACTCCTACTATTTATAGAGATAAGTTCGGACTTCAAATCTTGTTGAAATATAAGACGCCCCGCTTACGTCTTAGGCACGATTATTGCTTTGCCCAGTTGTTTTCTTTTTCTTCCATGTGACTCAAAGATATCCGATAGTTTTCGGGGAATCTTTTAAAAATTTAGTTTGCGTGGTCCCCAAGAATAACGCATCTTGTGAGCTAGACCCTTGTCCTTTCCACCTAAATAGTCTTGTCAGTCGGGTTTGGATCGAAATCCTTATCCAAACTCGGGTTATTTCTATTCAGGACATGCGCCGATGATCCGTCGATCCAACGGCCGACTTGCGCCATGTTATATAATTTCTGGTAAGTTTCTTTGCTAGTCAGAATCTTGTTTTCCCAGAGAATTCTTCTCTTTGTCTTGAAAAGTTCCTCTGTAAATCATGTTGTTGATCCTGCCATTTAATTCAGAAGGAAATATCGATTTGCTGAATTCTGAAAAAACTTGAATGGATACTTGACTTTAGGGATGGCATTTTGACCCGGCCCGCGGGTACCTACCCTGTTTGGGTCGCCCCACCCTATGACCCGGGGAGGGCGGGTCTGGGTATCACTTCCGCCCCGTGGGTACCCACCCCGCCCCGCCTAATATTTTTATTTTTAAAATATAGTTTAATATATATATTTTGTATATATAATATATATTATAATGTTATCTTTATGTATTCTTATATTATATCTAATATTTATAAATTGATAATAATAAATTTTGTAAATAATATTTTATAAATATATATATATATATTTCATTTTTTTCTCATATATTTATTTATTTTAATTTAAAACGGGGCAGAATGGGTCGACCCACCCCGCCCTATTCTAGGCACAGGGCGGGTCTGGGTCCTGGCCGACCCCGTCCCGACCCGCCCCATTGCCATCCATATAGTTGACCTTATCCATTTTAGTTAGACAAAACCAAAGTCCACATGCTCGTCGTGTAGAAGCTTTGTCTTCTAAGATTGTCCCTACCAATAACGGTACATGTTACGGTGAAGCTGCCTTGATGTATTTTAAAATATTTTTATCTGGTCTTGTAAGCTTGATGAAATGAAAAGCTTCATTAAAGCCTTTCTTTGCTGGTTCTGGAGCTGCACTGATGAAATACAATACCAAAATATCACCTATAGCCAATGTGGATTATTGGCCCAAGTCTCGTATACTGCTTCCCAATCCATTTTGGCAACTTTGAAATTTCTAGGAATCCTGGTGACACGGTATATGTTGAAGCTAAAGCTCCAAAAGTATACCATTCTTGTACTTCATTTGGATGACTTCCTGGTTTCATCCAAACTCTTGGTTATTTGCCTTAGATATCAACCATTGTTTTTTCTAGGTTAATACCTTTTTCGTAATCAATTTCTCCCATTGCCGTTGATACACATGCATTGGAGAAATCTGAATCTTTTCAGTTTGAACCTTAGATTTGACTGTCTGTGGCCTAAGATTCAACTCTCCCTCTTTAACCCCAGAGGTGCTGGGTTGACTTGAAGACTAGGTTGTGACACCGGAGCTTCAACATTCATTACAGTTCATACACCCTCAGGGGATGCATCACCTACAACATTTGTGGTTATGGTATTTGAATCCATAACCTTGGTGTTAGAGCCCCGTTCTCTAATGTCCCCTTTCAGCATCGTAGGAGATGCGGCTTGGAGGAGAGGCCCATGCGATCTTAAGAACAATTGTCTTTGAGCAAACTGACATGCTCGTGTTTGACTAAAAACAAATTTCTGGTTAGCCTATTGAAGTCGTCCAACAACTTCTGCATTGAGATATAACATCGCAAAATCTCGTTCTAGACTCTCCAGGTTTTTTCTGAGTTGTCTTACTTGTTTAAAGAGCACGTTAGCAATGTGTCCTTCCATCTCGTGTCAAGAAATTGCAAGAACATTTTCATGAGATTTTATAATGACAATATCATAATAATAATATTGAAATTAAACTTGCCATCTAAGTAATCTAGCCGTTTCTGGTTTTGATTCAATTTTATTTTTCAGAAAAGCTTTCACACTTGAATTATCAATTTTAAAGGGAATTTTTTAGCCAGTAGAAATAGAGGCATTTTTTTAAAAGCCTTTATGACTGCAAAAAACCCATTCTCGTTGATATGCCATCGGTTTGCTTCACTATTTGTAAATAGATCAATGCTATCGACATGGCACTTCTCTATTTGGTGTGGCTTTCGTAAGAACTGTTGCCCACCAATAATCACTGGCATCTGCATAAAGAACCATTTCATCATCGTCTTGTGGAATTGCAAGTTTTAGAAGCTTTTTGCAAATTTTCTTAAGTTCTTTTATCTCTTCTTGATGTTCATCTTCCCATTTGAATAAGCATCTTTTTTTAGTAATGGGCTAAACACCTTCCTATAATGTGCCAGATTGTTTAGGAACATTCCAACAAAATTAACAACTCCAAGAAAACTTTGAAGTTGTTTCTTGTCTTTGAGGGTATCGGGATATCCTTGTATTTTCTCCACAATATGGCTTTGTAGGATGATTTCAGATTCGTTGATTTCAATTCTGAGGAATTCAATTTGTCTCATAGAAATTATTGTCTTCTTCTCTGAAAGCACTAATCCTTCTTTATAGCAAACATCTGAAAATATCTGCAAATGTTTGAGATGCTCCTTCATGTTCTTTGATGCAATAAGAATATCATCGATGTATAAGAATATGAAACTGAAATAATCCTTGAAGAGATTATCCATCTTCATTTGATATATCTTGGGTGCCTTAGCCAATCCCAAAGGCATCACGTTCCAAATATAGTGTCATTATGGTATTGAAAGATGTGAACTTCTTACTTTCTTCCTCCATCTTAATCTAGTAAAATCCGGACTTGCAAACGAACTTTGAGAATATCTTGGCACGTTTGATACTGATTAACCAAATCTCTCGCTTGAATATAGTATCCATCGAACTCCATAATGTTATTAATCTCCTTGTAATTAATAACAAATCATGGTTTTTCTCTTTTGATTTCTTACCAAGAATCATTGACTCTTTGTATGGAGAAACTCCTGGTAAAATCAACTTAAGGTCAAGATAATCCTTGAGTATTTTATGCATATCCTCACGATCCTCCTGGTTCATAAGGATTGGTTGAATCTCACGAACTCGTATTCCTTCCCTGGTTTGACATTTAAGGATGCTTTGAGCTTGTTCTTATCCCACAATGCCAAAGGATTTTTATTGTAATTCCTTGGATCTCTTTCTTGACATCCTCGAGTGATATTTGTTCTTCCATGGTAAAATCACTCTGTGGATTCTCCATTAGGCTTATCATCGTAATTGCAATAGCCTCAGGGGATACTCGTTATTCTCCTCGATTACGAATGAATACAAGTTATTATCCCATCTCTTTGTATCTTTCTGCTTTCAACCATATTGCCGAAAGGATAATAATGCATCACCAAATCTTCTTTTATCCGCCATTTTTGGATTTCGAAGTTTGGCTTCATCACCACGCTTCCTGCAAAAAATTAATTTGCATTTTTCTGTAGAATGCTTCCTGCAGTCTTTGGACAATAATCTTATAATCACATAATATTGTGAAAGAAAGTCTTCTTGTCTCATTTTCTTGTGTAAATTGCTTAAATGTTTGTTGAAAATTGTTTCCTAGCAAAACATCTACTCATGTATCAAGGAAATAGATTGGTGGTGTCTTCACTTTGTACCATTGGGTACCGCCTGCGCCTCCGATCATGATTTTTCTTGTTTAATTCCTCGATTAAGGATAAGAATCCTTTTAGAGAAATCCCTTCCTGTATTAGCTGGTAAATCTTCCCCAATGTTTTTAGGAAAAACATCCGGCCTTGCAGTACATATTCCGGCACCTGAAATATTATAGGCGGTGAAATACTCGGCTTTGTATTTAGCATATAACATTCCAATATAAAAGGTATATGGAGAATGGGCTAGTGGTCATCTAATTTTGTATCTTTTGTCAGCCACTATGAACTCCATTCCATCTTGTAATCTTTTCCAAGGTTTATGATCCTCAAGAAATTTAATACCCAATATTAATTTGTCTGGGATTTTTCCTGTTGTTCCTGTGATAGTCCGCTCAATTTCACTCATTTTAGGCTTCCTTGATACCTTCCAACTATAAGTTGTTGGAGTTAATATAAAACATCGAAGGAAAAATGTTATCCTTTTGAGCGATGCCAAATAATACTTCAACTCTCTCTCCCTTCGGGACATTTAAGCTCTCTTTGTGTTTTGAAAACATCGGGATTTGTTGAATCGCACTCGGTCTTTTTATTCCCAACGATTACTACTTATCATTCTTGTCTTATTTGAAAGACATCCTCCTTGGCTCAACTCTAAGACTCTGACTTTTGTTGAAGACTGATTGATCTTAGATTTTCATATCGATCTCCTTTATGGTTGGAGACTCAATAAGTTCTGGTAGAACCACCCTGGAAAAGTCCTCAAAGATTCTTGGGACTTCAATAAATTCCTTTCTCAAAAATACTTCTGAATGATGTGTATTCGAGAGAGGATATGAAATATTTTATGTGATCGAGTAAGGTAATTTCCTTTTTTCATCAAATTGACTTTTTGAAATTTTGATGAAGGGTTAGAAACTGTTGAAATCTCGATCTTATAAATTGTATGCAATTCTAGGATAGACATTAAATGCCAGTTTTCATGCATACAAATTTCATGTAACTGCTCTAAGCCATGAATCCGTGAGGCTTGAGATTCGCTTGTCAAATATAGCAAGATTGAGTGGTGAATCAATTCATTCTTTGAATGTTGCCTTAATAATAAATCTCATGGCTCCGATGTGAATCCATGAGAGTATATTTGCATCTTCTCTCTTAACTTTGCTTTTGATCTCCTGAACTTCTCGGTATGGGATCAACTGCATCTTGATTAGGTTTCTAGTGAACTCCATCGGATAGAAAATTCTCCGATAGTTACTCTATGGATAATTTGGTTTTTTTGTTACGAAACTCAATCATATCCAAAGTCTTTTCCATAGATCCAATTGTAAAACCATCATATATCTGAAGCTTTGGATCTTCTTTCACAATCCTCATCAGAGTCTTATGAGAAACCATAGTGTGGGATAGGAATCCTGACATAGAATTTCTTCTTCACTTTGATTCTGAACTAGATTCACTTCCATCGTCAGAATAGATCTCTTCTTCATAGATGTTTTCATCTGAGGTTAGATCCTCAAATTGATACACCTAGATCAAATCTTCATAATAGACAACTTCTTCGAATCTGGTGTAGCTTCGATCTGTCTGATCCTCGATTTTGATTTTCTGGGCAATCAGTTGAGATATGCCCTCTTGCTCCGCATGTCCAGCAATTACAATATTTAAAACTTTCATTATCTCTGTGTGAGCTCATCTGAAATTTCTTTTTCCCGGGGTCCTGCTGGTCTACTCCTGCTTGGTGCTAGTCTTTGCCCTAATTTGTAACTTCGGGCCTTTTGTTTTGACCAAAACTTTCTAGGTCTCCATGAAGACATACTCCTTTTGCTGTTATTTCCACTATTGTATGGATGGCTTCTCTGCTTCTTTTTCTTATGCCTCTGTGGCTGACCTCCGACAACTATTGGGATCTCATCATCTTTGCAGCATAGAGGAACCATTTTATTAATTCCTCATAGTCTCTTCTAATTCTGGTAAAGTGTTTCCTAGTGACACCATTTAGATAGTTTGGCCTTAAGGAAATACATTCTTCTGGCCATCGTATCTAAATGAGCTACACTCTTGTATTCCCTGATAAGCATTTCTATCCAGGAGCTTGGTATCTTCGCAGAGAATAGTTGCGAAGCTTCTTTATCTTCCACATTGGACTTCCATCGGTACTCGGTGAACAACTTGATATATTCGTCAATATGACAAATATCATGAAACTCGAGGCAGTAGAGGGCTTGTTTGTGTCTTTTTCTTTTTTTCTTCTTCCAATCCCTCAAAATAGCATGTGCCAGCAAAATGGATTTTAAATAATTTTTCCATATTATCGACTATTCCTTTCAATGACTCTCTAGCTGTGACACTGTTTTTCATTTATGGTCCAGTCATATCCATGCGATCTTTATGGATCCTTCAAGACTCATCTCAAGGACTAAGATGAATCCTTCTTTTGTAAGATCAAGGGTACCTGCTGCAATCCTCATAGACGATGCCCAATCATTGATAAGGACTTCTCGATTCTTAAAATCTAGAATATCCAGATTTAACATCAATCCATATGGATGCATATGATCGAGTTGTGATTTTCCGTAAGGCGTATTTTATGAATTTGGCCTTTTGGAACATCATCGAGTTCCTGAAACAATTGGATCTCCTCTTGTAGTAAAATCTCAAACATGTGGCACTGGTTCATCCACATGATGTGAACCTGTACTTTCTGCTACGTTGGGATCAATAGGTGGTGGTGGTGGAGGTGGTCTTTAATGTTGGTCAACAGTAACCAATACTGATCCATCTTCTGCATTCATCTTTAAATCTACAGTTTCTAATCCTGCGAAAGACTTTGCAAGATCATGTAGATCTTTAATATTAATCTTCTCCATATCCATAACTATTAGTTTATGATGGATTTTCCTTTGATGATAGCAAGGAGCTTTCCATCGTCTATCATGCATCGTATAACTTCAGTTGGTTTCCCTTTTTGGTGTAAATAGGGTACTGTTCTGAAATCAATACATTTCTTTCCTCTAGATGAACTTGGTTTGTCCTCCAGATTCTTAACTCGTTTCTGAATATCATGAAGGATTTCAAGAGTTTCCTTCTGACATTTCACAATCGTCTCCATCTGGTTTTGGATCTGATGAACTTGTGTTGGTAGATAATTATGGTGGTTGCCATGATTCTGCACTGTCTTCTGGACTTCTCTAAGATCTTGAGAGAACTTAAATATGTCTTGAATTATCTTGTACCATTCTTGTATTCCATCAGGAATCATAATTTTAATGGGTTGCTTCCTGACGATTCATCAGATCTCTATATAATATATGATTTACTGTAAGGAAATTCATATAATATCCTACTTGTTTCTCGCATTGTCTCAAGGTTTCCCTATCGGCTTCTGCGATTTCCTTTTCAACTTGTCCTGGTGTTCTTGTGCATACATTGTCAAAATTTGACGATATCTTTTGTAAGGTATACATATTAGACATTCGTCCAGATCAATTTTTTGGAGAAAATTCTCGTCACTAAATGTTAATCACATAAATATAATATATATAACTTAAAGTTCTGAATAAACATGGACTCTGATACCAATTTAGGCAAAGCACTTAGTCCCAATAAGCTATTTGTATAGGCAAGGGTATTATAGGTATTTTGAAAAAATGAAATAACCAATGGGGACCAATTTTGCAACACTTCAAAACTTATAGGACTGAAATCGCTTAGGTGTAAAACTTATAGGACCAATTTCGCAAAAAAATTTAAACTTACAAGAGTAGTTTTGCAAACTCAATACTTATAGAACTGAAATTGCAAATTATCAATAGTTACAGGACCAATTTTGTATTTTTCCCAACAATGATGTATATGCAATTCGTATATCAAATGAAGCCAAAAATTTCATTATCGGTCATAATTCTAGTGCAATAATCCAACAATGTAAACGATTCCCATTAAATAAATACAACAATTTCAAAAATACCACAGGTTCCAAAAAAAGCCAAGGGTTCAACCCATGGGAGATGATAAAAGTGAAGCCAAACTTACCAATGAGTGTGAAAGAAGAATAAGAGAGATAGTAGATGCATATTTGAAGCTCAATATAATAGCAAATGCAAGAAATATGATCATTTGGTAAGATATGTGTGTGAAATGTGCGAGGGGTGTGTAAAATGTGAAATGGAAAATGAAGGAGGACATACGATTCAAAAAACAATTCAGCAGTTAGGGCGACCGATCACTATATGGGGGATACCGGTCCCCGCCACAGCGACCTCTCCCTGTTTCAGTGCAATCCCTCTATTTGATTATTTGAAGTTTTAAAAATGTGATTTTTCACACCAAAATTTTAAAATGCTCAAAATGCAAACGTAGACCTTATTCAATATGCATTATGCCTAAACAAGCTCGAATTGAGTTAAAAGACTCGGCGGTTAACGGTTTTGTAACAATATTCATGAGTTGATCTTGAGATAGAATAAATCACATCTCAAATTTTCAATTAGAGACAAATCCCTTAAAAAGTGATGTCGTACCTCAATATGTTTGGTTCGATTATGATGAACCGGATTTTGACAAATATTGATAGCAGAAGTATTGTCACAAAAATAGGAATGTTTTCAAAACAAAATTTGTAATCCGCTAAGGTTTGCTTCATCCAAAATAATTGTGTAAAACAAAAGGCCGCGAAAATGTATTCGGATCGGCCGTTGATAAAGATACACAATTTTGTTTCTTTCAAAACCATGACTAGGCAATCGCCTAAAAATTGACATGAGCCAAATGTACTTTTACGATCACCAATGTTACCGGCATAATCCGGGTCACTATATCCTTTTAAAGAAAAATTTTCATTCTTTGGATAAAATAAGCCATAAGAAATATTGCCTTTCAATATCGAGAAATTCTTTTTACGACACTTAGATGAGATTATTTGGGATTGCTTTGAGATCGAGCACATAAGCATACGGCGTGAAGAATATCGGGTCTACTTGCGGTTAAGTTAAGTAAACTACCAATCATACCTCGATACTTGGATTCATCAACCGATTAACCTTTTTCATCCTTGTCGAGCTTGATGTTAGTTTCCATTGGAGTTGCAACAGTTCTTTCTTCTTCAATCACGAACTTCTTTGAAGTTCTTTAATATACTTGGATTGTGATATGTAAATACCTTCTTGGCATTGTTTAATTTTTAGTCCAAGGAAGAAATTGAGTTCTCCATCATACACATCTCAAATTGTCCTGGCATTAACTTAGAAAATTTCTTGCACAAAAATTCATTAATAGCAGCAAAAATGATATCATCAACATAAATTTGAACTAAGAGGTTATCTTGACCTTTTTTCAAAAACAAAGAGAGTATATCAACTTTACCTCTTGTAAAATCATTTTCTAAAAGGAAAGAACTTAGTCTATCATACCATGCTCGGGGTGCTTGTTTGAGACCATATAAAGCCTGTTTGAGTTTATAAACATCATTTGGTCTAAAAAATTGTCAAACCCCGAACATTGTTTAACATAGGCTTCTTCTTGAATAAAACCATTTAGGAAGGCGGATTTAACATCCATTTGGTAAAGTTTGAAGTTTTTGAAAGAAGAATAACCAAGGAATAATCGTTACCTTCTTCTTGACTGTAACCTTGAGCTACTAACCTTACTTTATTTCGAATGATATTGCCTTGATCGTCGCTTTTGTTCCGAATTACCCATTTTGTTCTAATGATAGTATGAGATGGAGGACAAGGCACAAGTTCCCAAACATCATTTCTTTTAAATTGATTTAGCTCTTCTTGCATCTATAGAAATCAATCTTCAATTTCAATGGCTTCTTTAGCATTTTTTGGCTCTTTTTGAGATATAAGAACTTTTTTGGAAAATTTCCTTCTTGTCATTACCTTGTAAAGTGGATACCCAATTATAAGATGTTTTTGGATGATATTATTTGAATTTTAGAGCCACGGAAGATCCAATATATCACCCTTTTTCTCTTGTTGAACATTTGAAGAAGAAGGTTGATCATTTTGAGTGTAGTTTGGAACAATTGGTCCAACTTTATCTTCTTCATCACTATCATCATTTGGGATTCTTTCAACACCAAAGGCTTCATTGAATTTGACGTGAATAGATTCAACCACCAAGCATATCTTGTTATATACCCGTTATGCCTTGCTCTTAGTCGTGTACCCCATAAATATTCCTTCATCGGCCTTAGTATCAAGTTTGTCCAAATGATCCTTGGCGTTCAAGATAAAACACTTACAACCATATATTTTGAAATAGCTAATATTTGGTGTTTTTCCTTCCCAAAGCTCATGTGGAATTTTGTTCAACTTTGGACGAAGATATACTTGATTTATAACACAACAATTGCTATCATCCCTACTCAACAATTAATATCAACTCCCAAAAGATCTTTGAATTGAATGACTCCCCACAAATAATTATAAGCCTCCCGACTCTATACCCGTTCATGTCTGAATCCAATTTTCATTTGTTAGAATTCATCCTGAATAATGGACTGACGAGTATGACATGCAAATTATTGACCAGATAATCTACAAGAAATAAGCATTCAAATTCATATAATTGAACACATAAATCAATATAGATGTAACATGAATCCATAGTGTTGATTATACCCTAGGATCAGAAAGATTAGCCCAACATATTTGATAACAAATATATAGACAAAGTTAAAATCAAATAGTTTGACATCGTTTAAGTACAAACAAGAGATCTAAACTAAGAAAGAAAAACATTACTTGTCATGATGGATCTTCCTTCCAGGCCTTCGAAACTCGTGTACTTACGTAGATGTGAAAGGCCTTGTGGTGCTCTTCGTAGTTTAAACCTCCTCTCTCAGAAGACCTTTAATTTGTATAACCCTGTGTATTTTGATGTGTTGTATGTTGTATGAATTATGTAAATTCGTGCAAGCATTGGTCCTTTTATATAGGTGCTTTGTGAGATCACTTGTAAAGTTCTAACGGGAAGGACAACAAAATCAGACAAAATCAAACCGCATGGCCCGTGTACCATTCACACGGTCCGATCGTGTAAATTATTTTTGTCTCTATTTTTCACCCAAATACTTCACACGGTCATGTCATATTCACACGGTCGGGTCGTGTAACATGTCTTTGAAAATCAAGGTGTATGAACGTGTAAAAATCACACAGTTTCAACATACACGGTCGTGTGAGTTTCACACGATCTGACCGTGTGAGTGGTTCCTGTCCATTTTCTTTGTTTCTTCGATCTTCTATTCGCACTCTTCGATCTTGTTTGGGCCTTCTAACTGATATCTTTCCGTTTAAGCTTTGTTTCCTGTAAAAGTTACAAAAATACGTAGTATCATGCCCTTCTAAAGAAACCAAGTAAAATACACTAAATATGCATGCAAATGCATCAATTATATATCATTTTAAGCCCTTAAATGCGCGTATATTTACACATATCAGGTGGCTTCTTGTCTGGTCCTTTTGACTTCATGTCACTGACCATGTCATTGTACCGCTTGCCAACATGTGTCATGAACTTCCGAATAATCGGTGCCTCATTTGATGGGTTCCACCTTTAATATTTCTGCAAACAAGCTAGAAAAATAATTAATTAAGTAACAAATTTAAAGAAAATTCGACAGCATTTCTTCTAAAAACTAAACATGCCAACAATCCAACATATCTCATCACAAAAACTCGCATAGCGAATATCAATATTTATGCAAACAATAACAATAACTAAGTTAATAAATTGAAAGAAATTTCAACACCATTTCCCTAAAAATTGAACATGCCAATAATCCAACATATCCCATCACAAAAATAACATAACATAACAACAATCCAACAATCTAACTTAACAACAATCCAACATAATATAACAATAATCCAACAATCCAAATCCATGCCCAATTGTGTAAAATCTATATACATTCACTAAATACCTGATATAGGTATCCACGGGCCTTATAGGTCTATTACAAGATCCTTAATGCATTCATTGAGGACATTATTCATATGATCTTGTGCATGTTAAGATCCAATGATAAGAGTTGCATCAGACAATTTAGTGGTTTCAATTCACTTTTAGGAAGATAATTAAATTGTTTAAATAATCTCACATAGTTGTTGAACCACTTGGCAAATTCATTTTTCAATTTGCTATTTAGTTGAGCATTTGTAATACTCGAATCGCCCCGCTTCACATGCTCAGTTATACCTTTCACAAAATTAGGAATTATTAGCTTGTAGACACTAAATGGATATCACATAATGAATGAGGTTGTTTGGAGCAAATACACTCAATATATGGTTCAACCTCATCGTAATTCAATAAAACGTAGGCTTGAGCCGCATTGTATTCATCGTCAATCATAAATATAAATTTCTCTTTCACAAAGGCTTGACCAAGGTTTTTGAATATCGAAATAACTTCTTCATGGTCATCAGCGTCACCGCATGTATCATCATTTCAAGGAACATTCATGTTCTTCGTATATACATGATCCTTAAAATAGTAAGAGCAAAATGTGGATGTCTTTTCTGCCAAGCATGCATTTGAAATAGAGCATTCGACCCTTGCTTTATTATTTACAATATTTTTCAGTTTGTAAATGTACCAAGATAACTAAATCCCACATGAAAGAGCGATGTTATAGATAGTTTAAAATAAAGTTTGAAAAATTATTTTATACCTCTTGAATGGATACATCCATCTACATTATACAAGACCAACAATTCTTCCTTCATAAGCCAAATGAACCAGTATATGCTCCATTGAATCAAAAAAAAAAAAGAGAAATGGGTGAAAATATTTGTTCATGTTTGCACATAATCATTGGTATGTCCCGCTCTAGTCAAACCATGTTGTTGGTCCCAATAACCATCAAAGTGAGATCTTTAAAGAACAATCTCAATTCTGAACAGCCTTCCAAACCGGTTGGGGAAAGAGTTCATGGAAAGTGATTGGTGATCGTGAATTTTTTCACTAAACCGTAATTGTACGGTGTAGTTAGTAGATAACGGCGAGCAAGGTCATATTCCTCAGGGATTGAATATGAAACACATAAAATATTATAAATATCGTACTCCAATTTTATTGAAGCTATCGAAAACAAAAAGTGTTATCTAAAGTAATCCTAAACAATTGAAATATCTAATTGTTATAAAAACCCAACTTCACAAGAAATCAAACAAATACAAAGAGCAATCCTATGATCATAATATCAACATGCTTCATCACTATTAATTCCAATTTACGTTTAATCAAAATCAGTTTTTATGTATCTATGGGTTCAATTCCTAAAGTAGTTTATTCACTCTTCCGAGTGCAAACAAACCGTTAATTAAAGTAAATGCAGGTATCCCTACTCAACAATTAATATCAACTCCCAAAAGCATATAGAATTGGAGTAAATCCCACAAACATTATAGTTCTCCTAACTCAATACCCATTTATATTATGAATTTATTTATCAAAAGTTAGATCTCATCTCCCAAATTTTGAACTAACAAATAAGACATGCAAATTATTGGCCAGATAATCCACATGAAATTTAAGCACGTGAATTCATAAATAGAATAGGAAACCAATTAAGAAGAAACAATCAAATTAGAATTAACATGAATCCATAATTTTGAGCATGCCCTAGGATCAAGAGATCTAGCCTAATATACTTATTTGAAAATTCAAAGACAAATCTGAAAACAAATTATTAAACTTTGAATTAAGTAGATAACAAAAGCTCTAAACTATGATGATAGAACCATCTTGTGTAGATGGATCCGTCTTCACAATCTTGAACCTTCGCGCCTTCGTAGTTGAAAGAGGTCTTGTGTTGTTCTTCGTTGTATTGTGTTTTTTCTCTTTGATGTGTTATTTTCCTTCCCAAAAATCATGTCTTCCTATAAGAATTTCGTGTCTCTAGCTTTAGGGCTTGGTCTTTCATTTATAGATGCTTCGAGAGATCCCTGGCAGAGTCCCGATGAAATTAGGAAACAAATCTAGCCCCAGAGCAGATTGCACGACTGTGTGAATTTACACGGGCAGACCATGTAAATGATTTTGGTCTCTGTTTTGGCCTGAATCAATTCTAATGGTCGTGTACTTTTACACAGGTGGACCATGAAATATGTCTATGAAATTCTTCCCTCGAACAAGTCGAACAGGCGTGTAAAATAGCACGGGAACAATTCACACGGCCGTGTAAAAATACACAGGTAGACCATGTGAAATGTACTTCATCATTTTCTTCATGTGTTTGATCGTCTCTTGGTATTCAACATTCTTGTTCGGGTGATCCTACTGATATCTTTTCATAATAAGCGATGTTTCCTGCAAAAGTATATAAGAATACGCAGTATCACGCCCAACGAAGGAAACCAACCAAAACACCTAAATATTCATGCAAATGTATCAAATATATACTCAAATAAGCCTTTAAATACACGTATATTGTACACTTATTAAATCCCCCCCAAACTTAAATCATTGCTCGTCTTCGTGGAAAACAAGAAAATAATCACATGCAATGAGGTAGATTAAACAACACAAGAACACTACAAATAAAAAATCTCAATCAAATCCATACTTTAGCAAACATGTAACTCGTCTCAAAAAGTTATCAATTGCAAATTAGGCACAAGATAAAGCGTATCCCTCAACTCTCTCAAAGTAAATAGGATGTGTATACTCTCAAATCAATTTAATGAAGTAGAACTACCATATGCTTGCAAATCTAACATCTCTACCACTCAAGTGTGCACAATTTAAGAATCAAAAATGACTTTTATTTGATTGTAACGTATGCTTTTTAGTCAAGGTAGGAAAAATATGGATTAAGTAACACGAACTTAAGCAAATAAAATTTAAGCACTAACACTTCAACTCACCAATCCACTTTCATATAAAGGAAAGGAGTATTCTTTTTGATCTCTCAATTTCAATTCACACTCCTTATTCCACTTGTTTTATTCTTTTTCTTCTTTTTCATTCTTTGACCATTACCTTTTTCATTTTTTCCTTAAGCTCGATTTTCTCAATTTTCAAGAATTTTTTTTAAATGCTCGATATTTGTTTATTTTATGTTCTTTTCAATCCATCATTCACTTATTTACTGTCCATCCCTCTTTTTACCAACATTCTTTTTATCAAAGTTAACCCACGTCTCCCTTCAAATTATACATCTCTATAAGCTCAAGTTTTGGGATAAGGATATGTCAAGTTTAAAGCTCACAATGTGGCTAACAATAAACAAGGCTAAGGCTCAAATTGACTAACTTGGGAATCAAGAGTTCATAGGTAGGCTTTTTAGGCTATATAAGCTTAAACAAAAATGCCCTTAAATCATCTTCAAAAATTGCACACACATGTGGTTTTGATAAAGATACCATTGCAAGTTCTAAAGTTCTATTAACATGAATGATACACTCAGCAAAGAAAATAGGACTGCATAAGATAAAAGCAGTTATGGCACAAAAGGTCACAGGCTTATTTTTTGCAACATGCTCAAATACCCAGCTTTCTCAATCAACCAAATACGCAAAAGACATTTTTTCTCAAATTTATCACATATTCACCAAGTATTTCTTCTCATGAAATCAAGTATCCACAGTAAAACACACAAAGGCATTCTATACTAATTCTATGTCTCTAAATCTAACTCACACAAAAGCAATAAACATGTTAATGAATAAATACGTCTACAAAAAAAGATTATGCAATTTTTATATGAATCCACATGCAACCTATATGCAATGCAAAATGCAATAGTACCATATCGCGCATTCTCGACAACCCCCACAAACTTAAATCATGTTTCGTCCCAAAATCATAAGGAAGTTATCAAAAGAAAAACAAAAGCGCGATAAGTACTTACTTGGATCAAAAATTGGGTTACCTCCCAAAAAGCGCTAAGTTTTACGTCTTGACCAGACGCGATCGATCGTCTCATTTTGCTTTCGATCAAGTATATGGTCAAAACTTCCTGCTTCATTTCTTGCTCATAATAATGTTTAACTCTTTGCCCATTCACTATGAAAGTTCGACCATCCTTTGCTAACAACTCGATGGCTCCCGGTGGTAATACCTTTGACAAACATACCTGACCACTTTGATTTGAGTTTACCCGGAAAAAAGTCTCAATCGAGAATTATCCAAAATTACCACTTGTCCGGGTAGAAACTCTCTTCTCAAAATTCTCTTATCAAGCCATCTTTTTGTGCGGTCTTTGTAAATCTGGGCATTCTCATAGGCGTCTTGGCGAAATTCTTCTAACTCGCTTATTTGCAACTTCCTTTTCTCGCCTACCACCGTCATATCAAAGTTAAGCTTCTTTACTGCCCAAAATGCCTTATGTTCTAATTCCACCGGATAGTGGCATGATTTCCCAAATATTAATCGATACGGCGACATATCTAGAGGTATTTTATATGTTGTATGATAAGCCCATAAAGCATCGTTAAGCTTTAAACCCCAAACTTTTCAATTTGTACTAACCGTTTTTCCGAAAATATGTTTGATCTCCCTATTCAAAACTCGGCTAGCACATTTGATGCGGATGATAAGGCGGCGGCAACTTAATGTCTCACTCCATTTTTCATCATATTATTGAATAATTTATTACAAAAGTGACGCCCCATCACTAACTAGGGCTCGTGGAGTGCCAGACTTTGTGAAGATATTCTTTTGCAAGAATTTCAACACAGTTCATGCACCATTCGTTTTAGTTGGGATGACCTCTACCAATTTGTATACATAATCTACTGCAAGGAGAACGCACTTGTATACATTTGAAGCCAGAAATGGTCCCATGAAATCTATACCCCAAACATCAAATTACTTCACTTCCATCATGTTAGTTAGTGGCATCTCGTGTCGCCTAGAAATATTTCCCATTTATTGACACCTATCGCACCTAAACACAAACTTATATCAATCTTTAAAAATTGAAGGCCAAGATACTAGACTATAATACCTTTGCCATCAGACGCGTTAGGCCAAAATGACCCCCACTTGGCGATGAATGGCATTGTTCCAGAATACTTGTCCATTCTTCTTGGGGCACACACCTCCTAATTACTGAATTTGAACGTCTTTTTGAATAATAGAGGTTCGTCCCACAGAAAATATCCCACATCATGGAGGAATTTCTTCCTTTCATGATATGTGATATCCGGTGGTACAACCCCGCTTACTAAATAATTCATGATATCATCGTACTATGGAATATTAGTCTCTTCCATCAGGATTAACTCGTCCAAAAATGTTTCTTTGATAGTTATGCCCGTCGTGTTCTCATTAGCCTTCTGCTCAAGTCGTGAGAGATGGTCTACCTCTACATTATCACATCTTTTACAATCCTGAATTTCAATGACAAACTCTTGTAGCAAGAGTATCCATCGAATGAGTCTTGGCTTGGCATCCTTCTTTGCAAATAAGTATTTGAATGTCGCATGGTTTGTGTGGACTATTGTCTTTGTCCCAATCGAATATGCCCGAAACTTGTCAAAAGCAAACACCACTGTAAGTAATTCTTTTTCAGTCATGGTGTAGTTCTGTTGGGATGGGTCCAATATGTGACTTGCATAGTATATTACACGAAAGAGCTTATCGCGTTTTTGTCCCAATGTTGCTCCTAATGCAAAATCACCTGCATCGCACATTATCTCAAATGGCTGACTCCAATCGGGTGTGATCAAAATTGGTGCACTCACGAGCCGTTTTCAATGTTTCAAAGCCCGCAAACAATCGGGGCAAAAGCAAAAGGCACATCTTTTTCAAGCACGCTGGAAAAGGGATTAGTTATTTTGCAAAAATCACGAATGAAACGCCTATAAAAAACCCGCATGTCCCAAAAAACTCCTTACTATTGTCTCATTCTTCGGAGGTGGAAGCTTCTCAATTGCTACCACCTTAGCTCAATCAACTTCTAAACAAGCAAAACATACACGGTGATTGAGTACAATTCTATCTTGTACCATAAAATGGCACTTTTCCCAATTCAAAACCAAGTTCGTCTCCTCGCACCGCTGCAAAACAAGGGTTAGTTTGTGCAAGTAATTATCAAACAAACTGCCAAAAACGAAAAAATCATCCATGAAGACTTCCATTATATTCTCAATCATTCCATGGGATATCGCTATCATGCATCTTTGAAAGGTTGCAGGTGCATTACATAATACAAACGATAGTCTACAGAATGTGAAAATACCATAAGGGCATGTAACTGCCGTATTTTCTTGGTCCGTAGGGGCAATCACAATCTAGTTATACCCCGAGTAACCATCTAAGAAGCAGTAGTACTCGTAACCTACAAGATGATCTAACATTTGATCCATGAAGGAGAAGGAAAATGATCTTTACAAGTTGCGATGTTTAATATTCTATAATCAATACAAATTCGTCAACCCGTGACTACCTTAGTAGCTATGATTTCATCAATTTCACTTTTTACTATTGTCATCCCCCCTTTCTTAGGCACGACCTGTACTGGACTAACTCAATTGCTATCAGATATAGCAGATATGATTCCATTATTGTGATATCCCGTACTTTTATGATATATTTATATTAATGATATTATTATTATTATTATTATAGTAGTAGTAGTAGTGGTGGTGGTGGTGGTGGTGGTGTTGTGGTGGTGGTGGTGGTAGTAGTAGTGGTGGTGGTGGTGGTAGTGGTGAATGGTTTTCCAGAATTGTTTATCTTTCACAATTCGACGTGCATTAGAATTCTAGGCCTCATAGTCTTCTTATACCAGTAGAATTCATATTTAGATTTATATTAGAATCATGATAAGATTAGAATTCTCGTATCATCAGATTAATATACAGTATATATACAGGACTTCATTATTCCCAGTTTTAAACCAAATATCAGATTTCCCCAATAGCACAGGTGAGTCAGTTTTTTTTAATCTTCTTCGTTTGTCTTTCCTCCTCAGAGAACCAAATCCAAAACCCAAAAAGCCCAAAGGACCCAATCACTATAAAACAACCCAAACCCGTAAAAACCCAGTGGCCAGAAACCACCACGACATCGACCATGAACCCAGAACCCAGTAAATTGTCGCTATCCTATTGCTATGTTTCCATGACGGGAGAGTCCAGAAAGTAAGAGATAGAGAATATAGAGAGCTCTGAGATGTCAGAAGAAAAAAAAGAAGGGGATGGGGTGAGATAGACTGGATGAAAGATAGAGAGAGGGGAAGGATTTTTCAATTTGGGATTGTAATTTCAGTTTAAGGATTTTTGGGGGTTATTTTTGAAGTTGGAGTTTGTTTAATATGTGGAGAAAAGAAGGGGGGAAAAGAAGATGATGAAAAAGAAGAAAGAGAGAGACATTAGATGTGAGAGAGAAAAATGGGAAAAGGGAGGCTGCAACTTAATTGGAGAATTAGAGTTCAATTTGGGTTTTTGGGCTTTTTGTGAATTCATGATTTACTTGGCAGAATTATGATTTAAGTGGTATGGGGGTTGTTTTACCCTGTTTGACCAGTTGACCAAGCCAATTATATAAGCCTTCTACCAGATTTTTACCAATTTAAATTCAATATTCAATTCCATTTTTTTTTCAATTCATTTTCTTTTCAGTAATCCAAAATCCGTGTTGTGCATTCATTAGGATTTTTTTATTTATTTATTTGTAAGACATGGAGATCACGAGGCCTATGATTCAAACAGTTACTTTTCGTGTTTATTAAACTGCATATTAAGGTGGGAATTTATATTTGTCTTTTATAAATTGTATGTTAAATTATTAGTGAAGCATGATGCATGTCCCAAAACCAGAATGGCCTTCCGGCTACCAGAATGGCCTTCGGCCTACCAGAATCGGAATGGCCTACGAGCTTCCAGAAATAGAATAGACTTCGGGCTACGTACCTTATGGTACTACAGAACATAATATTACATGTGTGTGATTGATGCAATGATAATTTACATGCGTATTTATTTTAGACGAATTATTTTTCCCACTGAGCGAGTTGAAATCTCATTCCATGTTTAAAAATAATTTTGAGGTTAAGGAGATTGGTGAAGGCAGGAGGCGGTGGATGTGGATGCCAGAATTTATTTTATTGTCTCTTTAATATTTTATAGTCAAATATTTTATTTGAGGAGCCAAACTAGTTTATTTTGAATTTTTAATGTCGTCGTACCTTGATATTTAGATTTCTCGACAATTATTTATGCAATTATGAAAATTTTATTTAATATTTCATTTTATTAAGTCAATTTTCATTGATCATAGTCTATTTATATATGTATCTTAAAGTTAAAAAAATTGGGGTGTTCCAATTATCTAACCATTTAAGAACTTTTTTCTTATTGACCTCTTGCATAATTAGGTTAAGTCTACGTTGGTGTTGTACAAAGGGTTTACAACCATCTTCCATCCTAATCTTATGCAGGAAAATCGAAGGGCTTATACCTTTAAGATCCGAAATACACCAACCAATAGCAGTTTTATGTTCCCTTAAGACTCTAAGTAGTTTATCCAATTGAATTGCAGTAAAATAAGAAGAAATTGTTACCGGATAGGTCCCGTTTTCACCCAAGATTGCATTTTAAAGATGGTCCAGAAGAGGTTTACGTACCGGAGAAGCTGGGAGCTCATCCGTTAAATTTAAAATCGGAGGGTCATTTTGCATGGTCGGGTCATGTGATTTTACACGTCCGTGTGCGTCATAAACTTCATCTTTAGAGATGGAATACACGGTTTGGTCGTGTTATTTCACATGCCCATGTGAGGGGTCTTGTGATTTCACACGACCGTGTGAACTACTTTATCTACTACCTTTGTAGGTCCCAAGGGGTGTTTAAGTTAAGTCTAGAAGGGGGGTTGATAGACTTAACCGATTTTCAATTTTTATCTTAAATCGGTGTTTTAATCACAAGTCACTTAGTCCTTCAGGGGGACTTAGTTCAACCTCAACAAGAGTAGAGTTAGCCACTCAACAGACTCGACTGAGTTGTTGATAAGATAACCCAGCTGAGTGAAGTGACATTTTTATAAAAACAGCTAACTTGGTTTTTCAACGGAAGTCTTACACCATCTGTTTAAAATATGTTTTCAACATTTGTTTTTAGGTTAAGTTATTATCAGTAGACTTACCAAATTTATCAATCAGCAGATATAATAAGCAAGCAATAAATGTGCTGAAAGTAAATGATACAAAGCAATTTATAGTGGTTCGAGGATGGGGTAATTCTTCTAATCCACTCTTCTCCAACTCCTGGAGGTAATCCACTAAAGTAACAGCAGTTACATACAACAGTCCGAGCAAGCCTTGATCACCCGGCTAGCTTCACTCTTAAGACTCAGCTCTTCACAAGGCGGTTGACCTGCTACTTCAGCTCCTTTAGATTCTTGGATTTGATCATGTATCCCTCCAACGAATCCAATTCCTTGGTTCGAACTAGAACCTTACTACACTTCCTTCAGCTTTGGTTGTGCAGACCCCTTTGTCTTTCAGCAGTGTTCCTCTTCAACAGTTTGAAGCTTTCTTTCCGTGACTGAGAGTGTTGGATCGATTTACTTCGAGTTTTAGACTTGAGGATAGAATGTATGCTTGAGAGTATTTTTCACTTTTCTCAGATTGCTTGAATGCTCTTGTGTCGTTGGTTTTCTCTCTCATAGTTCCTCAGCCTTTTATAGTGACAGTTTAAAAATGTATCCGTTGAAGAGATAGATGCATTTTAAAACTTCACTTTCATGGTCGTTGGCTTGTCTTGTTCTGCAAAGAGGTGATGGAGACATTTCCTAGTTTAATTGAACTCTGTAGCTTTTCAGGTTCTGACACTATTCAACGCTTGTCATAGGTTTATTCTATTTGCACGCTTCTGGGTTGAGCACTTTAAGCACTGCAGTATGGACTTATTACTAAAATAAGTAATTCCCTCGACTTGAGTGCAACAGATCAATCACAGTTGACTTTCAACAGCTGTTTCGCCTCTCTTTAACTTGAGTCAGCTCCAATCATTTTGGAATGACTTGACTGCCAGTCAGCTGACAAAAATAGCTTTTTGGTTCTTGCCTGATCCTTCATCTTTAATACTCAGCTGACACATGGCTGATTCTTCACTTCGATCTTCAGTCAACTTCTGCAATCTTCAATTTGGCTGTTTTGACTCAGCTCATATATCTTATCTATTACATAGTTGAATTTACAGCAGAATCTGGGTGCCAACCTCCTAATCTATGTTTTACATAGCATCATCAAAATCTATACAATAAATTTCCCAACAATTTTTCCCTTTTTGATGATGCCAAAACTTAAATAAAACAACAATGTAAATATTGCTTAAAACAAGAATGATTGTGTAAATGTGACATTTTATTAATCACATCATTCTGCACTTTACAATGTATTACAAAGTACAAAGAAAAATTACAGAGTACTTACATTCTTTTTGTGTATTTACAGTTGAGTATAAATACAACAAAAATTGTGTCGTAGCTGAATCAACGTCTTGGTTGCTTCCTTCTTCTTTTCTCTTCTTCATCAGCTCTCATCTTCTTGTCTTCTTCTTCCTTTCTCCTCTTCTCATAAGCTCTCTTCTGAGTTTATCTCTCATCTTCCTCTCTTCATATTCTTGGACTTGCCTGGCGTTTTCTTCTTGTCGCCTTGCAGCCTCAGCATTACGCCTTGCAACATCCATGTTTTCCAGTTCCCTAAGTCCAACCCAGTATAAGACATCCTTCTTGAGGGGATTCACATATTGAACATCCTTGGGTCTTCTCGGTGGAGTACATCTGCCTCTTTAACCATACATTTCCCTTCTTCTTCCAGAGTCAGCTCCTCATCTGGAGTGTACTGCACGGGCTGAGTCCTCAAAGTCTGTACGAGCTGAGTCCTCAAAGTCTGCTGACTGCACGATTAAGTCTGATGCTTCTCAGCTAACTTGACCATTTCTAATCCCTTCTCCTAGTACAATTCTCATGCTCTTTCAAGCTTCATTCCTTTAAAATATCCTTCAGACTTGAGAGTTTTGAACCCTCAAGTGACCTAGGCTCAGTGCCTTCTTGGGGAACAGATCCTCCTGATATCTTCACTTCTAGCTGACTAGGGAGCTTTCCTGCTGGGGGACCTTAGAACTTGGATTTTAAACCTTCAATTCGACCATACTGCCTGCGATTGACTTCTTAAAATAAAGCTTCAATTGCAGCTCGGGATCTCTAAAGGGTCACTCAACTTTTTCATCAGATGACATGTCCTTCGGCAGTTGAGAGTGGAGAGAGCTGGTAAATGAGCCAACTTGGGATTTCAACACGATTTTCAAGTGGTTGGGGGTCTTCAACGAGAATTCTCTCCCCTTACTTCCACTACCTTCCTTCAGGCTATCTTCCCTCTTTTTACTACTTACTTCCCCATTTCTGACATCATCAATATCAATTGGAAAATATTGAGGAGTGTTTATTAGAAGACGGTTGAGACTGTCGTGAGTCACTGAATGAGCTGCTTTCAGTTCTGAACTCGGAATCTTCATCTCTGCTCTCATTTCCATCAATTCAGCTCACAGAGTACTTTCAGTGTTCTGAAGATCCTGTTTATGTTGAATTCTTAGCAGCTCCAGGTTAGTCTTGTGTGTCCTCTCCAATTTGTCAATGTTGTCTCGTTGTCTCTGCTGGAGTTGAGCTTGCTCACCACACCAAATCACTAATTTTTTTGTGAAGAGTGATTTGAAGTAGTTCACTTGCTCTCTTCTTAGTGCCTTTGTTTGCATCGTCCATTCTCGAATTCTTAGGATCGCTTGCTCTCATCGGATATTACTCGAAATCATAACATCATGGGTATCAATTCGTTGGTTGAGTGTAGCAAAGCTTCTCTCCATTATCAATATGTTTTAGTCTGAATCAATTCCAATGGTCGTGTCCTTTTACGGGTGGATCGTGTAATGTGTCTCTCAAATTCTTCCTCAAACACGCCGCACGAGCATGTAAAATGGCATGGGGACAATTGAGACGACGTGTGTAAAAATACAGGCGCAGACCGTAAAGATGTACTTCATCGTTTTTTCGTGTATTTGATTGTCTCTTGGAATTTGACATTGTTGTATGGGTCGTCCTACTGATATCTTTTCATAATAAGCTTTGTTTCCTACTAAAGTATATAATAATACGTAGTATCACTCCCAACAAAGGAAACTAACCAAGACACACTAAATATCCATGCAAATTTATCAAATATATACTCAAATAATCCTCTAAATGCATGTATTACACTTATCAATTGGTAACCTTTGCATAAACATGTGACAATCATGACATTTTATCCCATACAACTTCAATCTCTGGATATCTACACATTCACCCAAGTTGATGTGTATTCATCAGGGAATTTGAGATTATTTAACCATTCACACAATACAACATTTGAATGGTTGTAAAGCGTGTAGCAAGCTTTGGGGTACTTTCCAATCCTAGTGTCTATCTTCAACTCAGGACGATGACAATATTAATTCAGTTTGTACCTAAATTTAAGGATGATGACAATATTCGTTTAGTTCCTACCTAAATTTGGGTGTATCGTTTGTTTTCCCTTGAACATTTATTACTATGCTAAAGACTTTGTCAAACACATTCTCTCTATGTGCATAACATTTAAATTATGTCGTATCAAATCAGAGCTCCAATAAGGTAAATGCCAAAAGATGTTTTTTCTTTCAACCACAGTTTTTGATATGTGTTCGTTCATAATTGTTGCATCCAGTTCAATAACCTTCATTAAACTCAACATCTCTATCTCATCAAGAATCTCATATCTGGTTGAGTTCAACCTATTTATCTGATATGGGTGATCTGCTTGAAGGAACTTTCGATTGTTGTCAACTATTTCCCATTGCACCTAAGTGTGAATGTACCTCATTGTTCCCTGTAGTACAGACAAGCTAACTGACCAATTGTGCTCTACCGCGACAACATTGAATACGCAAGAAATTCATTAATGGTCGATATAAGAGCAGCTTGACAATTAGAAATTTTGTTTTTGGATATGTCATCTGAACGAGCACCAACTACCCACAATTGATTTAACTCCACAATAAGTTGTTGTACTTAATCATCCAGCTTATCATTTAGGTTTCGATGCCCCGGAACCAATACAATCAAGAATATATATTATTTTTCAAGAGGAAAGTTGTAAGGTGTTAGTATTACCAGCCAAGATGAATACTGTTGCCAAGACTGACCAAATGGTTGAAAACCATTTGTACAAAGGTCCAACATTACATTTTGAGTTTTAGCTACAAAGTCGGGATGAGTCTGGTTAAAATGTTTCCACGTTGATGAGTCCGATGGGTGACACATGATCCCATCCTCAGTTACATGCTCAAAATGCCACTTCATATCCTTTGTTGTGGCATTAGATGCATACAATCTCTAAACCTATAGAGTCAAAAGAAAGTAATGCATCTTTTTGTATGCTACATAAGTTTTATTTCGGTTCTCAACTTCCCAATGTGTTTTTCTAAACCGACGGTGGTAAAATAACTTAGAAGTATTAATATTGGAATCGGCGGCCCAATATATCATGAAACCATTTTACAACAATCTATTTTCTCGACTGATAACCTCATACCTTGCAGTAATTTCTTGTTGTTATAGCAATTGTTTGTTATAAGGTTATTATCCATCACAATCTCTTTAATTAGCTCGATGATCTGGACAAAATACTTTTTAGACATACGGTTCTCTAGCTTTAAACTCATAAGCCAAGCAACTAGAGATAACCGAGAGTACTTCTTGCACTCAAGCCATAATTGCTCATCCGCAGCTTTTAGTATATCGTAGAACTTTTGATCCTCGGGGTTTGGTGGCTCTTCTACATTATTATCCACATTGAAATCTGGATCAACAACATCTTGAATCATAGTGGTGTATGTAGTTGATGCTTCTTTTTCAGCCACATACGATGATCCACCAACATCAATATCATGGTCAACAGTGGGGCTCAGATATGTTTCTCCCTTGGAAAGTCCAAACATAATAGTTTGATACATATCCATGTTTCACCAAGTGAAACTACACCAAGATTACATATAGAAATCTCCTATTTTGACTCGAGTACATGGGAACCTAATTTTTTTGTCTCATCCATCTGTGTAACCTAGGTTATGCAGTAGCAAATTCAATGAAACTCTTAAGTCCATCAATAAAGTTCTCAGTTCGATGACTGTTTTCTTTACGTTTATACATCTAAATGTTACCAAACTCATTTTTGTGATGTCCCTTACTACCTAGAGACATTATGCTTAGTTGCATTCAATATTATTAACTGCTTGTGAGGAGCAACATACCATTTGTTATATCAAATACAACATATCTTCATTACTTGTGAAACCAACCAAATCCCTCTCCATTTCTCCTCCCTCTATTTGGCAAGGGTCATATCATATTCAAGAATATGCACTTACTTAACGTGGTTTCGTTAGTATATTAAGTGCCTTATGTATTTGGTTAAGTTTTGGCATCATCTCCGATTGTTCTCAAAGTGCACATATTATAGTTCACCGTTAACAAAAAAAAGATACAAATCAAAATTTTAAGATCACGTCCATTCATGTTCTCACTGCTATTGTAGTTTTGCATAACTTTGGGATACACTGAATGAATGTGAAGGCTTATTTTTTGAATGATGAGCTTGAAAAGGAGATTTATATAGAACAGCCCGAGGGGTTAATTGCATCCGTACAAGAGAAACTATGTGTAACTTGTTAAGTCACTATGTAGACTCAAAAAAAGGACATAAGCAATGGAATGAAAAATTCGATACAACTATATTGTCAATTGGCTTCAAAATTAACGAGTTTGACAAATATTTCTTTATCAAGGGTACAACTGGTGTTTATGTCATTGTCTGCTTTTATGTAGACGATATGTTGATTATGGGAAGTAATCATGATCCAATCTTGAATACTAAGAAAATGTTAAAGAAACACTTTGACATGAAAGATGTGGGATTATCTGATGTTATATTAGGAATTAAAATCTCTAGAACTTCGGATGGAATTATATTATCACAATTCTATTATGTCGAAAGTATTGTTATAGATTTTAATACTTTTGACAGCCCTCTGGCTAAAATACATATAGATCTAAGTCTACACTTAGCCAAAGTAGAGGAGAAGTAATCTTAGCTAGAAATGCAAGGATAATTGGCAGTCTGATATACTTAACTAATTGTACACGTCCAAAAATTGCATATTAAGTAAGCTAAGTAGGTTCACAAGTAACCCTATCAAGGATCATTAGAAAGCCTTGTCAAGGGTGTTTAGAAACTTAAAGTACACCATAAACTATGGGATACTTTATACGAGATATATAACAGTATTATAAACATCGTGTGATACCATTTTGATATCAGACACAAAAGACTCTAGGTCCACATTCACAATAAGTGGATGAGCGGTTTCATTGTAATATTCTAAGAAAATGTGTATAACTTGATTCACTATAGAATCCGAATTTATTGCTTTGGATAAAGCTGGAGAAGAAGTTGAATGACTTAAAAAATTAGAAGATATTCCTTGTTGGAATAAACCAGCGCCAGCTGTATTGGTACATTGTGATAGTCAATTAGCTAATAGACGGGCAGAAAGTAGTATGCGTAATGGTAAGTCTAAAAATATTCATCGAAGGCACAATATCATTAGACAGCTAATCTCAAATGGGGTTATATAAAGTCAAAGAAAAACATGGCGGATCCACTGACAAAAGGCATAAATTGAAATCAAATGTATAAATTATTAAGGTATATATATGGGTTTAAGATCCAAAAAAAAATAAGAATGTTCATAGAGGCAAATCAGCCTTGTGAATTGGAGATCACAAAACCTTGGTTCAATAGTACAACTAAGTTACGAATATACAGTGGAACACTTGGAACTTTTTTCAGCTCATTGCAAAAACCTACAGAACGTGGTAATGTTAAGTTTAACTTTTAATGATTTCTATACCTATAATGTGGAGAATGACATGATACTCTCTGTAGGAGATTACCTATATAAGTGACAAGTGTTGGTCGTTCCTATTAGAACACTTATGAAATGAAGATATGATCCAAAGTCAAAATGGACACAACGTGAGAACAAAAGTGTTAGAACTATTATTGTGTAAGTATTGTTGTCTTGGTTTATACAAAAGACTAAATAGTTCAAAACATTAAGCAATTAGTAAAATTTAATAGTATTTTACTAAGGAATGTTCAAAGTCAAAAGTTACATATCTTGACGCAATAATGGTTCGCCAAAACTTTCGAATGACTTCGCATGCATGCATTAATGTTCATTCATGTGAAGGATTGTTGAAAATTGATTTTAGAAAATGGGTTTTGACCCAATTTTGACCAATTATTTAAGTGATATTATTAATTTGAAATGGGAAATAAATGGTATTAATGTAATCTACACCGCAAGTAGATAAATTTAGCATTTTGAATTTCTCAAAATAAATTTTAAGATTTAGATATTAATGCATAAAGTAAGTCACTTAAATGCACTTTTATATGAAAATATGAAAGGTTGGAAATGACAAGAATCACATCCCACATTAGAAACAAGGAGCAAGTTTGGCTTACTTATATAGAAATTCATCAACAGTAAGAAGTAATCAAGTGAAGCTCCTTATGGTGGACCCTAGTGGACCAAGTTAATTTTGACTAGCTTTCAGTTAGCTCAAGGAGACCCAAAAATGTTACGGAATACCATCTGAGCCCGAGCTTGAGCCTGGACACGCCACACATAGTCGCATTGGGCGCTTTAGAGATGCAACTTACACTTCGCATTGTCGCGATGAGCTATGAGGAGCCTTAATTTTTTTAGAAATCGAACCAAGTTTTTGTTGTATGTTCAACTTTTATAAGTATTGCTAAGTTTAATTAGAAAGTCGTTAAATCTTAGAAATGATTACCTAGAACCATTAGCACTTTGTACGGGGTAATTTCGTCTACGGATAGAGAATCTAATTCTCACATCGACTTTATAATTTGTCCCGCTTTGCCAATTTTCAAACAAACCCAACATCACTAACAATAGTCTCTCCCTTGGTGTCCTCCTGAAATAATATTAATAAATCCAGCTAGTACATGAGGGTTTATCTTTCATCTATATGGGGGTCCCGGCAGTTGTTGCAATTCTTCTATTGGTTGTCCTAGGTCCCCCCTTTCTCTTTGTTGATTCATATAATCTTTCAAATACCCTCTCTGGATCAGCCATTCTATCTCTCTTTTCATTTTGAAGAATCTTATGTAGTGTGTCCTTTATTCTCGATAGAACCAGCATTATTTGTTTGAGTTGAACCTGTTAGGGTTATCCTTCATCTTCCAGGGAGGCTTGTCTCTCATATATTTTACTCTCGAAAAATCCTCATCTTTTATAATAGTAGTTTGAATTTTGTCTGTTAGGAATTTTATTGTTTAGATTTTGATGAATGCCATGTAAAACTTAGAATAGAAAGTTGGCACCCCAATTTCTTGTTGTAAGATGCATTGTAACAATAAGAGCGAGGCCAAGCCGAGTTAAGTCGGCCTACGCCCCTAACATGCAAGAAGACAATCAAGATCGGAAGGAAGACTCGCTTTGAGGCAGTGAGTATGACAAAGAAGAGTAGACAGGGAACTCTATCGAAAAGCAGTGAGATGCGGTGAGTGGATCATCAAGTCAACTCAAGAAAAGCCAAGTCTCAAGTTGAAGTGATGAAGAGTCATCCAATGATTGGAAGTGACTCTAAGTCACATGGGGAAAGCAAGAAAATGCAAATCAAGTCGAGATAAGCGTAAAAGAACCATTGCACGTAAAATCAAGAGATTTACTTAAACAAGTAATATCTCCATACCACCTTTCTCGGAGTGCTCGGTCCCGAAGCGTGCAAAAGGAATGAACAATGGGAAGCACTACACCGTGTCGAACTCGAAAAGGTGATAGAACAATTCATACGAGGAAATGGCAATTCCAAGAAGCGCAACAAGACAAGCCAACGACGCAAAGTGACTTTCAAAAATAAGCCTATCTCTTCAACGGGCAAATTTTTGAAAGTTCACTATAAAAGGTTGAGGAGTTTGTTTGAGAAGGAGGATGACACACACGTGAGATATACAAGCATATTAGAAAATCTGAAACATTCTCAATCCTCAAGCCTACATTACGAAGTACATCAATCCAACACTCTTTGTGAAGGAAAGATAACTTCAACCAGTTGAAGAGGAAAATATCGAAAACAAGGGGTCTACATTCCGGGAAGGATTGTAGGAAGGTTCAAGGTTGAACCAAGTCTTAAACTTTTGGAGGGCTTCGTGATCAAATCCAAAGAGTTTGAGCAAGTGAGTGTAGTAGCAAGGCGGCAACGCCTGAAGAAAGCTGAGTCGAGTCGCACGAGAAGCACGGTGAGTGATCAAGGCGTCTCATCGAGTCCCAAAGGATCAAGTCATTTGTGTGATCAAGACTTGTATCCGGACTCAATTACCACTTTGTAAACGATCATTACTTAGTGGATTCCTCCGGGAGTTGGAGAAGAGAGGAGTAGAAGAATTACCCCATCTTGAACCTCTATAAAAATTTCATTGTGTCATTTACTTTTCAAAGACTTTAATTCTTGCATTATTAATCGCTTATATCTCACGATAAATTTGCTATCCACTTGATAATTTATAAGTACTAAATCAAGCTCTAAAATCTTGCTTAATCAAACTTAAAGGTGTTAAGTCTTCCGCTAAAAACAAAACCACGGTTGAGTCAAATTATAGCCAACGGTGAGTTACTCCATCACCACCGAAAGTTCATGTTGAGAGATTAACTCTCTTGAGTGACTAATTCGACTATCTATCAAGGACAATGTTGTGTAGAATCAACTCGTATATTTAAAAGGACTAAATCGAAAATTTGGTAAGGTTTATTCAACCCCTCCCCCTTCCAAACCTTACACTTACACCCTTGGGACCTACAAGTGGTATCGGAGCGGTTGGTTCATTGAACCCTCCGCACCGGTTCTTGAACTAGATCTCCAAACTTTTCAAAGTCTGCTTTAGTACTTAAATTTTCAAAACTCTTCTTATCATTAAAAGTTATTATCATGGAAGCAAATTTGACACGCATCCCTATGTTCACTATTGAAGAATTTGATGATTGGAAAATTCGCATGCGAGGCTCATCTACCAAAGATTACATGATGAGATGTGGATAGTGATAGAAGATGGGCCTCTCGCAAATATTAAAGGTGAACCAGTGTACGAAGAGTTGCGGTGAAGGAGAAGAAGATGTGCTCCCTGAGTCATGGTTGAAAAACCAAGAACTCGAGTGGACAAATGATGACAGAAAAAGATACAACCTGGACAATGTAGCCAAGGACATCCTTTACAAAACCTTGGACAAAGCCATGTTCAATAAAGTCAAATCATGCAAAACGGCTAAGGAAATCAGGACAAGCTAACATTGATTTGTGAAGGCTCGTGAGCAAATCAAAGAAAACAAATTATCGTGGTCGTTGTAAATTTGAGAACTTCAAAATGATCTCGGAGAGAACCTGGATCAACTAGATGCTCGGTTCACGAAATCACAAATGAGCTATCCGCACTTGGAAAGGAATATACGAAGGAAATGTGTATGAAGATCCTAAAAGTCTTCAAATTGAATGGGAAATGAAGGTCATGGCATCGAGACATTCCATGGACCTATCAAAGACATCCAACCATGAGTTATTCTCGGACCTCAAAGCCTACGAGTTTGGCCGAGAAGAAAAGACCGAGGAAGAGACAGTTGTACCCAAAACAGCTCTTCTAATTGTTAAAGATGGAAGAGAGCCGAGGTCAAAGAAGTCATTGACCCGGAAGAAATAGTCCCGATGGTTAAAAGATTCAACAAGTTCTTTAATAAGAACTACAAGAGAGGAAAGGGTGAATCTTCCGGAAGACACTCAGCTCCCTCCAAATCAAGGAAGAAGACAGACCAACCAAGAGAACGGATCATCAAAAAGTTGAGTATCAAAGGGTGACAATCCAAGAATGGAAAGAGCCGATCAAAAGGTTGAATACCTATGTCAGAATCGTAGACAACCAGGTCACTATGCCATTGATTTGTCCATATCCCGTAGTCAACAAATACACGGGGATGAAGAAGAAAGGAAGGTCTTGAGAGAAAGAAGACAAGAAAAGAAAAAGGCAATGATGGTGCAGATCATTAAATAAAACCAAGTCAAGAGAGACGGTGATTGAAAGTAGTGAAGCCGACTACTCAAGTGACTCGAAGAAGAAGCCCCGACCGCTTGATGGCCAAAGAACAAGATCAACTGGCCAAGAAGATGAGGTACAATCTAACTCATCAAACTCAGACACCTGATGATAGTGATCGTGACACACACACTTCATCACCCACCGATCTTTATGATTCATTAGGCAAAATGATGAAAGATTTTGAACACATTAAATCCTCACACACACTATTGAATGAGGAAAACAGCTTACTCAAAAGTCAAAACTCAAAGTGACTAAGGAGCCGAGTACTCTAAGTCAAATAGCCGATGAGAATGAAAGCTTAAAAAGGAAAATGCTAAATTAATAGCAGAAATTGCCGCTACGAAAAGAGGAGAATGACCTCAAGAATGTTATTGCCTCATTCACTAAGGCATCTAAATCATTGGATGATCTTATTATAAGTCAAAGAGAATGTGGAGACAAGACAGCTAGGATTTAATTCCTCGTCTATGTCAAACCTTAAAAGTAAATTTGGAAAAAGGATCTTCAAGCCATGAAGAATCGAAAAATCCAAAACTATGAATGTTGCACACACATTCACTCCAAAGCACAATAACAAGCAAACTGGCCTTGGTTATAAAGGAAAAGGAAAACACGAGTTGAGTGTCTTTGAAAGGACAAATGTGAAGAAGAGATTCACCGAGTCCTCGGCAAACTCCAAACGAGAAAATACTCTGTAAAGAAAGAAGCGAGCTACCAAAACCCCAGAAAATCCATAAAAGAAATACATATGATGGGAATGATAGAAAGTATCCAAGCAAGCCGATTGGAATAATGTGAACTATCAAAGATAGACTTATGGAATATAAGCCCAAATGGCAAAGGCCTAGAACTCAAGAAAGGCCATTCCAAAAGCATAAGAGCTTTCATCAAGGCACACATATGCACCTAGGCACTACACTCAAAGACACCACAATTACCAAGGAAGGCAATTGCTAAAACACATATGCGCAGCATACTGAGACAAAAGAGACAGGTTGTATGAACCAGAATCCCCAAGCAATTTGCCAGGATTAATTATGATTATGGCAGCGATAGATGGCAACCCCTTAGAGTCAAATCATTTGGCTATAGGTTGGTTGGATCATCTTACAATTCTAACCCCTCGGGACCCGGACAAGTATGGGTACATAAAACTTAATTTCCTTGATTGCGGGTTGAGAAAGTGAGTGCAAGGAACCTGGTACATGGATAGTGGTCATTCCGGACATATGACAGAAATAAGAGAAATGTCAAAATTCAAGGAAGTTAAAGGAGCAAAAGTCATATTTGGAGGAAATGAAACTCTGGCGAAATAAGAGGCATTGGATCCATCAAGAGGAATGGATTAGAAATCACGGATGTTGCATATGTTGAAGGACTAAACTTCAATTTACTAAGCATCGATCAACTCGTGACAAGGGCTACAATGTTGGATTCAACATGGGTATATGCCAAATCAAAGATATTGAATCAAATGAAGTGGTCTTGCAAGGATGTAGACGAGAAAAATATGTATGTAGTGGATTGGTCAACCGCAACACCCAAAGACTGTCTACTAGCAAAAAAAGAGTACAAATTTGAATCAAGTTGGTGTGGCACAAAAAGCCGAGTCACCCTGAATTTCAAAACAATTAACAATTGGCAAGAAGTCATCTTGTGGAAGGACTTCGGACTCGATTATACAAGAAGGAGAGTATATGTGACGCGTCGAAGGGAAAACAAATCAAGTCGTCATTCAAAGAAAAGACATGCCCATCCTCAACAAGAATATTGCAGACCGCTTCATATGGATCTATTTGGCCAAAGTGGAACGCCAAAGATAAGTGGAAAGAAATACACCTTGGTGGTAGTAGATGACTACTCAAGATATACATGGACAATATTCATGTGTAAGAAGAAAGAAACTCTACAAAAACTACCCACGGTGATGAAGAGGATTCAAAACGAGAAGAGTCAAACCATTATCAAAATAAGATCGAGGCAGGAACCGAGTTTGTCAATGGAATAATAACTCAAGATTGTATTGAGAATGGTATTGGTCATGAACTATCGCCAGCAAGGACTCCACAAATGAGAATGGAGTTGCGAGAAAGAAGAAATAGAACCCTCAAAGAAGCGGCAAAGGACCATGTTAGTCAAGAGAGTTATCAAAAGATTTTGGGGTCAAGCAATCAACACGACTTGCTACACTCAAAAAGCAGATGTATGATAAATAGACAACCGACAAAGACTCCTATGAGATCTGGATTGGAAGAAAACCAAATGTTGCATATTTGAGAATATTTGGATGTAAATGCTTCATCCACAACAATGGCAAAGACAATCTAAAGGCTTTTGATGCTAAAGTCGATGAAGGTATCTTCAGATACTCACCAAAGCAAAGCCTCTGAATACTCAACAAAAGGACTATGGTTGCGAGAAGAATCCATTCATGTGGTATTTGATGAGCCAAATATAAATGGAGAAGACATTGAAGAGTCGGTGAAATTTGAATCATCCAACCATCGAAGAGTCCCTATCTTTCAAGTCAAGCCGAATTATCAATTGAGAAGAAGATGAGATAATCGAATCTCAAAAAAATTTGGAAAATTTGCGGCTAAGTGATTACGAGAGAGCGACCCACAAAGAACACAAATTGCAAGTCGATCGAATCCAGCCTAACTTACTCCAACTGATGTAAGATGGCCTGAGAGACCATCCACGAGAACTTGTCATTGGAGATATAAGAGAAGGTGTCAAAACAAGATCGAGAACTCAACAAGAAGCCATGTTCACATGCTTCATCTCGCAAATAGAGCCCAAAGATGTGTCACAAGCATTGGACGACACACATTGGATTCAAGCTATGCAAGAAGAGTCTGAATCGAGTTTGAGAGAAATAAAATATGGGAATTAGTGCAAAGACCCATACATCAAAATGTTATTGGAACCAAATGGGTGTTCGAAATAAGATGAACGAGGAAGGTTCGTGGTAAGAAACAAAGCAAGACTAGTAGCCAAAGGATATTGCCAAGAAGAAGGGATAGATTTTGATGAAACATTTGCCCCTCGTAGCAAGATTGGAAGCTATAAGGATGTTTCTTGCCTATGCGACTCACAAGAATTTCATTGTATATCGAGGATGGATGTAAAAAGTGCATTCCTAAATGGTTTATTGGAAGAAGAAGTGTATGTTGAACAACCTCCAGGATTTGAGCAGAAGACTCTTGGAGATAAGGTATACAAACTCAAGAAAGCTTTGTATGGATTGAAACAGGCACCCGTGAGCATGGTATGATACCTTGTCACAATTCCTAACTAAAAATGGATTCACAAAAGGAAAAGTAGATAGAACACTTTTCTTTAATTCAAGACAAAAAGAGTATAATGCTTGTTCAAATATATGTGGATGACATCATTTTTGGATCGACAAAGAATTTGTGTGAAAAGTTCTCAAACCTCATGCAAAGTAAATTTGAAATGAGCATGATGGGAGAGCCGACATTCTTCCTTGGACTCCAAGTGAAACAATTTGAAGGATGGAACCTTCATAAGTCAAACAAAATACACCAGAGATTTAATGAAGAAGTTTGGTATGGAGGAGAAGTCTTTCAGTAAAAATACCAATGAACACATCGGTCAAAATGGACATGGATGCGGATGGTAAGCTTTGTAGATCAAACAAGATACTGAGCACTTATTGGATCATTGCTCTATCTCACAAAGCAGGCCACCATCACCTTTGCTATAGGTGTATGTGCAAGATTTCAATCTGCTCCAAAAGAGAGCCATATGACAATGACTAAGAGAATATTGAGATACTTGAAAGGAAGCCAAGAAGTAGGGCTATGGTATCCAAAGGAATGAGGATTCAAGCTAATTGGCTATTCGGACTCGACTATCTTTGGATGCAGAGTGGACAGGAAGAGCACTTCAGGCACATGTCAAATGCTAGGAAACAGTGATTTCTGGTTTAGCAAGAAGCAAAACTCAATAGCCACCTCTACAAAATGAAAGCGAGAATACATAGCTGCGGTAATTTGTTTGCTGCCCAAGTCCTATGGATGAGACAAAGGCGGTGAGAGACTATGAAGTTGAAGAAAAAGAAATTCCAATCATGTGTGATAACACAAGTGCAATTGCAATCACTCAAAATCTGTGTTGCACTCAAGAACAAAACATATTGATGTCGAGATATCACTTCATAAGAGATCATGTTGAAAAGAAGGACATCATCCTGGAATATATCTCAACCGATAAACAACTAGCCGACATCTTCACAAAACCACTATGTGAGTCAAGATTTGAAGAACTCAAGCATGAGTTGGGGCTAATTGGTGGTGACACTGCATTTAATCAAAGAAGAGAAATGGAACAGAAAAGGGGTGAAAAGAGTGAAAAAGTAAATCACCAAGAATCGGGATTGTATCGGAAAGTCGGCTACACCAAGTCACCGATATGAGTCACTAAGAGAATCGTGAGAAGTAGAGTTAAATCAACTAAGGGATAAGTTCTGAATAACTTATGAGCAAAGTGACAAAAACGCGATCGTTTTGACTAAGCGGGAATGTTTTAAGGAATACGTCAAAGATAATGATGATGTGTACTGGACATAAAGCCGCACACCAAGCTTATGATTGGATATAAATCTTTGCCGCATTAAATACGAGACATGAAATGCTCAATAGGCGTGCGAAATCCAAGCCGTTGATTTCGATCACATTTCAAAAACCACCCGCACGCCCTTTCATAAACCATATTTAAACCATTTTCGTCCGTTTCTCTCTCACACTTCTAAAATCATTCATCTCTTTTCTCTCAAAAGCAAAGGCAAAATACTCTCGAAACCCTATCAACCTTCAAATCAATTTTCGAGTTTTTCCTTGATATAATCCCGAGAAATGGCACCAACTTATGACTTTACCAAGTTAGGAAAGCAAATCCACACCGGTTCTACGGTGGATTTGACGGAATGATGAAACAGGGTCCGATGACACCCTAGTGAAGAAAATCGAGAAGTTGGAAACGACCAGGACTAAAACCGTTTCTAACGTTAGAATATCCGATGACCTATGTGGAGGAGGTCGCACAATTCTACGTGAATGCCGAGATTCACGATGAAGGAATCAAGTCATCATTCACGGAAAGCGGTGACTATCTCGCCAAGGATTTGGTGAACATCGCTCACTACCAGCGGAAGGAGCATCGCATCGAGATTAACGGCCGATGTCAACCTCGGGGTGATGCTTGGAAAGAAATAGCCAAGCCCGACTTTTTGCCGATAAAATAGTGTATACAAAGAAACAAGAGAAGCTGTTGAAGGAGGATTATCACAAGTTGTTGGATATAGTTGCCAAATGTATCGACATCAAATTTGGCGACTTTGACCAATGTCAAAGGCAAAGCTGATTGTAATGGCCGCAATCATCGAAGAAAAGAAGATAAATCGGGCTGAGTTTGTCTACGGACTCTGCCGAACGTGGGGAACAAGTCCTTCAAAGAAGATGGCTCTCTTTGGAGGTTCCTAGGATATGGCCTAGTGATTGGCCGACTATTGGAGGTGAAAGAGTCTCTCTTAGACATGGGAAGGCTTTCCATGTTAACAAGAGGATGTTGAGCAAACCTCTCTCGCGCTCGAAGCGAGCTTACGCCAAAAGAGCGACACCGGTGAGGGGAATCGGGTGACCCTCGAAGATACTGTTGTTTCTCTCTAGCCAAGAAGAAAGCCCTGCCTGCGGTTGCTAAGCTAAGAAGATCACGCCATTGCGGAAAGAAAACCAAACATGCTCCGCCTGCAGTGAGAATCACTGCTCCAAAGAAAGCTAGTGTCTCCTGCCCCTGCAGCTGCGGTCGAGAAGGACTCACAAATACCTTCTCCGATCGTCAAAAAGAGGAGAAGCGAGAAACCAAGACGGCCAGCTCCTCAAAAAACAAACACCAAAGACCCCCGCACAAGACTCGAAGACACCGTCTCGAACGTAAATCCCTCGGTACAAACTAGGAGACGAAGACGAATTATCAAGCGCTCGAGTGGAGAAACCAATTTGAGTCGACCCACTCGGCTAGAGCAGATCTGGGAGGCTGGCCGGAGAAGTAGAGTCTCGGATGTAATTGATGAAACCAAGTCTCGCTTGAAAGCGTCAGCAGAGGCAACTCAAGACACGGTGATTGTAGTTCACGCGGTTGAAACACAAGAAGAAGCGCCAGAGCGAGATAGTGATGTAATGATCCTATCTCCACCTTACCCAGACATCCAAAATCGCGTCTGCGTGAGTGGAGAAATGGAAGTTGAGCAAGTCAAGGAACAGTTCCAACGCCCGAGTTTTAGAAGAAGAAGAGGAAGGCGCTAAATTTCCTTGGACTAAAGATCGTGGCTTCAAAGACTTGATGAAGACAATCGCTAGACATCCTGCAGATTTTCAAGGACAAGGAGAGAGAAAAGCAAAGCGAGGAAAGGCGAGGCACGCGAGAAGGCAAGCATCCGCCCTATCTCCGGCACCACTGAGAACACACACATCTCTCCTTGATGTCTTCTCGCAGCTGATGAGGATCGGAGAATGCCGCTTTCTGAGAAGAGTTGCAAATGCGCAAGCATTGCACGAGTCCGAGAATCCTTCACGAGCAAAGATTGATGGAGGGACCAGGAGAGTCCTCGAACACACCGAAATTGATCCAATGGGAGTGGTCCAAACAAATCGCCATCGTTGTTGCTGCCACCACTTCCCTCACTCGGAAGAAGGCGATAAGGGACTTGGCGAAGAAAAGCGGGATAATGGGGACCGGTCGAGCCAACCCCTATTGAAGGTGTTTTACCCACCGCCCCAACGGCTGAACATTCAATAGAAACGGCCGGGAGTTTGGAGACGAGTGACCCCATTCCAAGTCACCGGTGCAGTGCGCCCGAGGAGGAAACTCTCTCCGGCTGCAGAAGAAGGACGGAGGTTGCTGCAGTTGACTCCACAACGAATCAAGGAGGCGAAGGAGAGAAAACTCAAACACAAGAAGTACAACAAGTTGCCATCAACGACGCCGACGATTGAGATGTCTCACCGAGGTGCCAACCGCTCCTGAAGGCTAATGACGCCGATGCGCCGATGCGCAAATCGAGGCACTGAGGAAGGAATGTACCACGGGAGTTAACACTGGCGATGAAAGTGCAATCCATGGGGTTGAGACTCCAATGGATGCCACCGTAGAAGACCACCATACCGACACACGTCGAAAGGGAGGACAAGGCCTCATTGCAAAGAGAGAGCTGGGAGGTATCGAAGGCCCACGGGAGGTTGAGACTTCCCGGGGTAAAGAGTCAAGTAGAGAACATCCCTCCCGCTATCATCGACTCATCCGAGAAGGAGATAAGCGCACTTCATGATTCCCAGGACAATCCTCGATGTCACTTTTCCGGGATCGAAGGCGAAGAAGAAGTCGAAAGTCATCCCCATGACAAATCCAAAAGACTGTGCGGATGTTCCAAGCACGAGCAAGTCTCGATCCTAAGACTACTCGTCAAACTTTTAACTTTGATGATGAGCCACCAATGGAAATCTCATCATCGTCCGATGACGCTCGATAAAGGCCGAGGACCGATCATGAAATGGAAAAATGGTGAGACCAACGGGTTGTTAAGAGACCGAGGCTCGGAAGCGGGTCTACTTCACAACAAAACCCGGTGAACCAGAGATCACCGCACAGGCCCCTCAAGCTGCGGCGGGGTCGATTCTAGAAGAACTTCACGCGCACCGCTCATCATCGAACAAATCCCGGTGGGCGGTGATGAATCTTTTATAGAATCCTTTCCTTTTTCTCTCCGGAGGTACCCGACCTCCATGAAGAGTCGAGAATGAGCGCACGCTATCACGCACCGACTCCGTTTTCTCTTGAGCACCATTGTTCCAGTCGCTTATGACTTTGATGTTGTATGGCCATCACCGCAATGTGAAGAATCGGTGAAGTTCGAGAAGTGTTCAAGGCACTCTTTCTTGAGGTTGAACGGATGGAGAGGCATCGAGGCCTCTTTGGACATGCGACCGACAACAGAGATGCCAACCTTACCCGACTTGAGAGGCATCACACAGTCGGGGATAAGGAATGGTGGCAAAGAAGAAACAATGCGTGTGGAACAAGTTAGATTCTTCAGGACATTGTTCAACAAGTGGCTGGTATGGAGAGTGAAAATGCTTGAAAATCGATGCAAAACGAAGCCGAGAGAACATATTGAGCATATGCATGAAGCTCACACCGCCGAGATAAAGTCGCTGCGTGAGCAAAATACAAATGATCTACAGCGTTTGGAAGAACACATGACAAGAAAATTCAGCCTTTTCTCATGGCCGAGAGGAAAGCGATTTGAGAATCCAACGCTACTCGATCTAAATTCCGTCTTTGCCGCATACAACGCGGCACAAAGTAACTCAACCATCGAAGATTCTCGACTTCATGCTTGCCAAAGATGTTCCATGGGGTTCCTCTATCCTTTGATGATGCCAAAAAGGGGGAAGAGGAATACCTTAAAGCGCTAAAACAAGCCGAGAAGAAAGGAGCGGTGAGAAGGAAAATCGGTGAGGAAGTCTTGAAACAAAGAAAGGAAAGCTTGTTGAGGGGGAAGGATCAACCGGATGTGACATTGATGATTGCACAAACCCCCAACAAGGTCCCACACGGTGACATTATAAGCGACAAACTCCTCGTGACTCTCGCCACTCCAACACTCTGCTATATCCATGGTGATAAGAGAAAACTATTGAAGCGGGGATGAAGGAAGTGGAAGGAAGAATGGATGCCTGAGTTATGAACATCTTGAAAGAACATGGAGGCATTCCAGAAGCAGAGACACTTATGCCATCTCGGATGTCGGACGAGCCACGATCGTTGATGAATTTAAAACGCTCGAACGAGGGATACTTTGCAAATATGTCTATGGCTCAAGCTTGGGACTGTCTTGGGAAAAGGGTCTCACGTTATGTGAAGAAGGCGACAGCGGTGCTAATGATCGCTCTCTGGTCACTCCACTGGTCACTCCGTGGGTCACTCAAAGACCCCGATAAAAGATACGCCGCCAGGTAGAGGAAGAAGCGATGATGAGTGGAGGAAGAAGAAGCTTGGACTAGGCCTCGCCCAAAAAACATTGAATATGTGGATCCAGGAAAGAAAGGAGGGATCTACCTTTGGGTTGGGCTTGACCAAGTAGCGAATTTGCGAGTGGCAAAACTAACGCCGAGTATGTGAAAATACTAGAAGAAAAAACAAAAGACAAACTCAGCTATGGGAGGAAAGACAGGAAAGAATAAGAAGAGATGAAGGCCGCCGAGGAAGGCATATGAGAAGAAAAAGAAAGCGGTGACGACGAGAAAAAGAGAAGAAGAGAAGAAGATCTTGATCAAGATGAAAGAAGAGAGACGAAGGAGATGAAGTGTTCTTTGTCCACCCCTTTCGTGTATTTTTTTGTAAATACATACAATGTAAGTCTTACGTAATAAAACTATAGATTCTTTTTTTGTTGAAGACAAATATGTGCTCACGATACACCTTGTAAAATGCTTGATTGTGTAAAAGAACAAGAATGATATGATCAATAAACGGATCTATTCTCGCGATACATTCTATGTCAATACACTATCCGTATGTATCTTTCTTTGTTTGCATTTTTGAATGGTTTAGGTTTTGGCATCATCAAAAAGGGGGAAATTGTTAGGAATTTTATTGTTTAGATTTTGATGAATGCCATGTAAAACTTAGAATAGAAAGTTGGCACCCCAATTTCTTGTTGTAAGATGCATTGTAACAATAAGAGCAGGCCAAGCCGAGTTAAGTCGCCTACGCCCTAACATGCAAGAAGACAATCAAGATCGGAAGGAAGACTCGCTTTGAGACAACCGAGTATGACAAAGAAGAGTAGACAGAACTCTATGGAGAAGCGGTGAGATGCGGTGAGTGGAGCATCAAGTCAACTCAAGAAAAGCCAAGTCTCAAGTTGAAGTGACGGAAGAGTCATCCAATGATTGGAAGTTGACTCTAAGTCACCTGGGGAAAGCAAGAAAATGCGGTCAAGTCGAGATAATCAGTAAAAAGAACCGTTGTACGTAAATCAAGAGATTTACTTAAACAAGTAATATCTCCATACCACCTTTCTGAGTGCTCGGTCGAAGCGTGCAAAAGGAATGAACCAATGGGAAGCACTACACCGTGTCGAACTCGAAAAGGTGATAGAACAATTCATACGAGGAAATGGCAATTCCAAGAAGCGCAACAAGACAAGCCAACGATCGCAAAGTGACTTTCAAAAATAAGCCTATCTCTTCAATGGGCAAATTTTTGAAAGTTCACTATAAAAGGCCGAGGAGTTTGTTTGAGAAGGAGGATGACACACACGTGAGATAAACAAGCATATTAGAAAATCGAAACATTCTCAATCCTCAAGCCTACATTACGAAGTACATCAATCCAACACTCACCCGTGAAGGAAAGATAACTTCAACCGAGTTGAAGAGGAAAATATCGAAAAACAAGGGGTCTACATTCCGGGAAGGATTGTAGGAAGGTTCAAGGTTGAACCAAGTCTTAAACTTTTGGAGGGCTTCGTGATCAAATCCAAAGAGTTTGAGCAAGTGAGTTTAGTAGCAAAGCAAACGCCTGTGAAGAAGTTGAGTCGCACGAGAAGCCGGTGAGTGATCAAGGCGTCTCGCATCGAGTCCCAAAGGATCAAGTCGGTGTGTGATCAAGACTTGTATCCGGACTGTATTACCACTTTGTAAACCGATCATTACTTAGTGGATTCCTCCAGGAGTTGGAGAAGAGAGGAGTAGAAGAATTACCCCATCTTGAACCTCTATAAAAATTTCATTGTGTCATTTACTTTTCAAAGACTTTAATTCTTGCATTATTAATCGCTTATATCTCACGATAAATTTGCTATCCACTTGATAATTTATAAGTACTAAATCAAGCTCTAAAATCTTGCTTAATCAAACTTAATGGTGTTAAGTCTTCCCCAAAAAACAAAACACAGTTGAGTCAAATTATAGCCAAAAGTTGAGTTACTCCATCAACGGCTCATTGAGTCTGTTGAGAGATTAACTCTCTTGAGTGACTAATTCGATTGTCTCATCAAGGACACACTGTGGTAGAATCAACTCAGTATATTTAAAAGGACTAAATCGAAAATTTGCAAAGTTTATTCAACCCCCCTTCTAAACCTTACACTTACACCCCTTGGGACCTACATTGTCCATTGAAGAAATAGACAAAGATTCAAACCCTATTTTATGTTTGTTGGTTTGTCTTATCTTGCACTTTGACTTTAGATGTTGACCCAACCTTGTACTCAGCATACTGCAGGCTTTGTAAAATTTGTCAAGACCTACTTGTTTCACATTCGCTTATTCCTTTTGCATTCATATAGCTTGAGCACTAAGGTTACATACATCTCTTTGTTACTAAAATAAGTAACTTCCTTAGACTTGGTGTAACGGACTTCTTTATATGTCTTAGTCCTTTAGTTGCTTTACCCTTTTTGACTTAAGCTAGAGTCTTCTGACATATTCTTCTGATGGACTCTGATGTCAGTCTTCTAAAAGACTTCATTGTCACACTCTGCTGAGAGTCTTCTTATGTTTACTCAGTTGTAAGTGAGTTGGTTCTTCCCACTACTCAGCTGCGAGTCTTCTAATGATTTCTTGAGCAAGTCTTCTGCACTACCACTTATCTATTTTTGAGTCAGCCAAAGACATATCTATTGCATATGCAATTTGAAATGAGGTGCTAACTTTCTAATACAAAATTTTCTAAGCATCATCAAAATATATGCAATAAATTTTCTAACAATCCCCTACTTTTATGTTGTCACTAACACTTCTACCAAGGTGCATTCAAATGAATATCTATTAGCTCATAGTCTTAGCTCACATAGTCTTTCTTTTCTCCCTTCTGGGTTAGATTTTTCTTCTTCTCTTGTCTTTTTGTCCTTTCCAATACCCAACCTAGTAGCCTCTATAACTCTAATATGCTTCTCCACATGATCTAGTAACTTCTCTAAGTATGTAGGAGGCATGCCTGCTTAAGTCTTCCCTGACGGAGGTTCTGTTGTAAGATTCCAGCTCAAATCTGATGTTGCACGTGTGCCACTTCATTAAAGCCTTCAATAAGCATTTCTTGTAATCTCTCAATAGTTTCCCTTCCTTTTGTTTGATGGAGAACAAGTGCAAGATGGTCTTGGAGCACTTACTGTGTATGGAGAATTGATACATGAAGTTCTTAGTGAGCTTGTCCATCCAAGTAATTGATTCAGTGGGGGAGTTGATCGAACCATGATAAGACTCTCTTGACTAGGATAGTTCTGAATACTTTGCAATAAAAAGCTTTAGTCATGACAAATAGATTCGCATTGGCGTGGAATCATTTAGGTGTTCTTGGGGTCTCCTATTCCATCGTACTTTGGGAGGTTGGAGGCCTTCACTCATGTGGAGTAGTTCAGCTAGTAGTGTGGGGCTAAATGGACTCCTCACTGGTGCGATAGCTCCAGGGTTTGGTTGGGTGGCGTAAATAGCTCTTGATTTCTCAATAAAGACAGATATGTGTGCTCTTATGAATGTCCTGCTGGATTGCACCAAAGTGGCCTATTAGTCTCTTTGGTTATCTCTCGGACCTTGAGTTTTATTTCTACCTTCCGCTCCAGCTAAATTAAGGTCATCTGCAGCTAGTGGAGGTTGTGGATCTTCCTACAGCAAGTGGAGCTCTTGCGGGTATTTGTACAGGTTCTTCTAATAAGGTTTGGAAAGCCTTTTGAGTCATGTGTACTTCTCCGCTTGTGGTATTTTCCAGCTGGAGGAAGATCCTGCTTAAGTCTTTTAGGAGGTCTCTTCTCTCGACTAGCATTTTTAGCAATTTTAGGAGGTCTTTTCAAACACCCAATGATTGGTCATGTTCACATAGGTAATCAATGTAACTCCAATAGCTAAAGTAGTCTCGTGGAGAGAACTAGCTTGCAAAACGGAAAAAACAAGGTTAGAAGGGACATGAGGTTGTCCTAGGGAAACCCTTCCATATGTTTAATTCAGAATAAGATTTGAGAATAATTCAATAAGAGAACTTAAGCAGAAAAATGTTAATGATTTCATATTAGTTACAAATGAGAGGAGGTATGCTATTTATAACTATATAGGCCTCTTGAACATTGAGTGATGATTTGCGCCTCAAGGGCCAATTATCAATAATTTGACCCAATAATTAATATTATAAGTTATCATGTAGTCAAATTTAAAATTAAATAATATAATAAGTTGTCAATAATAAAATGTCGATTTTACCCCATTAGATATTGTTTTGTAAAGAAGAATAAGAGTGTCCATTGATATTGTACTTGTATAAGTTTTTTATTCTACAAAGTTTATTTGTATTACTTTCTTGTTTGGGAACAAATTTTGTGATATAGTGGCTTTGATGTATTGATTCTCTAAAAATGCAAAATTAGAAAAATAAAACGTTTTCGATAAAATCAAGTAATACAAAAATGATTTTGGAGTTTTGAATATCATAAAACTAACATCATTCGTTTAATCGCTTGTTAAAAATAAAGAAGCAGCAAGCGCCTCAATGAACAAAGAAAAAAACATAAAAGATTCACATTTAAATAAGTTCTCATTAAAGAGTGTAGGGGTTTGCTAATAGATTTACCTAATGTGTCTTGTGTTTTTTGTTAAGAGATCAGTGAATATTGTTGTCCATGGGTTAGCTAGAGCAAGTTCTATGTCTGGTGTCAAAAAATGGAATTCTGCTTCTCCCCTCTTCCTTTGTAAATCTTTGCAGTTCGATCTGCTTTCTTAATGAAACTTTTATTACTTTGGTTTCAAAACAATAATAACAAGTTCTCGAAAAGGTTATACTTTTCCATTGGATTAATGTCCAATCAGCCCACTAATTAATGGAATTATAAATTAATGTGCATGTAAAATAAGTCCAATCAAATAAATTTTCTATTTTTGAATTTGTTTTTTTATTTTTTTAAAAATATTATAAAATAAGATTTTGTGTCAAAATTGTAATTGACATGATACAATCACTAACTTCAGCCACACGATTTTCTAGGATTAGAAAAATGAAATAACATGCATTTATAATTTCTAAAAAATTATAAAAAGACTTCTTAAAGTTTGATTATATATCATGATTTTCCTCTTCATAAGCAAAAAAATTCAAACACTCATTTTACATACGTTTGAAAAAATATTATAATTATCCCTCTAATATATGACACAATCAAACAAGTGGGTGGATGAACAATTGTAATTTTTTAAATTATCTAAGTTTTTATTGTAATACCTTAAGGCTTAAACCTTGTGGGTAGCTTTGTAATTATCCTTGTAAATCTTATAAACTTTATGCAAAAAGTCTAGACCAAATCAAATTAGACTCGCTGTCTGTGGAATGTGGAGTAGAAGTAAAGAAAGCGACAAAAAATCAAATCAACGTCAACGTAAACAGAAATTATCAGGTCAGGAAAATAGATAGGAGAAAAAGAAAAGATTGTGAAGAATCCAAACGAGCATCCAATCTCTCACTGCACCTTGTACTACTACTAAACTATATTCGTTTCCTAGACGCTAGACTAGACAATCCCTCGAAAGGGGAAAAAAAGAAAAAGAAAAAGAAAAAGAAGGGTAAATCAGGGATTCTAAAGCAAGCAACAAACTAAAGGGCCCCCAACCAGATAAGTAGTGCCTTTTGAAAATGACTTGTCCTTCCTAAAATAACAAAAGATATTAATTAACAGCCCAAATCCATCAAAATATAGATAGCATTATTACTTAATTTCCCCAAATGTCAAAAGGGAGCTGTTGAAGTTCGATGAAGAGGAGGCTTCTTTTTCTGTTGTTGAGCAGCAGCAGCTATATATAACTGTCAAATTTATCACAAAATATATATCAGTGTCTTTTCTTTTCTCTCTATAGAAACAAAGATGGAAAACAAGCACAAGTACTGTAAATATGCCAAACAATTAAATGGGAGTCACTTGTTGTTACAAAATGTCAATAGACAAGGAAACATATATATATATATGTGTGTGTGTGTGTGTGTGTAATAACCAAAACAGGGCAGCTGGGCAGAGGAACAAAATAGAGTGTTATCCAATAAACCATACAACATTGAACCGATTTGTACACATTTATACATAAATTCATGGCTTCTTCTAACTCCCCTTTTTATTGTCTTCCCTGATTTTGGCAAAAAAAAAAAAAAAAAACAAAGCCCTCTCTCTCTCTCTACACACACACACACACTCTTACACTTGCCTGCTTATGAAATAAAAATAAAAAGTTACTTTCCAAGTGTAAAAGGGTGAAAAAAACAGGGAACAATATAATTAGCCGGAAATATAAAGCGGTTGTCCGGGTGGCTATACATATACACAACACACCTGTTGTTGCTGTTCCTTGAGCCTGGCATTCTCTTCCACCAAGTGTGCTACTTCTAGCTCTAACTCATTTGTATAAGCCTGTTAAATAAAATCAATTTATACTATAGTTCAAATATAGTATACAAGATATATATATATAAAAGGAGAGAGTTGCTTTCCTGCTTTCTAGCCCTGGACCGAGCAGCAGACTCACGATTCTTGATCATACGCTTGTGTCGACGGTCGCCGGAACTTTTGTCAAACTCCGGGAACCTCTTCCTCACGACGGCGCCGCCATCATTAATATTGTTTTCCGGCACCACAGCATCGAAACCCATATGCGAAATCGGCTGATGGGGCTGCAAAAGTAGTGAGCTGAAGTGATCAGTAGCAGAGTTCAAGGTGAGTATTGTCGGGGGTGGCGGCGGCAGAGCAGGTGGCGGAGAGGAGGAAACAGCCGTGAGCGGCGGATCTTTGGAAAAGAAGTCCTGTAAAATAACCCCAGGGTGATTGTGGTGGTGAGGAAGATCAGAGGCAAGACTGATGTCTTTCCAAACCTCTTCCATAGTCTTATTGGCGGCCGGAACCCTTAATGGAGAAGAAGAAGAACAAGTTGAAGAAGAAGATGTCCACATTTGGAGGAGCAGTACTGAAATGGGACATGAGAGAGAATTAAGATGTTTGGTGTATTTTTGGTGTTGGAACGTACTCTTAAAGGAATTTTATTATCATTTTTTATATATAAAAGCACAGGCCACAGAGTATATATGAATTATGATGATGGCTTCTTAATTAATTTTGTGTAGAGAAGAAAGAAAGAGTGAAGAGTGGAGTATGTACGGGAAATAGTTTTGTCAATTGTGTGCATTGTCTTGTCCGAGTGATGCATACTGCATATACAGATATACAGATATAGTACCACGCGTCCATAAAAGGACACAGTTGTTCATCATAATATATCTATGCTTCAGTTTTCTCATCTCTAACTCAATATGTGCGCCCTTGCACTCTAGCATCTACTCTTTCCGCCCCCACCACATCAACAGAGTCTGTACATGAATAGATTGGTTTGGTTCAACATGTCATTTTAGATATATAAATATAGGGACAGGATCCTCTGAGATGTAGTGACACATCTACACCATCCAAAAAAAATAATGGAAGGCCAAGATCTAGAAAATATTTATAGCATTAAAAAATAGAAAAAAAAATGTCTAGGGAATTATAGGCAATGCATAATTAGTCCAAAAATAACTGCCAAGATATTTAATGCTAAATTAAGGGATGAAATCTGTTTCTGATCACGTATCCTAAAATCACTTGATGTATAATATGCAACATTTGTATACTAAATATACACAATATAATACTAAATATGCATGACATTTACATATATGTAAAAAAATAGAGAAATTCAACTGCACATAAGAAAAAGTCTACATATGCAATAAATACATATAAAATATGCAACATGTATATAGTAAATATACATAATATGAGAAATTATGCATAATCGTGTACGTATGCAATAAATATAGTAAATATGTAACATATATATATACTAAATATACACAATATGATACTAAGTATGCATGACTTTTACATATATGTAAAAAAAAACACAGAAATCAACTGCACATAAAAAAAAGAGCCTACATATGCAATAAATATATAGAAAATATGCAACATGTTTATATTAAATTTACAAAATATGAGAAAAGTATGCATAATCGTGTAAGTAACTATGCATTGTTAGAAGTTATCTATGCAATGTACAAAAACTAAATATGTTGTACATTATACTCAATTATGCAAAATATCATAAACTATGCACCAAAAATCTATAAGTCCAAGCGGCTACGATAATCTAGAGGGGGGGTGAATAGATTATCTCCATCTTTTCGATTTTACCCTCTTTTTAGAATCGAATGCTCAAAGACAATAATAAAGGTGCGGAATGTAAACAATACACGCCGATTTATAGAGGTTCAACCCACTAGGGCCTAATCCTCTACCACACCAAGATATCCTAGGGATGGATTTCAAAAAGAAAAAGATTTTATTAATTGCCAAAAATAATACAACACCAACTTACAACAATACCTTGAAGAGCACCACACTATTCTTCAACACCACCTTTGAGATTACCACAATCTCTCTTCAAGATTACCACAATCTCCAATGGCACCTTGTGAAGATTACCACAATCTTCAACCTTGAAGAATACCAAATTCTTCAACACCTCAACAAGAAGATTACCACAATCTTCTTACACCTAACACCTAGATCACCCAAGTGAGTTCTTACCACAAGAACGCTCACAAGGATATCTTGTGTGGAATGATAACCCAAAAAATCAAGATTACAACTCCATAATGAATTATACAATTGAGTGCAAGTGTAATCAAGAATAGCCTAGACCTCAAGAATGTGAAAGTGATAAGCTAGGCAAATTACAACAAGAATAATGACAATATAAGACCAAGTGTTTGCTTGAGTATATCTTGTTGTGTTGTGTTGCTCTATCTTTTTGTTGTGCTTCAAATCTTCCTCTATTTATAGGAGATGATTGATACTTGATAGGCTCCTCTTGGAATCTGATATCTACAAAAAAAATTCAATTAAAATCAAAATTATAGTTGTTAGAAATCAATCCCACAATTTAGGGAAAAGATGTATGCTGCACAACGGTTAGAATTTTGCTGTCAAACATTAGGCGCGGTCGTCGCGAGAAATAGATGTTTGAAAATAAGAACACAATTTTACACTGGGCGACCGGTCGATGGGGGGTCCGACCAGTCACCCTAGGGTCCAACCGGTTGCCCTCTTCAAAAAACTAATACAGAGAAGTTTGCAAAATTGAACCAACCTTCAGGTATAGGTCGGCCGACGTCGACGCCATAGGGTGACCGGTCACCCTCACCATTTTCTCGCAAACATGAAGTTTTCTATTTTGCACAACTTTCAGTACGGGTTGCCCTATACGGCGAGGTTGACCTCAAAATAAAAGTGTTGTCCAATTTTATATCGAAAATAAACTTCAAGAAATACTCCGAAAAATAGTGAAAACATTTTAGACCGATCGCGAGTATTAGACGACATTTGAAGACATTGTTTGATGTAAAAACACATTAACTCAAAATCATAAAAAGTGTTGTCCAATTTAATGTCGAAAATAAACTTGAAGAAATACTCCGGAAAATATTAAAACCATTTTAAATTATTTAGGAGTATTTGGACAACCTTTAAAAACATTGTTTTGGTATAAAAACAAAATCATTAAAATCATGATAAAACCATTTATCAAACAATCTCCCCCTTTTTGATGATTACAAACCAAAACAATTTTAACGAGGTCGATTTTGAAAACAAAACAATTTTACCGGTTAAAAAGAACTATCCGTTGTGAGCGACAACATCCCACGCATTATAATCACAAGGATGGGAGTATAGATTTTAAACATATATAGCAAAAGATCCCCCTATCAATATGCACAACAAGAGTAATATAGAAGCAATCAACCAAAAGCTAAAAGCTCAGCTTTTACAACTTGAGCTTAAGTATCAAGAGCTTATAAGCTCCCCCTGTCAACAAAACATCATTAGACATGAATATGAGTCCATACTACAACAAATGGACTAAGTATAATCCACAACTTATGGCTTTTAATAGCCACAACTTATAGCTTCTTTCTCGAGCTTATATTAGCTTATATGAGCTAATGAGCTTATAACATGTTTCTCCCCCTTTGGAATCATCAAAAAGAATGTTAGCGCGATAAAAAAACATCATCAAAGTGCGCAACTAAACCGATGTATCGAGCCATATGAACATTAATGCTTATAAACCAAATAGGAGGGAAAAGTCGATCATACGACTTGTAGAAGCTTATGAAAACTCATTTGTTATGCAAAAACATAATCTCTATAAAAATATAAGATATTTGAAAACGAGAGAATCATGTTGGTGATGAATTTTTCATTGAAACATTTTATCGAACACTTGGCGGGCGTCAAAGATTGAAAATGATATATATAGTCCTTGTAAATGTAATCAAGCCAAGTTTTTTTATCACCAAAAGCAATTTTACAAATATCATCCATCAACAATTATCATGCTCAACACAAATATATAAGAATTGCATCAGGAAATATACATATAGGCCAAGTTCTCAAGGGTTCAACCCAATTGAGATAAGGGAGTAGAATTCTTACCATTCAATCGGTAAAGACGAGCAATGATGATGATAATGGAGCTAGATAATCCCTAAAATATAAAATTTATGCAACAAAACTCATTTGGAGTGAAATGTGTGTGCAAATGTCAAAGGAGTCGAAATATGAGTCAAAAGGGGCAAAATGGCTGAGAGTTAGAACAGAACCATTTTTAACACAAAAATAGCTATGGGCGACCGGTCCAGGGTATAGGTGACCGGTCGAGCTGGTGGGCGACCGGTCGACCTCTCCCTTGGCAGCCCACTGTTCAGTCCTGTTTTGAAAAATCTGAAATTTGATCCAAAAATCCGATTTTTCGCCCCTAAGTTTTAAAAATGTGCAAAATGCAAACGTAGACCTCATTCAATATACATTATGTCATAATCAAGCTCGAAATGGAATAAAATACTCGGTGGTGAACGATTAAAAAGTCCGCTAGTTATACTTGAGACGGAATTAAACACATCTCAAGTTTTTGTTAAATATGCAATCCCTTAGAAAAAGATATCGAATCTCAATATGTTTAGTTCGATTATGACGAACCATATTTTGAAAAATTATTATCACCGGACTTGTTATCCCGAAAATAAGAACGTTTTAAGACTTTAGATACAACAAGTCATAAAAAAGTGCCTTTCAAATATTTGAAAATTTCTTTTAACGGCACTTTAATGAGATTCGTTGGGATAATTTTTGAAGTCGAGCATATAGACGTAAGGCATATGGAATGTCGAGTCTATGGGAGTAATAAAAGTGAATGAACATACCTCGATTTTGTTTGTCGATCGATTTGCCTTCCTCAACCTTCGTCAATCTATACATGGTAATCATAGAGGTTGAGATGGTTCTTTCTTTTTCAATGCCTCATTTTTTCTTTTCTATACTTTGAATGTGGAGTATAACCACCTTCTTGGCATTGTTGAACTTGAATTCCAATGAAGAAATTGAGCTCTCTCATCATGATCATCTTGAATTTTCCTTGTAACAACTTAGAAAATATCTTGTACAAAACTTCATTAGTAGCACCATAAATTTGTACAAGTAAGCATTCTTGCCTCTTTTCAAAAACAAAGAGAGTAGTGTCAACTTTACCTTTTGTAAAATCATTTTGCAAAAGAAAATATCAAAGTCTATCAAACCATACAAGGGGTACTTGTTTAAAACATAACAAAGCCTTTTATAGAAATCATTTTGGCCTATAAAAATCTTTCAAACCCCGATTGTTTTACATAGACTTCTTCTAGAATAAAAATTGGATTTAACATCCATTTGGTAAATCTTGAAATTTTCTTAAAACAAAAATGGGCAAGTAGAATGTGAATAGCTTCTAAATGTGCTACGGGTGCAAATGTATCATCAAAATCAATACCTTCTTCTTGACAACACCATAGAGCTACTAACCTTGCCTTGGTCATTTATCTTGTTCCAAAATACCAAAAATTCCTGCAAAATCTTATCAAGACATCTTGCATACGAGCATAGTAATATCGAATAATAGAGACACTATAGCAAGTAACACATACTATGCTTAAAGAAAATCATCAAGAATATACTACACCATGTAAGTTCAAATAAGCTTATAGAAAGCTATATAAGGTCTCTTTTGAAATATGAAAATACGAGAGCATATAGTTGAGACCTCAATCACAAGAATCATATGAACAAGAGCTTTGACATAAGTATCCAAGAATAATGGCATTTATATGTGCAATAAAATGCATAACTTAGAAGATCAATTTTTTATCAAAACAAAATATAATCCTTTAAAAATCTCGGATAAAACAAGCTATGTCAAATAATGCCTTTTCAAAAAAATCAAAACATCCTCTTAATGACACTTGTATAAAATAAGCACATAGGCATATGACACAACATGTACTGAGTCTAAGAGATGAAATAACAATAGTGAGCGTACCTCGATAGTTCATGTTACTCTTGACATATTATGACATAGATGGCCATTTGTGATGATATATGAATCCTACACAATTCTTAAACAAGACTTGCACAAAACAAAAATGATACAAGTGTAGGCTAAAACAATAAAAGATATCGCAAGTAAGCTCATGCCATAAAAATTCATAAGAAATGATAAATCAATTAAGTCTAAGTAAATACACAAGAGTTTAATATAAGCATCACACAAGGTCTTCTTTTCAAGGAATTTTTAAAAACACAAATATATATTGAAGACCTTAATTTTAAAAATAATTTTTTAAACTCATTTTGAAAAATCATTTTGCAATTTTAGACACAAATAAAACATGCAAGAAAATAAAATGCATATTTAAATAGAGAGATACGGTTTACCAATTTCGCCATTTCCATGGGTTGTGTCGTTCCCATTGTTGATGATACCTTCCCCTTTGAAAATCGTCTTGTTGATGATGGTTTCTCCAATTGCTCCATTTCCAAGCATTGTGGCTTTCCCATTTTTGAAAGTGTTTTTCTCTTGGAAAATCATCTTGTTGATGATGTCTTTGCCATTTCCAAGGATTTTGTTCATCCCATTTTTGATTATTTCCTCTTCTTGGAAATTGACTTTGTTGAAAATATTTTCTCCTTTGATCAAATGAAATGGTCATTTGATATCTTATTGGCGGTATGGATTTTCTTCGATTATTATTTCGCCGGGTACCTAAAATGACATTGTTTTGTGGTACCCTCAAGTGCTTGGGTCCTTTGGGATTAGTCTTGAGACTTTTAGGTCTCCAAAAATAATTAGAGCTATTTCTAGCCCGACAAGTATTTACCGTATGACCCTTTTTACCGCAATAGAAGCAAGTAATAATTTTTGGAGCATAATGACCAACATGCATAGGGACTTGATTTCTTTTCACATAATTTACAATACTAGGCTTATGATCAAGTCCTTTATCACAATCATGAATATCAATAATCTTGGTCATTTTAACGGTACTCGAGTTGGATTTTGATAAATCCTTTTTCATACAATTAATCTCCTCAACAAGAGTACTATTTTCTTTTTCAAGGTTTCTAACCTTATCAAGTGTGGTGGAGTGAGCACATGATAGTGATTCATAGGAGGTAAATAAACTATCCTTATCATTTTTCAAAACATTGAATTCCTTTTTCAAATTTTTGTAAATAAACTTTATCATTTTGAAGATCATCAAAATCATTTTGTAAATCACTATAATCATTTTGAATAACAATATCACATGAAGTAGAGGGTTTAAGACATACCTCGTTTTCTTATTCGATGCCCATAAAATATTGTTCGACTACTTCATAGTTGGAAGTTGTAAAAGGCTTGTTCCTTAGATTTGAACTTGTATCCCTTTGAGAAGTAGATGCTTTTGAGTTGCTCCTATCATTTGCATATACTTCATGAATGGCTTCTAATTTTTGCCATACTCCATGAGCCGATCAATTCCTACGATATGATCAAATTCCAAATTAGTAAGTGAACAATATAAAATATTGAGAGCTTTACCATTTAAGAAGATGATTTCTCTTCATCATTTAGCTCTTTGAGGCCTTTGGAGGTGTGGTGTGTCTTTCATCGGAATGGATTCTCCATTTATGACGATGTTCCAAATATCGAACCCACAACCTTGTAGATAACATTCCATTCTTTCTTTCCAAAATATAAAATTTTTGGAATCAAATAGTGGTGGCTTGGTGTTGGAGGTGCCGATAAGATGAGCTTCGTTCAGTAGCCGACGATCGTTCCTCTTCACTCGTGATGTGAAACAAGCTTGCCAAAGAGTTTGGCTTTGATACCACTTGAAAGTCCAAGCTGGCTACGATAATCTAGAGGGGGATGAATAGATTATCTCCATCTTTTCGATTTTACCCTCTTTTTAGAACCGAATGCTCAAAGACAATAATAAAGGTGCGGAATGTAAACAACACACGCCGATTTATAGAGGTTCAACCCACCTAGGGCCTAATCCTCTACCACCCCAAAGATATCCGGGATGGATTTCAAAAAGAAAAAGATTTTATTAATTACCAAAATTAATACAACACCAACTTACAACAACACTTTGAAGAGCACCACACTCTTCTTCAACACCACCTTTGAGATTACCACAATCTCTCTTGAAGATTACCACAATCTCCAACGGCACCTTGTGAAGATTACCACAATCTTCAACCTTGAAGAATACCAAATTCTTCAACACCTCAACAAGAAGATTACCACAATCTTCTTACACCTAACACCTAGATCACACAAGTGTGTTCTTACCACAAGAACACTCACAAGGATATCTTGTGTTGAATGATAACCCAAAAATTCAAGATTACAACTCGATAATGAATTATACAATTGAGTGCAAGTGTAATCAAGAATAGCATAGACCTCAAGAATGTGAAAGTGATAAGCTAGGCAAATTACAACAAGAATAATGACAATATAAGACCAAGTGTTTGCTTGAGTATATCTTGTTGTGTTGTGTTGTTCTCTCTTTTTGTTGTGCTTCAAATCTTCCTCTATTTATAGGAGATGATTGATACTTGATAGGCTCCTCTTGGAATCTGATATCTACAAAAAAATTGCAATTAAAATCAAGATTATAGCTGTTAAAAATTAATCCCACAATTTAGGGAAAAGTTGTCTCTTTGACAACGGTTAGAATTTTGTCATTCAAACATTAGAATTTGGTCGCGCAAAAATAGACGTTTGAAAATAAGAACACAATTTTTTGCAGGCGACTACCGATCGACGGGGTCCGACCGGTCACCCTAGGGTCCAACTGGTTGCCCTCTTCAAAAAACCAATACAGAGAAGTTTGCAAAATTGAACCAACCTTCAGGTACCGGTCGCCCTATAGGTCGACCGATCGACGTCACCGATCGCCCTATAGGGTGACCGGTCACCCTCACCATTTTCTGCAAACATGAAGTTTTCTATTTTGCACAACTTTCAGGTATGGGTTGCCCTATACGGCGACCGGTTGACCTCAAAACAAAAGTGTTGTCCAATTTTATATCGAAAATAAACTTCAAGAAATACTCCGAAAAATAGTGAAAACATTTTAGACCGATCGCGAGTATTTAGACGACATTTGAAGACATTGTTTGATGCAAACACATTAACTCAAAATCATAAAAAGTGTTGTCCAATTTAATGTCGAAAATAAACTTGAAGAAATACTCCGGAAAATATTAAAACCATTTTAAATCATTTAGGAGTATTTGGACAACCTTTAAAAACATTGTTTTGGTATAAAAATAAAATCATCAAAATCATGATAAAACCATTTATCAAACAAAATCAACTAGCTATGCATTGCCTAGAAGTTTCTATGCAGTGTGTAAAAACTAAATATGCAGTACATTATACCCAGTTATGCAATAAGTGTCATAAAAACAATGCAACAAAAAAGCAACTAAATATGCGTTATCTAATAGCTATTTAAGCAGCAAAATAACACTACATATGTTGGATCCTGAAAAAACTAATATTGGAAAAAAAAAAACTGCCCTAAAATCACCCCATTAAATAAGGCAGTTACAATTGCATCTCATCAAATGTTGTTACAGAAAAGTCAAATGATTCCAAAAAAAAAAAAAAAATAGGTGCAGATAGTATAATATGAATATGCAAAATAAATGGTCAAATTAAAATATTAAAATTCAAAAAAAATATTCAGAAACAATATCGCATGCAGATGTTTATGATAAATATGCAGATATCTAAATGTAAATATGCATATGTTTAAAACTACGTATGCAAAACAAATTTGGATATGTGTGGACTCGTGCTAAACATGTACTGAATTAATGATAAATGTGCATATAGTACAATATATATATATGCAAAATAAATGGTCAAATTAAAATATTAAAAATTCAAAACAAATCAGAAAAAATATCACAAGTAGACGTCTATGATAAATATGCAAATGTCTATAACTAAATATGCAGATGTTTAAAACTATGTATGCAAAAAAAACTGCAGGAAAAAAGAGTTTGAGTTGGAAGAAAACTGAACGACGTGAAGGTTGATAGACTCTTTCTTCCCCAGATCTCGGTAACTGGTATGGTAAGATTTTACTTACCGTTGAAATAATTTTTAAATTACATAAACACCCTCCCTTAATTGCAGGATACTAGGAAGGATACAAAAATACCCTTACTAACCTAAAATAACTGAAAAGATCCAAACCATCAAAAAAATTAAAATCAACCGCTCCGAAGTGTCCCACTGTCTCTCACCTGAAGGGATTGGTCTCATTTAACCAATTCCTATATATAAGTATATATATATTAAATTATGAAGGGTCTGTAGTGATGTTAAACAGGATGGCCCTAAATAGCCGTAATAGTTTTGGGTCAGCCATGGCCGAAATCAGAACTTGATACGATGGCGGAAAAAATTTGAAAGCAAATATTTATTTTATATAATAATAAATTTTAAAATATATTATATATTTGCATCAAATATATTATCAATAATCATTATTTTTAAACTAAATGCGAAATATTATTAAAACAATGTAATGCATTGCTTACAAGCCAAGCAACTAGAACATCCCTAAATACATAATTATGATTCTAATATATTGAAATTTAGAACGTCTCTCTTGAATATCATGAAAATTATCTATAGGTAATTTTATACTAAAGTTTTGTGTAATTTGCTTAATAATAATCTATGAGAATTCTTCCATATTTTTCTGTCTTGATCTACAAAGAAAAAGAAAAAAAATAAAATGTAGCCTAGGTTAATCTAAAGTTTCACAAAAAATCATTTCAATCTCAATATCTAATCAATAATTATATATATAAAATCAAAAATTGATTAATACTAATGAGGGCTTGGATTAGGTTTCATTGATCAACATATTAGTTTTAACTCATTAATTAATAATTACCAAATCAAATACAAGAATAGATTGAAATTAATCCTAAATATACATATAAAAAAATAAAAATGTTTGGGGTGGGGGGAGGGAGGAAGATGGGGTCCCCTCACAACACATGTGAATCTGACCCCTAGGCCACCTTTAGCGGGCTTCGGGTTAAGCAGACTATTATCGAACTATAAGCCAAAAATTTAAAAATTATATATTCAAATCTAAAATTTTAATTCGAATATATATAATATTTAAGTTAAACATTTTAAGCTAAAGTATTCAATATAAAAAAAGGTATTCATAATTTATAATTACATTCCATTAACAAAATTATAAAAATTTAAACATTTTATAATCTAAAATTTCAAAAATGTAGCGATAATAATAAAATTAGCATTATATACCCATATAAATGAAAAAAAAAACATTTTTTCTAAAATACTCATATTGCTATAAATCAAAATTTTCAAAATTATGCATTTGCATCTAAAATGTTAAACTTGAATATATATATATATATATATAACATTTAAAGTTAATCTATTCATTATAAATATAGTCATATATAGTTTATATTACATTGCATTAACAAAATTATAAAATTAGATTTAACAAACTATTTAGAAGTATAATTTGTAAATAATCTAATTAAGCGTTGTGATATTTTTTATTTAGAATGAAAAAACAGAAAGCTAAATTATATGGGTTGACGTGTGGATCTGGATTTCCCTACATGTCAACTATAAAACATGGGCCTTGTAGGTTAACAACTATCTAAAACGATATTAATAGAGTAAAGACAGTAAAAACTCATATTTGTCGACTTGGAGGCAAGTCGGACTTAATCTTCCTTCTTCTATTGATTAGCTTGGAAGTTTTTTATGCAATAAATGAACTTGAATACAAAGTACATAGTTGGAACTAAGTCGCAATCAGAACCCTCTTGAGGGTATTTATAGTGGAGGGGTAATGATACCCCCCTAAAAACAAGTGCAATGGGTTGGAATATGGGTGATGATTCCTAGTCAATAGACTGGATAACACCCTGATTTTAGGAATATCTTATGTTAGGCTATGACTTTTATGATTGATGTGACTAATTATGTGATATTTGATTTATGATATTCCTTAGGATGTGGATTTTTTCGTCACTAAGTTACGCAAGGTAACTAATTAAGCAGATTTGACTCACCTGAACAATAATCTACTTGGTTCAGTTAAATCTAAAATCCATATTATGACATGTTTACTCAGTCGATCAGTGAACCTGCACGGTTTTATAAAAGGCCTCGTTTTCAGGACTCTTTGTCAATGGTGTTGAGTTGATTATTTTCCTTAGGGCATAGGTCAGGTCGGTGGAGTATTGTTAGCGATTGTCTTGATTCTTGATGCCTTCAGTGGGTCCTTTATCTAGTGTGAATCCTAGTTGGCTATTCCATGTCGGGCGGAGCACAATAATATCCCCCAATATCGTGTGGTTAGCCTGCCATGGTTGTTGCTGAGATTTCCAATAAGGCGCTTTGGATTTCAAATTTCAAATATCAAAATCTTTTAGTAAGGTGTGTTGATGTAAACCCTCTAACGATGTCCGTCCCAGGTGCACGTTCTCATCGTATGTGGGATGTTGTTTCAATTACTTGGCATGCTTCGTGTGTCAAGACACGTGGCTCATGGGCGTTTGATTTCTTTGGTATTCGTATTTCAGTATCGATTGTGTCGTTTGGGTCATTGTGTCTTTGACCTTATAAATGGATAGCTCTTTAGTGGGATAAATACCTTTACTTTATTCTACTCTCATGCATTTTTCAAGCACTCCTAGATTGATAATTTGCAAGATCGTTTAGATTTACGGTTGTTGATCATAGTTTTTGAGGCAATCATCGTGTTTCAAGGTAAATCATAATCTTATTTTTTATTTGATGATTGGTAATTGTTCATGGAGTGACATGAATCTGATGGACGGGGATGATGACTTGGTATATGGTGACTTAAGTGTAGATGTTGATATGGAGCCTGGTGGAGACTCCAGGAAGGCATCTGAGAACTAGTCTATGGTCGAAAATGGTGATGGGGGTAGAGTTTTTCTACCCTGAACCTTTAAGTGTTGCCCCTCCAATTGAGAGAATGGGAGATGGGGGCGAGGTATCTGATAATGTTATTTGTTTCCAGGTTGCTCCTACTCAGGCGGGAAAGCCTCTTGTTAACCTAGGTCGCCTGATCAGAGGTCACTGACAAGCCTAGTGATGATTTCTTGGCCAAACTAAACAAACTGAGAGTGAAATTCAGAATCCCTAAAGATGTCTCTCTTTGGGTTCCTATGAAGTGGAAATGCCAAACAATCCTCCACAGGGTTGATTGACGTTGAGTTTACAACACTTCTCAGCTATATTGAGGCTTCCTTTGCCTAGCATTTCGTCTGTATACCTTTGACATTAGAGGTTTGCGTCAAGCCAAGTCTGTCCAAATGTCCTAGGATTGGTGTTGGCTTTAGTTGTCCTCTTTCACTAACACGACTTTGAAGCATCCACTCCAAGTGATGACGAGCTTATTCACCTTCAAATAAGCCCCATAGGTTAAATATTCTTATTACTACATTTTCGCTAAATGCAACCTCAACTTGGCATTGAACCTACCATACTCAATAAAGGGGTCGATTGAGAAGTGATTTTTGGTAGGTGGATAATGATCCAGCATTGTAGGCGATGTTGAAGGCGTTGAACCTCTCATTTGCCCGATAGAATTTGGCACTCCATTAGACCGATATTATTTTTATTTCTTGGGCAATCCTTTACTAACCTATTGTTTTTCTTCTTTGTAGTTGAATATGTTGTTGTTTCTGAGGAGTTCTAAAGGAAAGTGCGACACTTGTTGGGCATTATCAAGGAAGATCATAAGTCCGTATCCATTTTCTCTGAGCAAATATCAGTGTGTGGGGTTTGAAAAGTCATTTTCAGGTCTTCACAGCAATCTTCCAATTATGTTTGGGACATGATGTTTTTTTCAACCTATAATCTTTACCATTTATCATTTGATCGGCTTTTCTGCGTGTTGTAGCCCAGCTTTCTGAACTTTCCATGGCTATGAGGCAGAAGGTTCATAAGCAAAAATAGGGTGGCCAACTCAATTGTGGGACGTGGCCCCTTGTTTCTATTGTTGATCTGACCGTAATTCAGCTCCAGGCTCTTACTTTTTTGAGTCTGACTTGGTTTAGAAGAGGCATCACTATGATGACACAACCATCAATATTGAGTCTAGAAGAGAGAATAAACTCCCTTTGTTGCCTACCCAGTCTGTAGGTGGTTTTGATGTATCGATAATGAGATATGACCTAAAAAAGATCAGGAGCACCGAGAATTATGTTAATGTATGACCATCTCAACTGTTTTCGGCCAATTTGTCAAATTATGCTATTGTAATTGGTCGAAAATCTCAAAGACTCTATGAGGTAAACTGTGCATGTCTTCACGATGGCCTGGATGGAGACCATTCATCGCCCTAGCCAAGACCTTATTTCTCTCGACCCCATGCAATTCGTAGGTGTTTTGTCTGGTAAGGCTATGAACTTGATGCAACTAGCTCAGATTCGAACTATTGAGGATGTGAAGGATATGGAAAAAGAATCCATAGGTGCCTTGAAGAGGGAGCTGAATGAGCTAAAGGCAGCCAAGGTCGGGGTTGAGAGAAAAATCAACAAAATCAACCAGCAGGCACCGAGGCCGAGGGAAAAGTGATGTAACTTGAGTTAGAGTTGGGCTAAGAGAGAAAAAATGTGGTTGAGAATTATCGCAAGTCTGATGATTTCATTGGAGGGACCTTCATTAACAACATTCCTGAAATTCAGGTAATAAAAATAGTCCAGGATCTCGATCTAGACTCTTCCACTGTGGAGAGATTTAAGACTATTTTGGTCACATATCAATAGAAGAATCCTTGTTTTATTATTGGTAGGGAGGATACAACTCAAATGAAGAAAGTATCGATGCTCCCCCGACATAATTTTTGATATTAAATTCTTTTATTTTGTGCTCTTGTAAAAGTCTGTCGACCTCCAAACCAGACTTTTCAGTTTAATTAACGAAATTTTTCTTTATTTCAGTATCGCTATCTTTTCTATTTTTTCCAAACATTTCATACTTAGGTGGATTTTTTGAATCTTGGTCTTGAACCAATCCTGGGAGGATTTAGACATTTATCCGACTCGGTTTCTTGCAAGAGCACCTTTTCATGTGAGGGTTTTTCCAATTTTTTCAAGTTTCGAGAATTGCTGGCATCAATTCTAAATGTGCCATTTGAAGTATTGTGGCCATTCATTCCTAAGGCAACATGTACGGTTATTCACATGGCAACCTAGTTGTAAGTTGTCGTCGTTGGCTTTTATTTTTATAAGTAAATTGATTGTTCTTTTAGTTTTTTTAATCTTTCCCATTTTCTTGAAGATGAATTCGTCAAATGCTATTGGAAATTCATGTTGACCGTCTAAGAATAATCCCATTGGGTTGCGGCACACCACATAGATGAAGTCTCCGCATGGCATGAAAACTCTATTCTCAGTACCAGAGGGTGGTTCAATGTACCCTACTTAAATCTTGTCATCGTCGCCATCTCTCCTGATGAGAATCCAGTCACGAAGGATCCAGGACAACACCAAATGCAAGCTATCTCGAGTTCTTGAAGACTATGTAATTGAGTTCTTAAGTTCTTGTATTTGTTTATCATAGATTAGGTGTTTATTTTTGTTGTTTTGAGTCGTAATAATGTTTTGGAGGCCAAATAAACCTTTAAGGCCGTGTCTTAAGTTAATATTTCGAGTTTGGGACGAGCAGGGGTCAATTTCGGCTTGACCGGACGAGCAGGGGTCAATTTCGGCTTGACGCATGGGCAGCCCAAACGTATACGCATGCCCCGTGCTCCTTTATGAATGAAAATAGGGTGTTCGACTTGACGCACGGACAGCCCGTGCGTATGCGCACGGCCCGTGCATCTGTACGGGTCAACATTTGCAGAGTTTAGTATTTGGGACATAACTTTATCTACAAAATTGGTATTGGGTTGATTCAAGTTGCTATGGAAAGCTAAGAGAAAGGGCTACAATGAATCATAAAAGCAATAAAAAGCCATTATTTATCGCTTATATAAGCGATGGGGAACGAACTGGATAGCAACCAAGGGTGGAGCCCGGCGCAAAGGGACAGAAGATAAATGAAAAACAAATGGAGCTAGATTTGAGAGAGCGAGGGCCCAACTCTCCATATATAAAAAAAATTCTTTCTAGGCTAGACTTATGAGGACTCCGGGAATAGATTCGAAAATCCTAGACGCGTATTTTTGCCCACACGTGAATCTTGACTGCGATTGAATTTCCTTTATGGGTTTGGACTTCTTTTCCTTTCTAGTTTGTTTAGGGTTTGTTTTGAGTCACCTATTTAAGGCAAACACTTGTTTATTTTTCATAATAACTTTGATATTGAATATTGAATTGAGATTTTTCTCTCCAATCCTTTGGGTTTTCGAAGAGCTTCAAGATTGTTCATCTTGTTGCGAATTTCGACTTATCAAACAAACTTTCGCATTTATTTGTGGCATCTACACATACTGAGGTTCTTGCTTAGCTAAGAAACGGGTCGAGGTTTCCACCATCTTTAACTGAACTAGTGAAGATCTTGGGTTAACTATATATTGTTGTTTGGGTCGTATGCACGTTGTTGCTATGGTTCACATCAGTTAGTAATCAGAGCCATCTAGCAAGGTTAAACCTATCCTTGTTCTTTAATTCTTGTTATTTCCCAGATTTTCTTATAAACCCTAGTTCAGGTAAAAAAAAAAAGAAAGAAAGAGGTCGAAAATTGCACAAAAAATCAGCGGGTAAAGAATTTTAATCCGCGTGCATAAAAAAATTGAAATTTAAAAAAAATGAGGGAGTTTATTTCGTGATTTGTTGGGAGCGTGAGATTGGTTTTTTGGGATTGTTGTTGGTATTGTTGCACTTGTTTATACATCATGTCCAAGAAAATCGACAACCATTGGATTTAGGTAATAAGTTGGATATGGAGGCACTTACAAGCCTCATAAAGAAAGTGATGATCGAGATGTTAGGGGATTTCAGGGAGGCGCCGAAAATAAAGGAGCCTGTTACTAAGGCACGGAGGCCTAGGAGGTTTGCACTGGAGGAATGGGCGGATGAGATGAATGATTTTGATTCTGAAAAGAAGCAAAATTACAATTCGGGCAGAGGTCGGCATGGAAATAGGGGTGATAGGGGACGTGAGGATGGCAATTTAAGTAGCATCAAAATGCAAATCCCATCGTTCCAGGGAAAGAGTGATCCGGACGCCTATCTGGATTGGGAGAGGAAAATCGAGAATGTATTTGATTGCCAAAATTATTCCCAATTGAAAAAGGTGAAATTGGCATCAACTGAGTTCTCATATTACGCAAGTGTTTGGTGGGATCAATTAATGGTCTCGAGGAAGAGGAACAACAAGCGGCCCATTTCCACATGGAAGGAGATGAGAAGCTTGATGCGATGTCATTTTGTACCAAATCATTATTACAGAGGCGTCTATCAAAGGTTGCAGAGGTTGGCGCAAGGGTCTAAACGCGTGGAGGATTACCATAAGGAGATGGAGATGTTGATGGCGAGGGCTAATATAGAAGAGGATCAGGAGGTGACGATGGCGAGATTTATCGCGGGATTGAATACTCCTATAGCAGATGTCGTCGACTTACATTATTGTGTCGATCTTGAGGAGAAGGTGCACATGGTGGTCAAAATTGAGCAGCAGCTCAAGATGAGGGGTTTTACACGGCAAAATCCCAACACTAGCACCAGTACTTGGGGTTCGAATACGCCTACGATGGATGACACGTGTTTTTCACAACAGCCCATAGTTGTAGAGAACAAGACAGACTCGGACAAGGCAAAACCATCAGGTAAATTTGATCCTTCTACTTCACGCACTAGAGACATTGAGTGTTTTAAATGTCATGGGAGGGGTCATAGAGCTAGTGAATGTCCAAATAGAAGAGTGATGGTTCGGGCTAATGGTGATGTAGAGTCCGACGGTGAGGATGAGCCAGATTATAGTGATATGCCGGAGTTGGAAGAGGTTCCGGAGGTAGTTAAGCCGGTGAAGGGTAATGTGTTATCCCTAGTGTCACGTAGAATTTTGAATATTGAGCCAAAGTTAGTTGATCATGAGCAGCGAGAAAATATTTTTCACACGAGATGCTTAGTTAAGGATAAAGTGTGTAGTATGATAATTGATAGAGGTAGTTGTACAAACGTGGCTAGTGCGAAATTAGTGGAGAAGTTGGAGATTTCTACACTTGAACATCCAGAGCCGTATATCCTACAATGGTTCAATGATTGTGGTGAGGTACGAGTTAATAAAAGAGTGTTAGTGTCTTTTCAGATTGGGGGTTATAAGGATGAAATATTGTGTGATGTAGTGCCAATGCGGGCTTTTCATATTTTGTTGGGTAGACCATGGCAGTTTGATGATAGGAGTTGTTGTGCATGATGGATACACTAATTGCTATACTGTTGAGCATGAGCGGAGAAAGTTCATACTTTCATCTCTTACACCTACAGAAATCTATAGTGATCATGTGAGGATGAGAATTTGTGAGTCAAAAGAAAAAGAATGTTCGGCAAGTGAGCAAAAGAATGAAATAAAAGCCGAGAAAAATGAGAGCTTGAATGAAAATAAAAATAGAGAGCTTGAGAGTTTGGCCAAGGGTAGTTGTGAGATTCGAGAGATGGCCAAGAAAAAGGAGAGTACAAATTTTGAGTGGACCAAAAATATGGGGGAAAAGGCCAATGAGGTAAAACAAGAGAGAAAATTTGTGCTTAAATGAGAGACATTAGGCGTGAGGGTTTGATTACTAACATATCTAATAATATTTTGTCTAGTTCTATTGTTTCTCATGTGCAGGGATTTGGGCAACCGGGTGAGTGTGCGTGCCATTTAACATTTGATCCAGGTGGATTGATATAACTGTTCAACCTTCGGGGTCCAACATTTGGATTCGTAAGAGGAGGGGAATGATGAGAATCCAGTCACAAATTGAAGCTATCTCGAGTTCTTGAAGACTATGTAATTGAGTTCTTCAGTTATTATATTTGTTTATCATAGATTAGGTGTTTATTTTCATTATTTTGAGTCGTTTTGATGTTTTGGAGGCCAAATAAACCTTTAAGGCCGCGTCTTAAGTTAATATTTTGAGTTTGGGATGAGCAGGGGTCAATTTCGGCTTGACGCATGGGCAACCCATGCGCATACACACAGTCTGTGCTCCTAGATGAATGAAAATAGGGTGTTCGACTTGACGCATGGACAGCCCGTGCGTATGCGCATGGCCCATGCGTCTGTACGGGTAGTCAACACTAGTAGAGTTTAGTATTTAGGCCATAACTTTCTCTACAAAATTGGTATTGGGCTGATTCAAATTTCTATGGAAAGGTAAAAGAAAGGCTACAACTTTTATGAAGACTCCAGGAACAGATTCGAAAATCCCAAACGCGTATTTTCGCCCACACGTGTATCTTGACTGCGATTGAGTTTTCTTTTTGGGTTTGGACTTTTTTTCCTTTCTAGTTTGTTTAGAGTTTATTTTGAGTTGCCTATATAAGGCAAACACTTGTTTATTTTTCATAACAACATTGATATTGAATATTGAATTGAGATTTTTCTCTCCAATCCTTTGGGTTTTTCGAAGAGTTTCAAGATTGTTCATCTTGTTGCAAAATCCGACTTATCAAACAAACTTCCGCATTTGTTTGTGGTGTCTACGCATACCGAGGTTCTTACTTTGCTGAGCAACGGGTCGAGATTTCCACCATCTTTAACCGAACTAGTGAAGATCGTGGGTTAACAACATATTGTTGTTTGGGTCGTATGCACATTGTTGCTACGGTTTACATTATCTCCTCCATGAACTGCAAACAGATATGGCTCTGCTAGATGAGTTGGTGTCACAACTAGACTGGTGGCTCGTGTAGATGGTCGTCCTCCCATTCTCCCTTTTAACGTGAACATTGAGGCTGATGTGATTAAGAGTATGCTTAATCTTTTGAGCTGATAAGTGTCGTTAGAAGTTTGATATCTCTCGGTTTGTCAAGTTTAGGGCTCCCAACATGAGGAAAGAATTGATCATCCTCCCACTGGCTGTTTGGTAATCAACATTCGTCCCTTGTAGTTCAGACTTCGGTTCCCCTCTCGTACTCAGTTACAAAATTCCTTAGACCATGGAGGTTGGCTCCATCTCAGCTTCATTCGAATAACCTGGGACGCATCCTGCCTACTGGTCATTCTATTTAGGATGTTTGGCTATTCGAACCTTACCCTGGAGGAGATAAACCAACTTTTCAAGTTTAAGTTGATAAATGATTTTGGGGTCTTCTATCGCTTATGGGGCCACAAATATTTCGAGTTGGATCCCAGACTCAGCCATAGACTTGACACAAAAATGGTTGTGGGTCGATAGGGGGTAGAAGAGTACTATGCAGATGCTAAGAACAAATGTTATTTCTCTTATCCCATCCATTTTGAGGTTGCCAAGGTATATGCTTTTCTCTTTTGTTCGTGCAAATTTATTATTTAACATGATGTCTTTTTTCTTTGGCAGCTCGAGTGGTCTCAATAGACAGGTTGCCAACTTGCAATTTGACGATAGTCTCATAGGAGACTATTTACACTTGTTAGAGATGACCAAATTATGGGCAACTGGCCTGGTCTACCCTTTTAGGGTTCTTTCGCCTCCTCCTACTCGTAACTTTACTTTCTCATTTGTTGTTTTTCCCGAAACATATCGTGCCCCGATCATGGTTGATGTTTGGTTTTTCAGGTATCCCCCTTAACCTAGAGATAAACATGGCATGTACTAGGACCACGATACGACATGTGGAGAACAAATAAGACCGGTTGTTAGTTCAACATATACAAACTCGGGATTGTGCTATGGCCAATTCTCAATCACCAACTCAGTCCCAAGGGGGGACATACCAGAATTTTGGTTTCTCGTTTAGGGTCGAACCGTCTTCCTGCTCATTCTTTGTCCCAAAGTGAAACCTTTGAGACGTTGTTGTTGGGTCTACAGTGTTGGTCCCAAAAGATATTAGGTAACACCCAAAAACGGTTACCTAATAGCCATAAAATGTTACTATAGACAATATGCAAAGCACTTTTATGTGTCTTTGACTTGCCCGTGCTACCTATAGTCTAAGGTATCACTTTTATTAGCTTTTATGTAACACTTTTTTAAAAAATACTTCTACAGTGTTACATATGAATCTTATGTAATACTTTTTTGTACACTTTAGAAATCTATTTTTGCCACAAGTAGATTACCCCAGTTCTCTATGTGGAAGTGACAATTTGCTACTAAGCTAAGTTGATTCTTAATACAACTTTTGCATTGTTTTATATATATATATACATGTACACACACACATATATATATATATATTAAAATTGTATAAAAATTATATTATATGTATATATAATATATTTTATATAATAAATATTATATTATATAATATATGTATTAAATTATATTATTTGTATATATCAAATTTTATATTATATAGTATATAGTTTGAAAATCATATTTTGTTGTATATTAAAGGACACAAAAATGAATTATCGGCGATCAATATTCAATTGATTAAAAAATAAAAAATATATAAAAATATAAATATAATTTACACATAAAAACTCACACACAAAAAAATTAAATAATAAATAAATAATGAAAAATAATTACCGACGGAAAAATTGTACCGAAAAAAAATTTTTATAATTTTTTTTTAAAAAGTAAAAATATAAAAAAAAGGGTTAACGATGAAATTGGCCTTCGTTAGTAAAAATTAAAAATTAAATAAATAATAATAACAAATATATACATGTGCATTTTTCATCGGTATTATAACGGAATTAATTACCTCCGTAAAAATAAAAAAATAAAAGCAAAACTAAAATACTTTATAAAAAGAAAACAAAAATTCAGTTAAAAAACAGAATACATGATGTCTACAATTTTTAGGTTTGGTGATTTTTTTTGTCTTCACCTATTTTGTGACATCAATTAATTAAATAAATCGTTGGCATGATTTAATGATAGTAATATAATTTTGTGTTACTAAAATATAGCCTCAAAAGTGTTACAATTAATAAAATATGTGTTGCCAAGAGTGCTTCTTAAATAAAGTGATACCTATTTGCGTTACAAAAGAAATACCAAAAAAAGTGATACTTAAAAAGTGTTACTTATAAGTGTTACATATTGATAAAGTGCTACAAAAGTGTAAATATTGTAATGTCAAAAGTGTTACAAACACGTGTTCATATGTACCTTATGTAAAAAGTGTTACAAAATTTGTGTTACCTAATGTCATTTATGTTCTAGTGAAGCCTTCAATGATCTCTTCACCAGGTATTCTCAACTTGGCTACTGCAACCAACAGGCTTCTTCAATAGTTTGTTCAACTTAGTTATTGTAATCAACGTCTTAGAATATTTGTTGAATCAATTTGATTCTCTTAACTTGAACCTTCTTCTCTTTATACTATATTTGAATGTTCTTCTGGATATTTCAAAGTTTTGCTCGATAATGATTTTCACAAAGTTTCAGCTTGATATACTTGTAAAGTCATGATGTATCGTAAGGTAAGGTTTGTTTGTCGGAAATAATCATTATATTTATAGACAAATTCAAGATTTCTTATTGAGAGATTGGAGGCAAATTTGAGTGTTGATCGTATTCTTGGTACATTAGGTGTCCTTTCGCAAGGTAATATATGTCCTTGTGCCAGTTTTGCAGTGGAATGTTGTAGAGAAAAACTTCGCTTCTTGATGGAGTATATATATTCTTACCATTGTATGATAATTTTAGTACGAAGTATATGTTTCTTGATGCTTCATAAGTAGAAAATAATGCAGAATTTGGTTTTTGCAAACTTCTAAATGCACATCACAATCACATAAGCTTGTGGGACGCATTTTATCTTCACTTTGTGTAGTCTAGGGTTCAAATAATGTAATGTATAGTTATACCCAATTATAATATAATCGCATGAACATCCATATCATTATATAAAATTGTGAAATCCCACCTTCACATATTCAGTCCAAATAGTTTATGTTGTGGAGGAAATATGTACGTATATCACGACAATGTGTAATTTCTAGCATATCAAGGGGCACAATGGGTAGTTTATTTTTTAAGGACGTGAATGTCATTTCACAAGAGTAGATTAGTTGGTATTATTTAATAATACATTTTTACATGCGATGCAGTTTCAATTGGATTTGGTAATTTGTCATGGGTTGAGCTTTTCCGATCGGGCCAATTTCAACAACCTCAAACATGTTGATATGTATTGATAAGGCCTATTTCCAGCCTTATTCAGAGTCCCAGGCGCGCCCTAAGTATCATAGAGTATGCCTTATTTATATCAAGAAATGGATCCAACATGACTTTATTTCTAACTTGCTCAAAACGGTCCTTCAAATATCCCATAAGAAACGGCATCAGTTTCATATTTGGATCATTTTCAACAACATATTTGTGTGCAGAACATGTGCAAGGTACTACTAGTGCCAAAGCATTATACACCAGGAACCTCAATTTTGTAGTTATTTCTCTTTGTAATGGATATATATGTGGTTAATTACATTGTCCAAAATGGAGAGTTAACACTAGAACCTCAATTTTATCATTTACAAATCCTAATTTGGTTTTGACACCAAGTGCCATTGACATTGATCTACACAAGATAAATAATTGTTACATGTGAGCTGATTGGTAACAAGGAAGTCCATGATAATCTGATCCATGAAACTGAAGTGGATCATCCTATGTCATCGTAGTTTGAAGTGCAAGTGCGCGACTTTTGAGTTCATGAGAATTTTTCCGATTTCCTCCACTACCAGTTGTCAGAGGAGATCCGCTGGAGCATCTCTGATTGTTACCATTAGCAACCACCATGCTCCATGACAGAAAATTTGTATCTTACTGACTCTGATACCATGAAAAAATCAAACGTGTGAGGTGAAGAAGAAAATATGTATCATTTGCAATTAGGAGAAGATGTACAAAAGAGAGCAGGAGTGATCACAGTGTGGTTTGGGCGAATTTGTTATTTTTTTTAAACCGGATTGCTAAGTGCGATTCGCTATTAATTGATGTTAATTCGCGGCTTTTTAAAATAAAACAAATATGTGGTTTTCAACGGTTTGCTTTGCGTTTTGTGGTTTTAATGTACAATACAAGAATAATATATGGAATAATCAAATGTGCAAAACAAATTTATCAATTCGATAACTAAAAATTTAAGGATATGTTGTTGTTTCAATTGAATGTTATGATAACTTCAATAACATATAATAATGGAATCTAATATATATAACTTCAAAATTTCAGTTGTAAAAAAAAAAAAATCAACATTTCAATCTTCAAGTTCACGAATTTCCCAGCACAAATCTCATTAATATAATTTACATCCATAACAAAAGACAATTTAGGTTTAAGAAACACAACTAGATGAATAACAAAAAATGAGGGAAGACAACTTACTAACCTATGGTTTTTCTTTACCTTTGATGTATTAAACTATTAAGTAAATTGATTAATATACCAATAGTAAATCAGTGAAAATAATTAAATATGGCAGTATATAATTGTACACAAATATACTACAGTTTGAGAGATTTATACTAATATATATATATATATATATATAGTATTCTACTTGTGGTGTGGTTTGAGACCTCAAATTGTAATTGCACCATTGTATGTGGTGCAATTTAGTTAAAAAATATTAATCACAGTTTTTTCAATAAATAAGCAACTATGGTGTGGTGCAATTTAGTTCGATCGATTTTAATGATTTTTGGTTTTTCTTGATCTAGCCTAGAGAAGAGAATACATGGAATACCAAATAAGAAGACGAGGCGGCCTTTATATATAGAGAAATTTGGAAAAATGCCTCTTTTTCACAAATTTTTTGGAAAAATACCACCCAACCAAAATCCTTTAAATTATACCCCCATCCCTGTGAAATATCCAAAATACCCATTTGCTCATTTTTTTTTAATTTTTTGGCAAAATACTATTCCCTCCTCAAATCAAACCCAGTTGACCGAGGGTGGACTTCTTCATCTTTCAAGCAAATTCATTTGCAATTCTCCCATCTCCACTGAAATGACAGCGTTTTCCGGCCAGGGTGGAAGATATTATTCCCGTCTCCAGTGTTTTTGATAGAATATTTTGAGCAGAGGTGTTTTTCGCGAGCAGGGATGACGGAAGAGCTCATTTCCAGCTTTTTTTTTTATTTTTTTCGCGAGCTCATTTCCAGTTGATTTCTAAGTTCGAGCAGATATGTTCTGGGTTCTACTTTTGAGCTAGTTTGTCCATTCTCTGGTTGTTTGTAGTTAGTTGTGTGGTTGTTGACTTTGTTAATTTCTGATTTCAGTTTGTTATTGTATTATTTAAGGTCCTGATTCTTGATCAATACTAATTCTTTGGGATGGTGCCTAGAATTTCGATTTGAGTAATCATCGTTGGTGTTTCAATGGAAGCAAACAAAGCACGTGGTTGTCCATGCGGATGTAACATATAAAGATGATGTACAATTGTTGATTCGTGTGAACACAAACAAGTTTCTGTCTGCTCCACTTTGCTTGGTTACAAAGTTGAGAGACAACCAAGTATCTACTCAATCTAAAAGGGAACAAAATGAGTCAGAAAGCAGTAATCGTTTTGCAGAAGCTTTTGACCCCATAGGCACTGTAGTTCCAGAAACTCAACCACATTTCATACATGCAATACCTGAACATTGTGTTTGTATTGCTTGAGTTAGTTGTTTGTACTAGTACTTAATATTTTATGATATATTAGTTCCCTGGCCTCATTATTTTTTCCTCTTTTACATTCAATATTCACTATTCACAGCAGATATTTAATGTTGGAGAAAGAAATTCATTATGAAAACAAACTAAAATAATTATGTTTTTATGCTAGAGAAAGAATGTAAAATTGTACAGATAATCAATTTTTTTGGTACAGTACAAATAACCAAACTTAGAAATATGTAAAATAGCTAATGTTCAAATACAATTAAGATTGTAAAGGCAACAAAACTAAGTCAATTGTACTAATATAAAAAGTTATAATCACATAAGTACTAATTTAGAAGATTATTTGACTAAGAAAGTTCAATAGAAGATACTAATAAATAACAATGTCTTCACAACGAAAAAGTTCGGCACAAAATCTAAGTCTAAACTGGATGCACATCCGAGGATCTATGCGGTCACACATCCTTCCGTTGGCAATGATTCCATGAATTTGATGGTCATCACTCCACAGTAACTACCATTGGTTTGTTGTGGAGGGTGCTCCATTCTAATAAACTTCCCTTCAGCATTGACATCTTGGGGGGGTTTCCCATTGGCTCAAATATTTTCCTTCCGGCATAGAGTGGGAAGTATCCGAGCTAATGTCACAAACTCCCTTTTTGTCTTTGTATACGTCGAAGTAGTAGACAGTGAGCCATATTGTCCCTGTTTCAAACAAAAACAACAAAATATAAGGTCGAAATAAAAGTCAAAATGGGGTCGGAAGGTAGTCGGTACTACAAGTACATCACATAAGGGTCGGCCACATGGTCGGTAGACAGTCGAGAACACAGTCGAAAATGCTTAAAGTACATACATACCGTTGGAAATTAAAGGAACATATATAACAGAATTGCAAAAACGCAAACAACATCCAAAACCAACAAAACCCAACAGAAAAACATCACAAATAAACTTTAAAATAATATTATCATACTTTTAGAGAATACCAAAACGACCCAAATTAACAAACTTACAAATACTTAACATTATTTTTGGGCAAAAATGCATATATCTTTAACCAAAACCCATCAACCCTAAACCCATGAAAATCTAAAAATTGAGCAAAAATAAATTTCAATGCATGCACAAACAAAATATGAAAACTTGAAAGTATAAACATTTTCTCAAGAAAAAAAATTACAAAAAAAATCATATAGAAATACAATAAAAAAACCATAGAAAACCCTCGAATTGAAGAACAACAAATCCAAAGTCTAACTTACAGGAAAACACACTTGATAATGGAGAAACGCGGACCACTACACTGCTCGTCATCGGGTCGTCGAGAAACGCCGGAAAAAATCGAGACAGGAAGGATAGAGAGAGACCCAGTGGAGATAATTGTTTTTCTTTTTTCTTTTTTTCGTCAGGCATGTGAGAAATATGAGGGAAAGCTGATTTGGTTCTTTTTCATTCTAAAGGGTATCTTGGACATTTCACAAGGGTAAAAATATAATTTAAAGGATTTAGGTTTGGGCGTTTTTCCAAAAAAATTGTAAAAAGGGGGCATTTTCCCAAAATTTGTTATATATTTCCCAAAAACAAACAACTCTCTCCAACAAAACGTTTGTTAAATTTCCCAAAAGAAAGAAAAAACGTGTTTGGAAGAAGTGCCATACAGTAACAGCTATCTCGTAATTTCGTCGCCGAGAATATGGCTCTCGAGAACCTCCCACGAATTTCCTTGGTTTCCTTGGTCCTCCATTGTTGAACAAAATATAACTTGGCTCTCACACTTTAGCTCAAACAAAACTAAATTTTGCAGGGTTTCAGCTATTAGCTTTCATCAATAGTCTCAACGGAGAAGATGCATCCACAAACTGACACCACCGCGTCATCGTATTACCACCAGTATTATCAGCACGCCACCGCCGCCGATCCTCCGCTGTTCAATCCCGTTTCAGCTTCCCCTCACGCCTCCGCCCCTCCTGTTACGGTTTCACCTTCCGATTACTCCAATTACCCCTCCTTCCCCCAAAATCCCGATCATGTCCCTGACCCTCCTCAATATTCTTTCCCTCACCTCCACGACACTTCTCAACATCATCAATTATACCATCAAAATCAGGCCCCTGTAAATTACGATTATGCCTTCCCCACGAACCCTATCCCTAACCCGGAACCGAATTATGATCCCTCATACTCCTTCAATTCGCATTCGTATGGCTCGTCACCTTTGCCGTACCATACCAATTCGTTTGAAAGCAATGCGAATTATGGAGGAGATCAAGGGGTGTTTGATGGTGGGGTTTACAAATATAATGGTGGTCAAGTGGAGTCTACTTATGGTGGGAAGGGAGGCCTTTCGTCAGACTCTGGAAGCGGGGGTGGGCTGATGTTTGATGATTATGGGAGGCCGATTAATGTTCCTGGAAGAAAAGAGCAGAATGGATCTGGAAATTCTTTGCATAATATTGTCAAGGCGGTTCCAAAGGCTGAGGATTCTGAGGATGTTAACAGTGGTATTCAGAAGTTTCGTGTCAAGCTGTTGTCCGAAGGGTTTGATCGGACTGATATGGATGTTCTTTGTCAGGTTCGTGAGATGATGTTTGTTGATTCTTTTGTTTCGCTTGATTTGGTACAATTTAGATATTGATTTGCTTGTTGCTTTTTTATACTTGTTCAATTCTGGATAAAACTTGTGCTTGTTCGGTGTCTAATTTATGATTGCAACATATGAGGGCGGTGGTGGCAGTGCTTAATTGTTTCTAATGCATTTGAGCATTTTATGGTGAGGAATGCAAATACAACATGTCGATTGTGTGTACTGCAAGTTTATGTGTTCCAATGTTTATTGGTGATTATGAAGCTCCCTTTTTGAAATGAATGTTTTTTGGTTGACTTATATTTGAGTTTTAAATTGATTTTAGATTGGCCTGGATGGGATACGCATTTTGGAACCAGCAACTAGCCGAACATTAAAAATATATCCACTTGAGTCCGTGACTAGATGGGAGGTAAGTTTGACAATAATGCATAGAAGAGTTCAATGCATTTTCAATCTTTGGTGTGAGAGATTGTCTTGGGGTTTGTCCTTTTTCTGTCCAGGTGTTAGATTTGCATATCTTTGGATTTTGGGCCAAAACCAGTGTTGATCCAGAACCAAGACGAGTTAGGTTGAAATCAAATAGTTATACCACAAACAATATTCTGGACATGGTGACAGCAGCAAGCATACAGGTTGGGATATTTTCCATGTCTTATTATTTTTCTTATGAAAGTCTTAACTGCAAATTTTCAGTGGCTTATTTTTTGATTAGGCATGCATATAACGTCTCAGACTCTCAGACTATTAATATCATAATGTTCAGTTGTGTGATTGATCAGGAATCCAACACCATACCTAGTAGCTGGCTTCTGGAGTAATATTAGTAGGATTTGCTATCTATGTTAGGTTAATTCATTAGGAGAGCGCTGAATATACAGTATATAAGCACTGAAGATGTCCTGAGTTCCCTTTCTTATGCTAATATTGTGAGCAGAGGGTTGGGTTTCCTTCCTAGCAACTTAGATCTGGAAAATCTAAGATATCAACAATATACATAAGAACTGAGGATGCCTCTGAGTAGTTCCCTTCCTTATACTAATATATGTTATCGTAAAATAAGTAAATTTTTAATTAATAAGTCCAGGAGTATGTTCAGCTGGTGGAGCTGCCGAAGCATCTGCAAGGTCATACAAATGACACTGCAATTTCTTATGATTTGTGCTACCTATGCCAGCAAAGAGTGTGCTGCCAAAGGATTTTGTCTGGAAGTTTTCATCTCTCAGGAAATATTTATGTGTTTCAAATGCTTCAGGCACATAGAAACTGATTGCCCCAAATCATCAATTTTCGGAACATTTTATTAAGCACTCAGGAGTTCAACTGTTGTTGAGTAAATATTTGAGGAGATTTTGTATGTGATTTAAATCATGCAAATACATTTTTTTTTCTTCGGTCTTCCCTCCCATTGGGCAGTAAGGTTCTCTATTGATTTTGTACCTATGGGATAGAAAGGTCCTGGTAAGTTCTAAATTAAGTTCATGGCTAACCCATAACGGAAGTTTTGCAAGGTAAAATGCTTCCAAGACCTGAGAAATAAGACCATCTTGATAGGCTTAAATGGTCTGCTCCCTTTTGAACTCTGGTTTGACTCGCACAAGAATCAAGATTCAAGTGAGCACAGTCAAAATATCATTAGAAACTTTGTATATTATTCCTGCAGTTATTCTTCTTAGTGGAGACTGTTATGATCACAATTGTTTTTTCATACGCTATTAAACTTTCACCAGTTCACCTACTTTACAATAGGAATGCACGGAGTTAAATGATTTGATCTTTTGCAGCAAGAACAAATTTCTGCACTCCAAAAAAAAGTAATCTAGAAGGATAAAGAAGTGACAGAAGAATAACCCTTTTGCCCACATTTTATATCCATTTAGTATAGTGGGTATTAAATTTCTTTTTTGATAGTTTTGTTCCAGGATAAGGATAATTTCAAAATTCCAGATCATTTCGTCTGATATATCATATATCCATTATATTGAACATAGCTTAACCTGTACTCTCCTTCTGCGGAACTCGTGGTACTGCATGAAGCAAATATGTAGGGTTTAATATGATATTATGATGATGTATTACTTGTATTAGTTACTGATTTCTGAATGAGGGCATCCTACTTAAGTTGATGTTGTTGTCACTGCATCTCTGTCTTTTATGAGCAGTCCAAGGAGATTGGTTCAAGCCGCAACCCTTCAGATCTAGTGAAGGGAACTGAGCAATCAGTAGAGAAGAAGAAAGTCATTATCGATTGGAAGAACCTGATAAAGCCTGTCAATGAGGAGAAAGATCACTGGGTTGGATTATCATTCCTATTGACTTAATTGTCACTAGATTCATTGTGAGATGCATTTTTTTGCAACTCAATTTTCTATTTTATATTTGTGACCAACTGTTTTACATCGTGTAGGTTCCTGATGAAGCAGTAACTAAGTGCACGGCTTGCAGAGCTGATTTTAGTGCTTTTAATCGAAAGGTTAGCATCTGGTTTAATGATGGCAGTTTGTAATTTGTCTCCATCTGTTGGCAGAGTGTGTAGGACAATTGTGGCAGTTTGTGGTTTGGATATTTATAATAAAGAACTGATGGGTAATTGTTGGAAAGAACATTGAAAATAACATTGGTAAGTCATGGAAAAGATTATTAAGACAAGAAAAGGAGAAATGGATTAGGCTTTGTATAGCTAGGTTTCCTATTGTCTCATGTTGGTGGTGGACTGCAGTACAGAGTTCTATAAAAGTTTAAAAAGGTATCAACTCATGGCTTTTGTGCCGACACAAACAAATCCTGAACCTAGCTGGATCTTATACTAATTTGATAGTTTATTAAATTACTTAGAAGAGTGAAACTATATGACCATTGGTGTGACTCATAAGTATGGAATTCATGTGACCAAATTTGCAAACTACAAGAATTTTGACAGCAATATAAAAGACTGATGGAGGAGCATGGATATGCTAAAACATATTATTCAGGTCTTTCCTTTGGTTTTCTTTGTTTTGCCTTCAAAATTTGCAGTTACATTATTTGTTTCTAAGTTTTCTGCTTTTCTTTCCCATATAAAAAATAAGGTGTGTGTGCTGGTCATGTGGCCCTTTGTTTTTTTTTTTTTTTTTTTTTAATTAAAAAAATCTTTTATTGTGTTTTTCTTTCAATTAAAAACAATGGTGCCTGGGTCTTGTTATAATACTACGTTGCCACCCCTTTAGCAGCAGTAGTTCAGTTTTATCGCTAATTGGCTGGCTTATAGACTTTTCTATTACGTCTTGGCCTTTTCCGTTGATTTCTGTTTGTTGCTTGTTGGCTTGATATTGGAACTTGCTTCCAAATGTAAATCACCCTAAGCTTATTCTACTTTAGAATAATCTGATCTAATGCTGATCATAATAGCATAAATAACATGAATTACCTGCATCTGAGCATCCTGTATGGACTCATTTATGCTTGTTTTGGCTTCAGATACTTCTCAAAGAGCTTTTATATGTTTAATTTTTATTTATTTATATTCTCTTCTACTCTACCTGCATCATTCTTCCCTGGTCAGCGAAAATTTTATATTATGCAGTATTGGAGAATGCAGATTCTCAAGCTTCAATCTGATTATCATTCTTCGTTTTTTTCTTATGTTAGGCATTAGTGAAAAGGGGAATTGATTGTAGCTCAGTTGGTTGAGAATTTGTAACCCAGGCCATTGAATTGGGATCAAATCTCACCAGTTTCACCCCTTTCAGGACCTTGTACTCAAAAACAAAGGCATTAGTGAAAAGTGTAGATATGAAGTCTTTTTGTGCAAATTCAACTGTCAGGCTCGTTCTTTTTATTTTTCACTTTTCTATCTGCGCTGCTGCAAAAATGAATGTGTCGGAAAGATGGATTATCATGCGCTACTTGAAAGTGATGTAGGACAAGCTTGGATAACTTGTATTTGAAGGGTTTAGCAAATAATCAATGGATATCTTTAGAACTCAAAGTTGTGAAATAATGTTGAAAATCAGTATTGATACTTGAAGAATTAATAAATGAAGACGCATAGAGGCAGAAGGAACTCAGCAGACACCTAGATATCCATGGCTTCACAGCCTGGAATTTCACCACACAATTCAGTAGAAGTTACAACTCTCACCAATATAAGTTTGAGGCTTATTGTTGACTCCACAACATGTCCCAATTTGATTCACAATTTTACGTAAATGCTCTTAAAATTACTTGGCAAAGCTTGAACTAATGTCTTTGAAGTGAAAAAGACATGACTTTGCCCCTATATATGAGGTGGGATGTTCCAGATTCCTTTTATTACCAAATTTCTGGGAATACTAAACTACCCAATGATACTATAACTCGTTAATATAATAAGATTCAAAGCTAATAACTAAAGGAATTGGACTCAATTTCTGAGAGTTTTTGAATTCTCCCTGAAAAATGTTCCTTTCCATTTACTTTTGGCTGCCTTGTTCATTTGCGTGCATGTCATCAGCATCACTGCCGAAACTGCGGGGATATTTTCTGTGACAAGTGCACACAAGGGAGAATCGCCCTCACTGAAGAGGAGCATGCTCAGCCAGTTCGAGTTTGTGACCAATGCATGGTATGTTGTACACCAAGAGCTTTTTTCTTTTTCTTTCTTTTTCATAGTCAACAATTTGAAATTGTGGTGTTTGTGCATAACTAGAATGTAAATATGTCTTCCGTACAAGTAGTCAGATGATATTGAGTGGGCAACTCCTCAGCTGCAATGAGCGACTATGTCATTGTAGTGTTAAGAGTAAAATCGAAATAATTCTTAGTTGGAGGATCCTTTCAAACTAGCATGTCGTTAATTAAACAATCACCTCATAGATGGCTCATGGTGGCAATACCTTTTTTGGGGTTTGATCGGGCTGGAGTTGTGGCAGCTTATCTAGGGTACCTCATATAATGGAGGTGGCATAGGACTAGCATTAGCCTTCAGTGTAGAAATCCACAAGTTTCAAGTTAGAAATATGAGGCAAAAAATTGTCAGAAGCAAAACTTCATTTGATGCTAAGCTGCTATTATTTTTTTCTGGTGTGCTTGCTTTCGAAATTTTAAGTTCACTGGTTGGGCTATGAAGTGCAAACGTCGTACACATTATGCATGCTAACTGAGAGGAAAAACATGTAAAAGCGACAATTATCGAGAATAACAGGTGCTTAAAACTTTCCTTCTAAATTGTTAAGAACAAACACCCATGAAAGATCTTATGTTTATAACTTTATATAGTATCCTTTGCTTCCTCTAAAAATAAAATAATTTATGACACTGATGTCAGATTATCGCGCTTCATTTCTCTAAGTTCTTGGTCTAGCTTCAGCTGTGACCTTTATTTCTTTTATGCATTGTCCTTGTTACTTCCTTCTTCAACCATGCTAAACACCTCATAGGTATGTGTATAATTTGCTCCTAATGCCTTTCCAATGTTCTACTGAAGCTCCATAGATTTTTTTCAACTCCTAAGTAGCTTTCTTGGCTTCTGACCTTCATTTCCTCTGCCCAATCTTCCAGCATACAGTGCTGGACCCAGTGTTATTACAAGTACCATTACTTCCTCCTCAGTAGTCAGTACAACCACTCCTCCATCAAATTTGTCCCAGGACATATCTGTTTTTGCTTCTTTCATCAATTTGACAGTGCCTATGTGTATTGTGAAAGGAATATGAATTAGGAAGTGATATCCGATTTCTAGTTAGATATGGCCTGAGTGATCCTGAAAATAGTATAGGAATTAATCAAAGAATCCCAGAGAAAGTTGGATAAATTCCTTACCCACGTGGAGTTGATTGAGGAACACTATTAATCTGATTAAACAAATTCCGACTGAGAACCTAGGCAAAACCTTGTTCCACTTGAAATTTTGTATTACATCATGATGTCTAGATGCTAGAAAATTCTACGACTTGAAGATAGTAGTCTAGAAATCACTCACTTCAGCATGTATGAAGAATAACATTTTTATTAGAAGAATCCTAATCCAAGCAATAATAAGTAACACAGTCCTAATCTATTGTGGAAATATCATATCAAAACAAGATATCAGAATATTTCCTAAACTTGCTCTTCGGCGCATTGCTTCTGCATCGCAATCTTTTACCATCAGATACCTCATTCTTTGATCATTGTAATATCTACAGATATAATATCTCATCCTAACTCATCTAATTGGAATAGTCACACTCCTAAGTTCTATCATTTCATGAAGGTGAGAAAATAATGCGTCACAGTGCCTAAATTGAGCAAAATATGCCTACTCTTTTGACCAAAATTTACTCTAGGCGACCACTGATGAACTAATTTAAGCTTTATTATTCGGTGAACATAAATCTGTATTCTGCTGGATTGACTTTGCAACATGATCTTTTACACTCCTCAAAGCCTGACACCTGTTAAGCTTCTATTTAATTAATTTTGTATTTGTATGCTTCATTTTTTGTCTGTGCTAAATTTTCCAGTATATCTCATGCCCGTCAACTTTTAGAATAATTCGTTTGTATACTATAATAAAAACGTTAAACACCTCACGTGTCAGGGTTTAGTTTTAGGGTTTCCAGTTTGGCCATCTGGTTCACTTTTAAGAAAGTTTCAAAGTCTAACAATATTTGGTACGTTCGGGTTTTGTTGATAACTATCTGAATACTTTCCAATGCTTAAGAGTAAAGTTAGTTTCAGTTAATTTTTCCACTACTTCAATTTGTTATGATGTCAACATTAAATGACTTTAAGATTGTAGTTTCTTTTCTTTTTTTTTTCTTATGCTTCTTATATATTGTTAGTATTATTCTTTGTTTGTGCAGGCAGAAGTAACCCAAAGGCTGAGCAATAAGGTAGCACCTGGTAGAGTTGCTGGGTTGCAGAGCCATGAGGATCTTGCTAGAAAACTTCAGGTAATGAAGAATGCGTAAATTGAATTTCCTCATTAATTTAGTTTCCATGAGTACTGAAACTTCTAGTTTCATGTATAGTTCCATATTTACTCATGGTTTAATATATAGTTATGTATTTTTGCTTATATGGCTGTTGGGGTTTATTTATGACAAATACTACTTACTGAGACATGATGAGAAAAGGAAAGGTATTTATACACAAGGTTTACTTGGCCCAATCAATTGTATATGCAAGTATTGGTTAGCATTACATTTTAACCTAAGTGCATGAGCTGCTTCACCCATCTTACGTCGAGCCCGTCTGTGTCTTTTCCAGCTTGACTTTTGCGGAAAAAAAGAAAAATCTACAGAATAAAAATAGTACATTTTTAGCCCACAGCTCGAGCTAATTGGGCATCTTACACTGATCGCATTCGTTTTCAGAGTCCTAAAATTCATTGGAAAGAAAGTACTGAAACTGCAATCTATCCACCCTGAATGTAGATTTTTCTTTGGGAAAAAAAAAATGTTTTACGCATGAATACTTTGCTCTTTTTCATTGTCGCTTCCAGTTCTCTCCTGTACTTTATTTGACACCAAATGTTGATATCTCGTCAGTTTTGAAAACTTAAGGCATTTCCAAATTCTTCAGTTACTCCATATCAATGAGCTATCTCCAAAACCTACTCCAATTCAATCACAATCTCATCAAAGTGTTATTAAAGGTGTTCCGATGGGACAATGCACCTTAAAGCCATCTCAATAAAACAAGTAACTATGTTGCCTTATACCTCTAATCTGGGGCCTGAGTCTGGTCAGAGAATTTAATCAATTTTTCGGAAAGCTGAAGTCATCCCGCACTGATTATGAGCACCCAGTGCAACAGGAAGATTTATTTAGACCTCAAAAGTATGAGATACTGGCTAGTGGACAAGTTGAACAGCTTGTGCAAAAATTGAGAATTGTGAAATATCACTTTGGAGAGAGCTTGCTGACACCTTAATTTTCTACAGATCTCTTCCAATTTATCAGAAGAGATTATGAGCCCAGTCATGTCATGAGGAGGGACTGAGTGCAATTTAATTTTAATCTTTTAAGCTTTAGAAAATATGCAAGGTTTTTGAAGCTGCTGCTTGTGAAAAAATTTCTATTTTATATCCTAAACTGAAATAAACTTAAAAAAAAAACTACTGAAAAGTTCATTTTGTGCGTTAGTTTACACGAAAATTTGTCTTTTCCATAACCCTTTTGCTTTTTGACCACCAACTGAATTTAGATGCGGAAAACATAAGGATTGGCTGTATCTAAGATATTAAGGTACAATTTCTCATTCGACACTTAGAAACCATTTGAATTACTGCAAGCTAATAATCCCATGCATATGTTCTCACAAGAGATTTAAGAATGGGCTCCTTTTCCTATAAATAATAGTCAACAATCCGTTGCCTTGTACAGTTTCATTTCTTAAACCATCATGAACTTGATTCAAAGTTTTAGTATTTCATCCAGTGTATCCCCATAACCGTAACTTTGGTGTCCTAACAGGCCCTCATTCATATTCCAGTTTATGTGTTCCACCTCTAAAAGTAGAGGTTGTTATATAACTCGCTAGTTTTTGAATGCAATTGGTGAACGTCCTCCAAAGTTGACTGCCTTAACGTCATTTGTTTTAATGAATCATTTTGCGGACCCTGGTCAGTACCAATGTCTTATTCTGGCTACATAGTTGTGAATGCTTGTCGCCATCCTCGTCATTTATGAAGTGTGCTTGCTTCTTAAAAGTGGCCATGTCAATCCAGGAGATAATATGATTCACAACTTGCATCTTCTTAAATCAAGTTCTCTTTTTTTTCTATTTCTTTTTTTTTTTTTTAAAAGAACATCACGCGTGCACTTCAGTCTCATTTACATGTACCTGTATCATGGTATGCTGCCCATCATTTCCGAGACATAAAGTGAGGGTGATATCTCTCAATCATTTTGGAAACACTCTTTTAACCTAGTTTCTGAGTTGTGTTATTGATGCTTGGCTGCAGCCTTTCTATTTGCCTTATTCACTTTCTTCATGGCAAGTTTTGCTAATATACAGACTTAGTGGAACCTTAACTGTTGATGGGTTCCATCTTCATTAGTTTTCATCTGGACCATTCTGGTGACTGTGCCACATGTGCTTCAATCTGCACTTTCGCCCTTGATTTTCTCACTTCTCCTTTTATACAGTAACAACGTTCATGCAACATTTGGGACACTTGTTTGCGATTCAAGTTTCACCGATATTCTTCACTTGTGTAGAAATTAAAAGAGAGAAGAAAGGATAATTTATTCCATAATCATTATGATTCAGTACACAGGTTTAAATAGCAGAGAAGGAAATACATAATATGGAATAAATAAGAAATTAGGAAAGAAGATAAAATCGGGGATTCAATAAGATCAAATTGATATCCCTTGATTAAGACAATTATTATTATATTTGATTTGCAATCAGTCAAGCTGTCAGTTAATTATGATGTAAATCAACACTCCCCCTCAAGTTGGAGCAAAGATGTCTATCATGCCCAACTTGCTAACTTGAAGTTCAAACGGTTGTCTCAACGAGCCTTTGGTTAGAATATTAGCAATTTGTTGTGTCATATGGACAAAAGGAGTGCAGATCATTCCTCCTTCAATTTTTTCTTTTATAAAGTGCATCAATTTCAATATGTTTTGTCCGATTATGGACAATGTTGATTGCTGTCTTTTTGTCACAATAAAACTTCATAGGAAGAGTAATTGGTCTTTTAAGTTCTTCTAGTACCCTTTTCAGCCAAACCAACGCACACACTCCATGAGCCAATGATCTTAACTCAGCTTCTGCACTACTTCTAGAGACTACACACTCCATGTTTCTTGCTTTTCCAAGTGACTAAATTACCCCATAAGAATGTACAATACCCAAATGTCGATCTTCTATTTGTGATTGAACATGCCCAATCTGCATTTGTATACACCTCCACGCTTCTCTTGTCATTTTTCATGATGAAGAGTCCTTTCCCTGGCGTGTCTTTCAAATACTGAAGAATTCGATAGACAACTTCCATGTGTTTTTCGTCTGGCGAATGCATAAATTGACTAACTATACTCACAGCGAAAGCAATATTTGGTCGAGTATGGGATAAATAAATCAACCTCCCTACTAGCCTTTGATATCTTTTAGTGTCAACTGGAGTGCCATCTTTCACTCTTTAAGCTTAGTCTTAAAAAAAACTGGAGTGTGATAGAGTCAAGGGTAGTTAACGTCAAAAAATAAACCCATGAATTTGGCGAAAAATCAACGAGATGTAAATATGAACAGATATAGAACTTCTATGGAGAATTCCTCTGTCCCAGCTATTAGCCGCAATATTAATTCTTCTCAAAAGTTTCCCATCTAAATTACAATTCACATATTTAAATAAACTCTCAACCTAACCTACGGGCTTAAAGCCCATTAATAAGAATAATTGAATCCTAATTAAACTAGGAAACCGAATCCTTACAGAATTAGGAAATAACAAAATACCTTAATTAAACTAAATAACCTTAATTAGATAGTGAAAATCGATCTGTAAAGGTTAGGTTACAGATCGATTTTCATTATCTAATTAAGGTCATTTAGTTTAATTAGTTACAGATCAATTTTCATTATCTAATTAAGGTTATTTAGTTTAATTAGTGATGGTTTAATTAAGGTTATTTGTTATTTCCTAGTTTAATTGGGATTCAGTTATTCTTATTATTGGGCTTTAAGCCCGTAGATTAGTTTGTTTTTTGTTTCCTCATTTTTGAATATTTGATTTCCCAACTAAATTTCAGTTTAAGAATTAAAAAAAAAGGTTTGAATTTAGTTGTTGATGGTTGATTTATGTGTGTGGGAAATTATAAGTTTCTTATGGTTTATTGTTTTATTTTTATTAATTTTGATGAAAAACTATTATCAATATGTGAATAAATACTAATAATGTTAGGTTTTATGTTTTCTTATCAATTTGTATCATGGTTAATAGCTTATAACATTTTTTTATTTTTCTTTTTATTTTCTGGCTCTGTGTTCAAGATGGACCTTTTTGCGCCTCGGTTCGCCTCTATTAACTCTGGTAACGACCCGCCTTCCAGATCGACGACTGTCCCCATAAACCAACACGAGTCTTTTCAGCGCGTTTTGTCCTTACTCACGCGCACCCTGGAGCAGCTTCTCAGGGGTCACCCATCATGTAATTGCTTTGGGCCAAACACACTTAACTTCGGAGTTTTTATATGATGAGCACTAGAAAAAAAGATGCATCTTGTTGGTATGAGTAGTACCTATCAAATTTTTTAAGCTCTCTTCAACTGCATAATCCCATACCTACACAGTCTTAGAATCTCCTCTTATTTGGGTGAGATTGGTTCATTAATGTCCCGCTTCACCTAGAAGCCTGCCAGGAGCCGCTCACTGTTCGTGCATCCTGTTTGCACCGGCGATCACTCCCCGCCCTCGTAAGCTCCGGGCGTCACATGCCCACCATCTTTCTCTTGGTTCGTCCTTGAACCACACCGTACTAGGAGAGGTCCCGCTCCGATACCATCTGTAACAACCCGCCTTCCAGATCGACTGATTGTCCCCACAAACCAACATGAGTCTTTCCAGCGGGCTTTGTAATCACACGCACCCTGGGAGCAGCTTCCCAGGGGTCACCTATCACGTAATTGCTCCGGGCCAAGCACGTTTGGCTTTGGAGTTTTTATATGATGAGCACCAGAAAAGAAGATGTATCTTGTTGGTATGAGTATTACCTATCTAATCTTTTAAGCTCTCCTCAACTGCATAGTCCCACTTCTACACAGTTTTAGAATCTCTTCTTATTCGGGTGAGAGATTGGTTCATTCATATTCCCCTTCACCTAGAAGCCTACCAGGAGCTGCTCATTGTTCGTGCCTTCTCTTTGCACTGACGATCACTTCCCTCCCTCGTCGGGCCCGGGCGTCACACCCTTGACTCTATTAGAGTGTCTGAGGGTTTGCATTCACTCATCCCAGTTTCTTTTAAGAGCTTTAAGATGATATTCCGTTGTGTCACTACAATTCCCTTCTTTGGTCTTGCAATTTTTATTCCAGGAAACTGACTCAAATCTTCAATTCCCTTGGCTAAATTTTTTGCTTCAATCTGCTCATCTCTTCTAAATCATCACCTGTCAAAATTATGTCATCTACATAGACAATCAAAACTAAGATTTTGTTATTAACAGAAGTTTTGGTGAAAAGAGTATCATCCTTGGGCATAACCTACGCTCTTTAGAAACTTTATGAATCTCTTGAACCAAGCTTTGAGTGACTGCTTCATACCATATAGGGATTTCTTTAATTTACATACTTTGAATCCAAACTTCTCAGTAAAACCAGGTGGAGGTTCCATATCGACTTCTTCTTCTAAGTCTCCATTTAGGAAGATATTTTTTACATCTAGTTGAACCAACGGCCAATTAAGAAATAGTATTAAGTTTTGTTACTGGAAAAAAGGTTTTCGAGTAGTCAACTCCGTAAGTTTGGGCGTAACCTTTGGCTACTAAATGAACTTTGTATCTCTGCAGGGATGCATCTGAATTATATTTTATGGTGAATACCGATTTGCACCAAATTGTTGCCTTACCATGTGGAGGATCCATCGTTTCCCAAGTAGCATTCTTGTCCGGAGCTCTCATCTCCTCAAATAGTGTTTCTTTCCATTCACGAACACTCAGAGCCTCCTCTTGTATGTTATTTGGAATGACTACACTAGACAATTTTGAAATAAAGGCACGATAAGAAGATGACACTTTTTCATAAGATACGAAGTTTGACATAGAATGTTTTGTACAAGACCTGACACCTTTTCTAAGAGCAATTGGAAGATCAACATGTGTTGAGGTATTTGACATGGAATTACCTAGAAGATCATTATAAGGAGCTTCTCAGGAAATATTGTTGATTTCATGATTTAACCCCGGAATAGATTCTTCGTGGTGCTGCAAAATAGTTCTTCCTCTTTTCTTTGATTGATGTTCTTTAGAATAAACAAGACCTTTATACCATTTTGCAGAAATCTCTGTTGCTTCAGTGCCTTGATTTTGAGATGGCATTAATGAAGGCTGCACATTATTTTCAGCATTTAAAACATTTGTTTTCACAAATTCATTTTCCACTTCATTTTGTTTGAATGAATGTGTAGGCATAACATCATCATTAGCAAACTCGAAGGTTAAATCAGAACCATTTAAAACATCTTCACTATGATTCTCCCCTTCAAGATGAGAATTGCTATAATATGATTTTCCTTCAAAGAATGTGACATCTATTGACACAAACATTTTTGTGAAACTGGATCAAAACAAATAACTGAAGCAAAACAGTGAAACAAGATTTATGTGCCTGCATAAGAAAACTCTTCTGGTTGTGCATACTTGAAAGGAAAGCAAGAGCTTGGATCTCTACAGGATCAAGGAGAACTCTGATATCACTTCACGTTAAAAGAACTACTGGTTGTTCAAGATTATTGCAGTATATTGGAAAAGCATAAATTTTCTTCCTGGAGATGGTGCTGCATATTTGGTGGTTTGAGCATGAAACAAATCCTGCAGTTTTGAGGTTCTTCAGTTGTATCATTAGATGGAGGAGGATAATCTATTTCAGTTGTTTCATTCTTGGTCCTAGTCTATTGCTCTTTATATTCTGAATCAAATTTTTTTTTGGACACCGGATGACACAGACAACTCGGTGAAGATGGTGAGTGCATGAGATGCTTGTCATTGCCCACTTTGTTGCGCTAAAGGACTTAGAAGATTTCATGTATTTCATAATCATGTGATTATTTTATCTTTATCAAAATGATAGCTACATTTTTGTGCATTTATTGCATTCTACTATAGTTTGATGCATAGGATCAGTATGAGTTTATAATCGGATTAGACACTTGTTTCCATTTTCGAGCATTTGTCGTGGGAAGTGATAATCTCAGGATTTCTGATTTGTCATGTGGTGAATGTTTTCTGTTACAGGAAGAGATGGACAAAAAGCGCAAGACAGGTATTTCTGCGTATACTGTTATATTTATTCCTTTCGGCTCTTCATATCTTAATGAACTTGCTGTATAGTTCTGGAATCTACATTTTGTCAGCTTGAGTAAAGCTATATTTTGTAGGAGTGAAGTCTGAAGCCTCTGGCGTAAGAATGAGAGAAGTTGCCTGCCCAACATGCACAGTCCATTTACAGGTTTTATTCTTTTGTTTGTCTGCAGCAGCTCCTTTTATTTATAACCTTTAGAGACGTGTTTTAGTCATGATTTAACTTATTGAAAAACCATTTATTTATTTATTGAAGTTAATGTCATTTTGTGCAGGTCCAGGTTCCGGCATCTGGTTCTGAAACCATAGAATGCAGTGTGTGCCAGCATCCATTCCTTGTCAGTGCTCATTGACATGTGTGGGCTGGTTGGATCAATTCATGCATACCGACTTACCATATAGATGACCGATATGGCTCATAGCATGTATAGATAAGATTTCTATTATAAACTGGTTAGCAGTGTGAATGCAACAACAAACTAAGTCTTTTTCACACTATGTGGGTTGGATATATGGATCACATATCACGCCATTGTTGTAAATCAAACTTAATAGATTTCCTATCCTTAATGTGCATTTAATGACTATAAATTATGACTTATGAGTACATAGCCTTTTGTGCAAGGCGCTTTGGATGTTTGGTTTACGCGGTCTTTTCAAACAAAGGTTTTATGATGCTGCATGCTGTGTTGAATGTTTTATCACCTGCTTTTTGTGGTTTACCAGATTTTCATATTTCAAAAAGAATTTTCTTGTTGCAATAAGAAGTTAAAGACATACCGCATGTTCTCAAAACATGTGTTGCGCAATGCTGTTTTTTAAGTTGAATCTTATTTTCCTATGATCCCTCTGTGATGTAGATTAGATGAAGCGTGCCAATGAAGATGAAAGTAGTGTCAAATGGTCAAATAGGGATTAAAGACTAACGACAAGTTATACACAAAAGGTAAAGAAAACATGGAGCATTCCAAACCTAACAAGTTTTGATTACGGAACTGTACAAATAACTAGTATAATACATTATTATTCGATTAAAAACCATTCTACTCCTATTAGCTAACCCGAGAATCCACAGTGCTTCAACATAACTACAAAACTAGAAAATAGAACATTTCTCTCTATACACATGGAACAATTTATCAAAAAGGCAACACAGTAGTAAAATCAACGAAGTTTGTTTTGAGCAACCGCCTGGCACAATTCATCCTCATAGAAAAGGACTCTGTTGGAACCCAATGATTTGCAGAGGGGCTTTTGCAGAACTGATGGCACCAAACACTTGGAAGAAAATGAAGACTCCTGGAAGAGAACAGCTGCAATTGGGCGCATCTCAGTGAACTTGAAACGAGAAGGGGGACGTGGTCCATGCTTAGGTGCCTTTGGTGTCGCTATCCACATCCCTTTTCCAACTCCTCCTTTGCCACTGCTAGTGAATGATTCTCTATTATTATATACGGAATTCAATAAGATTGCACAGATGGGACTTACTCGTGATGGCTTACCTCATAAAAGGCCAGTGATCAGTTGCGAGTGGAGTCATTGTATTCAGCATCTCTTGTCTTGTTCTATCTGGAGTTGTGTAATTAAAGTGGAACTGTCTCGCTATCACAACCTTTTCCAATCAAATAAAAATTACTTATCATTTTTTAATCCCTTAATCACAGAGTATATAACAAAAAAGCTTCGGGTGTAAAACTTACCGCCTTCCTAATTTTCTGAGAGACATGGAAAACTGCTCTAAGTTGATCATGGTGCAGGTGGCAAAGTATTTTCACCTGAACATGACACATTAATCAATCACAATAAATCCTCACAATCAGGGAAAGGAAGTCAGAACAGTAACCCCCGCTAATGGCAACTCACAAAGACCATTATACAGAGTTGGAACAAACATTTGCTATCATATAATTGTATGTCTGATATCTTTTTTTTTTTCTAATTTCTGAAATAGTTAAACAGAACTAGGCAAATGGAAACTAAGAACTTTTGGGGAAAGAGAGAATTCCAATCTATCACAAATTACCTTTGAGTTCTGAGAAACTTGAGTGTTAGATAAGTGTAACTAACAATCACCTAGAGAATCTTTGTAATCCAAATGGAGAAGGAATAAGAATGCTTACACAATATGTGAGGATTACAGATCAGTATATCTTCTACTGTGATTATAAAGATAAAAAAAATTCTTCTAAAGATCACAGAAACAGAAAATTTCTATTTTCATCAACCATGCGCAAGCTTATACATGCTCTTTCAAATACCATATTATGAGTGGCTATTAGTGATTGCACGAAACCACTAGAACAAAACTGCAATGTCCGTTTAATAAGTTAAAATATTATTATGCCATCCTATAATTGAGCAGGGTGACATTAATTTTAAACACATGACGTGTCAGCATACAGCTATGTAACAAATCAGATAATTCAATACTTTTCCTCTAACAACTAAAAACATAAGTGATCCTAGAAATCTGCATTTACGCCTTTCTCACAACCAAACTGGCAACTATTCTCACAACCAACAAATAGAAAAGAAGAGTGGGTTCAGACCAAATTGGCAACTATTCTCACAACCAACAAATAGAAAGAAGTGTGGGAGTTCAAACTCAAATTTTAAAAGCATAGTTAAGCTGAGGCAGAAAGATGCTCAATACCAGTATATCAATGGGGAGAGATTCAAGTCTTGACTCGGACTCATATTCTTCAGCACGAGGAGTCCTTGGTGTGTTCTGTAAATTATTCTGACTGAACACCTCAGTTGGTCCAACTACAGGACCAAATTGGAACCTTACAGGTGATAAAGGCGTGGGGCTATTATCAGTGTTTTTGTTTTGGTGAATATTGGAATGCTCACCTCCAGTCTGTTTGGCATTTAAAACCTCAACCCTTTTCTTCCCAAGATCTGTACAAGATTTAGAAGCTGATGCCCTGGTATTTCGTAGCTGGGCAAGAGCACCAGGCTTCAAATACTTATCTTTTGAATTCCTTAACCGCCTCTTTTGTCTCCCATTTTTCGGTTGCCTGTCATTTGGAGACACTTTGCCCATGATGTAGGCTCCTTTTTCTAAGTAATATCTTTATTCTCCCAAAATTTCCTTACTTCAAGGTAGCAGCTTTTATTTTATTAGCTGCATTCAAATATACCACAAACAAAAAACAAAGATTATCAACAACAAAATCCGAAAATCTTCAACAAAAGCAGCCAATCAACAAAATCAGAGCAGGTTTCATCATAACCAAAATGGTAGAATTTTCGAAGACCCCCATCTACTAACATTCACCATAAAACACGAATCATTTAATCAGTCAAACTTTAATCTTATCAACAACAAAAAATGGAACAATCAATTGAACTTGATAATACACAGAGGAAAATTCTAGTCGCACAAACAAGGGACACCCTAGAAACTAGAAATCACAGCTAAAATAAACAACACAGAGAAACTCAACAAACCAAAACATTCTAATACACGAAACCCACATATTTAATTAAGATTACAAACCTTTGAAATCACTGCACAGCCATTGAGAAGACAGCAGAAACCGAGAAATTACCAGGAGCTAAACAATAAAAAAAATATGAAAAATAACAAATCAAAAATACGCCGCGCAGAGAGAGGGTGTGCGAGGGGGAGGGAAGGGAAAAGAGGAGGGAAATGGGAGAAAGGCAAGGCAGGCTAGGGTTTTGCGAAAATGTAATTTTGAATCTTGTTCGTATAGTGAATTTGCCCGCCAATTTTTCGAGCAACAGTTTCTTAATTAAATACAATAACCGAAGTGGGACATCTGTCACCTTTTCATTGGATTATGACTTACGTGGGGCTGTGCAGAGAATCCTATGTAATGCTGTCAGATTGCGTGATTCCGAATTAGCTGGGTCCAATGAATTTTTTATAGTATTATTTTTATTATTATTATCAAGAGTAAATTACAAACAGTATTTCTTAAATTTAACTTGATTATAAATTTCTTTTGTTATTTTTCAAAATTACAAATATCTACTCAATAATTACATTTTGTAAAATAAAAACAAGCTTAAGGGGTATTTATAATTTTAAGTCACTTCTTTGTAATTAGACTAAGTCTTCGTACTTATTTTTGTAATTATCACACTACTATAATTATTTTTAGTTGCTCTTATTGATATATTTTTCATATTTCCGAAAACAATTTTTTCGTTTGATTTACTAATAGGTAGTAGCATTTTTAACACAAGGTTAAAAGTGCTTCAATTCTTTTGTCATTTGTAAAATTGCTTGTAGGACTTAGCACTTTTCAACATCGATCACATTATTATCCGAATGTACCAAAGCATCAACATTTTTTTTTATTTAGGAAAAGAAACATATTATAGCTTAGGAGGACATCTCTCAAAAACAAGCGATACGTGTAAAATATACGTGTATTTAAGGGCTTAAAATGGTATATAATTGACACATTTGCATGTATATTTAGTGTGTTTTTACTTGGTTTCCTTAGAAGGGCATGATATTGTGTATTCTTGTAACTTTTTACAGGAAACTGAGCTTAATAGAAGAAATATCAGTTGGAAGGCTCGGATAGGATTGACGAGTGCAAAGAGATGATCAAAAAGACGAAAAAACCGGACAAAAACACGTCACACGGTTGGACTGTGTGGGACCACACGGCCGTGTGACTTGCCCCTACGATGAAGACATGTCCGTGTGAAGTTGGGAAAAAATAGGGGGACGAAAATAAACCGCATGGTCGGACCGTGTGGAGGAGTGGTCGTGATGATCTTTGCAGTCGGGGCCAGGTGTGATGCGTTGTTTTTCGGATTTTTGTGTCCTTTTCCCACTCAAACTCTACAAGTCATCTCTCCAAGCATCTATAAAAGGGACCCAAGAGTCGCACGAAAATAACAACATTCATACACCATACAACACATCAAATTACACAGGAACACAAGATCCAAGGTCTTCTCGAGAGAGGAGGGTTAGGTCGCGAAGAACACCACAAGGTCTTTCGCATCTACGGAGGCACAAGAGCTTGAAGGCTTGGAAGGAAGAACCATCCATCCTAACAAGAAGGGGTTTTCTTTCTTAGTTTAGATCTCTTGTATGTGCTTAAATGATGTCGCATTGTTGATTTCAAGTTTGTCTATGAATTTGTTATCAATGTTTGGCTAATCTTTCGGATCTTATGGCATAATCAAAACTGTGGATTCATGTTAAATCTTGATTAATTATTTTCTTAATTGATTCATGTGTTCTATTTTATGAATTCAATGCTTATTCTTAATTATTTTTTATCTGATCAATAATTAGCATGTCATATTTGTTAGTGCGAAATTCAGAAGAGGAGTTCTAACAAAGACAGAAATCGAATTCAGACATAAATGGGTGTATCGAGTCGGGAGACCTACAACTATTTGTGAGGAGTCATTCAATTCATAGATCTTTTGGGAGTTAATAATAGTTGTATCGAGTTGGGAGACCTACAACTATTATTAATCTCTTTGTTTATCGCCGCTGAGGGAGGGAGAATAGACTAACTTAGAAATTGTACCCATAGAATTGCATGAATTGGTTTTGTTAAATATTAATTGGATTTAATATTGAAGAAACATGTTGAGATTATGTGCCTAAGGTTGCTTCCATGGTTGTTGAAAATACTTGTGGGGTTCGCAAATTTATTTATTTTTCTTTTTTTTTCAATTTATATAAAAACTTGATATTCGGCCGCTTCAATAAAATTGGAATGCGATGTTATTATATCATAAGTGTTTCATAGTCAATCCTTGAGGAATACGACTTTGCTTGCCATTATCCTATAAACTACACTGTACACTTGCAGTATAGAGATCCAAATATTTTTGGCGAACAACAACCAAGTTTGCCAAATCATCGGGGATGTCCCCTATGAGTGGCTCAAGACAAGGTACATAAAAAGCACGACGCGTTAAATGGTGGGCTAGAGTGTTTCCCAACCTCTTAACAACACTAGAACATAACAAATTGAAATAAGAGAAAAGCTAAAAAATATCAGAAATAGTGTTTCCCAGGTGGGAGTAGTCTTCGGCGTGTCTCGTTAATCTATGGAAGATAATAATGTTATATGTTTACAGCACCACTTTTTCCAGTTGTAGCTCTCAGGCAAGAAGGAGCCCATCCTTGCAAGCTAACGCTTATGCAATATCCACCTTGAACGCAGTTGGTATACACCGTGTGAGAGTTTTCACTACTTGCCCCTCGCCATCTCGAATGATTACTCCTATCCTGTCTCTTCGTCCTCCATAATTGAAGCATCCACATTTATTTTTACGACTCTCGAGTCTGGGGGGACCCAAGTCTCCTGCAGTTTAAAAAGCGAAGGGAATCCTCTCGCTGGCGACTTACAGGATATTCCTATAATATTTTTCTTTTGAAAGCAAGTTTTTGTGTGTATTCCAAATACTCCACATCAGCATTACCATTAAACTATGTCCTTCCGCGTCCATCCCTTGCATCAACATGTAATTCCAATCTCCCATAGACCCACTTCTTCCCATAGGCGGAGACGTATGCGTAATGGATAGGCTTCCCAAAAAAGTTTCGCCCTAGAGCAATCCTGCAGTGCATGCTTGTTGGGAAATTTATGTAATAGATTTTGATGATACCATATAAAACTTAGATTAGGAAGTTGGCACCCCCAATTCTGTTGTAAATCAACTTGTAATAGATAGGGTTCTATTAGCTGAGTCAAAGCAGCCAAGTAAAAGAACACAAGAGTTGACTGAAGATCGAAGAGAAGAACCAGGTGAGTGGCAGCTGAGTGAAGTGCAATAAAGTCTCAGTCAAGTGGCAGAAAAGTTGTCTCAGTCAGCAGACTGACAGCTAAGTCATTCCAAGATAAATAGAGTTGATTGTTAAAGGGGTTATGCAGCATAAATGATCAAAGAAAGCTGAAGAGATTTGTTGTCAAGCAAAGTCAATTGGTTGTTGAAAGTAGGTATGTGTTAGACTGCCATCCATAAAGTTGTTTTGCTGAAAGGTGCAAAAAGCAAGGAACCAATAGGATGTCCCTGAAAACCTGCAGAGTATAAGGAAAGGCTGCAGAGCATTAAATTCAAGGTACAGTCTACATCAAAGCTGCAAGACAAGACAAGCCAACGACCAAGAAGTAAATTTTGAAAATGCATCTATCTCTTCAACGGATACATTTTCGAACTACCACTATAAAAGGTTGAGGACTCATTTGAGAGAAGGTCACAAGCACGAACAAATGCAAGCAAGCAAATAGTCATTAACCAGCAAAGCAAGAGCAAATATCTCCCAAATATTCAAATCATATCCTCAAGTCTAAACTCGAAGGAAATCAATCCAACACACTTAGTGAAGGAAAAACAACTTCAAACCTGTTGAAGAGAAAAATCTTGTTTCAAAAAACAATGGATCTGCACTCCAAGGTTGAAGGAGGTGTAGTAAGGTTCCGGTTTGAACCAAAGGCTTTAGACTCGTTGGAGGGCTGTGTGAACAAATCCAAGAGTTTGAAGAAGCTGAAGTAGCAAGACAGTCGTTTTGTGAAGAAGCTGAGTCCCCGAAGCTGAGCCAGCTATGTGATCAAGGCCAAGCTTGGACTATCACCATTTTGTAACAAAGTTACAGTTACATTAGTGGATTCCTCCAGGGGTTGGAGAAGAATGGATTAGAAGAATTACCCCATCTTTGAACCACTATAAAATTGCTTGTATCATTTACATTCATCACACTTTAATTCTTGCACATTATTACTGTTGTTTGTTAATTTACTAAGTCAACTGATAATAACTAATCTTAAAACAAGTGTTGAAAAACATATTTCAAACAAGGGTGAAAGTCTTCCACTGTAGAAACCAAGTCTATTGAATATTTAAGAAGTTAACTGAATCAGCTGCGTTATACTATTGTAGGTCCCAAGGAGTATGGTGTAAGGTTTAGAAGGGGGGTTGAATAAACCTTACCAAATTTTTGATTTTAGTCCTTTTAAAATAGTTCAACAGAGTTGACTCAAATCAGCTGTGTCATTGGGGGATAGCTAAGTTGGCATTTCAGCTAAGTTACCCACTCAACAGACTCGACTGAGCTGTTGAGAGTATAACTCGGCTGCTTAAGCCAATACTTAACTTAGCTGATTTGGTTTTATAATAGCGGAAGACTTAACACCCTTTGATTTATTTAAAGCTTTTTTTTAAACACTTGTTTTAGTACTTAGTTATTTATCAGTTGGATAACAAATATAAACTAACAACAAATATAAAGTAAATGTGCATGAATGAAAATGTTGAAAGTAAATTAACAAAAGTAATTTTTATAGTGGTTCGAAGATGGGGTAATTCTTCTAGTCCACTCTTCTCCAACTCCTGGAGGAATCCACTAAGTAACACATCAGTTTACAAAGCGGTTATCAGTCTGGAGGTAGCCTTGATCACACGGTGGCTTCTTCTTGCATCGAGCTTCTTCACGAGTGCCATTTCACTTGACTCACTTCTCAAGTTCTTGGATTTTATCACGAAGCCCTCCAACAAACTTGAAACTTGGTTTGACCTTGAACCTTTCTACAATCCTTCAACTTGGAAAGTAGACCCCTTTTTTTATCTTCAAATGTTTTCCTCTTCAAATGATTGAAGTTGTCTCTCCTTCACAGCTTGTGTTAGATCGAGTTTCTTCGAGTTTTAGGCTTGAGGAATGTCTTGATAAGCTTTGAGAATTTGCAGGTTAATTGCTTGAATATTGCTTAAAAAGTCTATGTAATTCGTAACCTTTTCTCAGATGCTTCCTCAGCCTTTTATAGTGCACATTTGAAATTTGCCCTATGAAGAGATAGGCTAGTTTCAAATATCACTTTGTGTTCATTGGCTTGACTTGTCTTAGTCTGCAGCCCTTGTGATGTTGACCTTTCCTCGTATTAATTGACTCTGCAGCTTTACAGATTCTGATACAAGGTGCAGTGTTTCCCATTGCCTCATTCCTTTTGCACAATTCTGGGCCAAACACTTTTAGACCTAGCAGCTTGACATATTACTATATCGAGTAATATTCTTGACTTTATTCCAACGGATCTAAGTCAGTTGTCTTCACTTGACTGCTGCCTTTACCCAGGTGACTTGAGTCAACTCCAATCATAGGATTGACTCAACTATCACTTCAACTGATAGACTTGGCTCTTTAAGTTAACTTGACCGACACTTCTCATAGTTATTCTCTCGGTGACTCTCCTTCATCGAGTCTTGACTTCCTTCTAGGCCATACTCAATCGACACATAACATGAGTCTTCATTCCATCGCAATTGACTTTTTGTATTCTTGACTTGGCTAACTTAACTTAGCTCTTCCATTCTATCTATTACAATACGTAATTACAAGGAAAATGGGGTGCCAACTTTCTAGTCTAAGTTTTACATGGTATCATCAAAATCTAACAAATAAATTTCCTAACAACTATCAACAGCTCAGTCGTATCTGTTGAGTGGTTAACTCTGTTGTGCAAGTAAACTAAGATGTCCTCCAATGACTCAGCTGACTTGAGTCAACTCAGAATTTAAAAAGGAGTAAAATAAAAAATTTGGTAAAGTCTATTCAACCACCTCTCCCCTTCTAGACTTTACTTATCACCCCTTAGAACCTACAATGCTCAAGTGTTTCCACCTGCATCCCACATATGATGCACAGTGGAACCAGCTCCACCCCTCTTTGAACCAACGCATCCTTCATGGGGAGAATCCCATGAACCACCTTCCATAAGAAAAACTTAACTTTTGCCGGTAATGTAGTGAACAAACCCATTTCCATAACCTTCGATTTCCGCTTGAAGACGATAACGAATTATCATCACATTCTTAAGTGATTTGGCAACTTTATACCCTGATTTAACCAAGTAATTACCGTCCTTCAAATGGTGCTAAATTAACCTGTCCTCTCTCTTGGTAGAGCTAATTGGGATGGAGCGAATAGTTTTTAGCTCCACTGGATTGAATAATTGCTAAAGTAAGGACTCATTCCAGCTCGGCCTGTCCTTGCATAGAATATCTTGTATTCTGAAATCTTCATATCCTATCTGTGGAGTCGAAGTGGGTCGATAGCATGAATAATTAAGTCGTCATGGGTTTGTCCATATGTTAATCTTATCTCCATTACCAATGTTCCAGCGAATACCACTCCGGAGAACTTTTCTACCTGCTACTATGCTTCTCCATGCAAAAGATGGATTATACCCATTAGTAGCGTCAACAAAGGTACTCCAGGGATAATATTTTTCATATAGAACTTTGGAAAGAAGAGAGCTCTCATTCTGAACTAGTCGCCATCCTTGTTTTGCCAACAACGCTTCATTGAAGCATTGTAGCTCACGGAAACCCAAGCCCCCATCCAATTTCGATTTGCATAAAATGTTCCACGACCGCCAATGGATTCTCATATCATCTTTTTGTTGCCCCCACAGAAATTTCTAATAAGGGAGTTTATTTGGTCGCCATTGTTAACGGGAGGCAGAAAGCAGTTCATAAGATAAGAAGGGATCACTTGAGCTATAGATTGAATGAGAATAGCCTTGCCCGTTGTGGATAATGACCTTCCCTTCCAATCCTTGAGTTTTTTCTGAACCTGATCAAACACCAGAGCAAAAATCTCCTTTTCAGAATGGCCAACTACAGTTGGAATCCCCAAGTAAATATCATGTTTTTCAACCATTCCTACTCCCAGCTTCTGGGCCATGGTTCTTCTTTTATGTGGCTCAACTCCTTTACTGAATGGAATCACAGATTCTCCAAGCTAATCCTTTGTCCGGATGTCATCTCATAGGTATGCATAATTTCTCGGGTGACTTTAATTTTGCTATCGTTGGCTCTCTGATCGGGAAATTCTTACCGCAAGCGTACAGTGTCAAGTTTTAGTATAGTTTTGAATGTGGGGTTATTGTTTCCACAGGGATTGTTATCGAATTTTATACTAAGTACTATAATTAAAATATCTTAATTATATGTTCCAATTCTAATTTCAACATCTCTATTAAAATCATAAATTAAACCCTAATACGCTTGATGAATATTCTATCACAGGCTTCAAAAGACTCATAAAACTCTCGGTTCTATGAAACCCTAGGTTGTGCTATTCTATGGCCAGGTGTTCAATTACCTCTCTCGAGAGTCAAATCAAACACGCTAAACAATCTAAATTGTTGATCAGATAATCCAGATGCAAACAAATCAAATAGCTCATGTTGGATGTACAAAAACTCATAAAGAAATAATTATACATCTCAAGAATTGACAAAGAAAAAGCAAAGAAGGAATTGAGAAGAGAAGAGAAGTAATTCTCTCTGTGTCCAGATGAGAAGTGACTTCAATTACCGTCCCGAACCCTAGCTCTGTGTTTCTTGCCTTGCATTGTGCTCAAAATAATGTCCGACCCCTTTCACGTACGTGACTTCTTGTATATATAGGCCTCAAACCCTCAAAATCCGTCAAAAAGGCCAAGAAAATGAAATAGCCCAAGTTTAGCCCTAGTCTCGCGCTGCAGCCTTTGATTTGGGCGCTGCAGCGCGCTAGAAGATCATCACCTATCGCAAGTCGCGTCTTTGCGCGCCCTTGCTTCGGGCGCAAAGACGCGGGCCGAACCTCCTCCTCCCTTCGTCCGCTAGCGCTGCAGCGCACCCTAACCTTTGCTATTGTATGATTTTCGACCCCCGCGTCGGTTTTGGCGCTGCGGCGCTCGACCTTTGAACATATTTCTCCGCTTTTCTGCTTCTAACTTGCGATTTTCTTCTTCCAAATACGTTTTTCATTGTTCTTGATCAATTTCGGCTACCAAGTCCAGTCCCGACTCTCAGACGACAACTAATGACATGAAACTTGACTCAAATGATACTAAAATACCCAAAAACAATGCAAAGTCCTAGTCTAGAATACACAATACGTTGGTATAAAACCAACTTAACAAATACCCCCAAACTTAGACGTTTGCTTGTCCTCAAACAATTACAGACTCTAAAAAATCAACAAACATGAAGGAAACAAGAATAATGACAACTGACTCACACAGACTAACTGCAAAACTTCACAACCAAACGTATTCGTCTCAAAATTCGTTTCACGACCAATCAAGCACGTATTTTAACAATATGATCATGAGTGTGGAATGTTCATGCCAACTCCGTTTTCATTATCCAGATAGATTCATGCAATCAAGTGTTTTCAAGATGATCCACTTTCTGAATATAAAGATGTAGGTCCCAAGGGGTGTGAAGTAAGGTTTAGAGGGGGGGTTGAATAAACCTTACCAAATTTTCGATTATAGTCCTTTAAAATTATTCAATAGAGGTGACTCAAACAGTTGTGTCCTTGGTGGACAGCTAAGTTACCTACTCAACAAACTCGATATAGTTGTTGATAGTATAACTCGGCTGCTTAAGCCAAATACTTAACTTGGCTAGTTTGGTTTTTAACATCGGAAGACTTAACACCCTTGTTTTGTTTTAAGCTTGTTTTTAGCACTTGATTTTAGCACTTTGTTATTTATCAGTTGCATAGCAAATATAATATTAACAGCAGATATAAATTAAATATGCAGGAAAGTAAGTTTGCTGAAAGTAAATGACACAATTATTTTATAGAGGTTCGAAGATGGGGTAATTCTTCTAATCCTCTCTTCTCCAACTCCTGGAGGAATCCACTATGTAAAAGATCAGTTTACAAAACAGCTTATCGGGCCGAGACAACCTTGTTCACACAAGTGGCTTCTCTTGCGACTCGGCTTCTTCACAGGCGTTTGCTTGCTACTCTTGACTCACTTCTCAAGTTCTTAGATTTGATCACGAAGCCCTCCAACAAACTTGATATTGGTTCGACCTTGAACCCTTCTACAATCCTGATTTGGAAGGTAGACCCCTTTTGTTTTTTTCAAAAGTTTTCCTCTTCAACAGTTTGAAGTTATCTTTCCTTCACAGTGAGTGTTGGATCGAGTTTCTTCGAGTTTCAGGCTTGAGGAATATCTTGATAAGCTTTGAGAGTATTGCACGTTAAATGCTTGAGTATTGCTTGATCGTTCGTAGTTCAGATGTGCAAGGTAACCTCTTCTCAATAGCTTCCTCAGCCTTTTATAATGTCCATTTGAAATTTTGCCCGTTGAAGAGATAGGCTAATTTCAAATGTCACTTTGTGTTCGTTGGCTTGTCTTTTCTTGGTCTGCAGCGTTGGTGATGTTAACCTTTCCTCGTATTAATGGCATTTCAGTGTTTGCAGGTGCCTGACACAAGGTGCAGTGTTTCCCGTTGGCTTATTCCTTTTGCACAATTCAGGGCCAAACACTTTAGACATGGCAACTTTGTCATATTACTAAATGAAGTAATATTCTTGACTTTAATCAACGGATCTAAGTCAGTTGTCTTGACTTGACTGCTACGTTTACCGAGGTGACTTAAGTCTGCTCCAATCATTGGATTGACTCAACTGTCACTTCAACTTGTAGATTTGATTTCTTGAGTTGACTTGACTGACACTTCTCACAGTTGTTCCTCAGCTGACTCTCCTCCAGTTGAGTCATTGTCTTCTTTCATGGCCTTACTCAGCTAACACACAGGCACACAACAGAGTCTTCTCACACCGCATGATTGACATCTTGTAATCTTTGACATAGCTGATTTGACTCAGCTTTTTCAACAGTATCTATTACAATACAAATTACAAGGAAAATGGGGTACCAACATCCTAGTTTAAGTTTTAAATGGTATCATCAAAATTTATCAAATAAATTTCCTAACAATTTCCCCCTTTTTGATGATGCCAAAATTTAAAACATTGAATAAGTAAACAACAAAAAGATATACAAGCAAAGTGCGCAAAGAACAAAGAATTTATGCTTTGAATGAATCACTTTATTGATCATAGCATTCTTGTCCTATACAAAGCTATTTACATAGGATATCAGAGATTTTCCTATATAAGACTCTATACAAATACATCAGTATAGTGTATCTAAGCTAAGTTACAGGAAATTTACAGAGCTTATTACGAGAAGACTTACATTGAAATGTATTTACACAAAAATACACGAAGGGGTTCATGACTCACTTGCGCTTTGCACGCTTCCTTCCTCTTTCTTCTTGACTCTTCTTCCTCGGCAAAGATCAACTCTCTTCCTTTTTCTTTCCTCTTCTTCTCTTTTCTTCTTTTCATAGGCCAGTTTGGCAGCAGGGTCATCCATTTTCTTCCTCTCAAGCCATTCTATTGTTTGTCTCTCATTTTTTTCATCTTGCCTCTTCTTCACTTCGCCAGTTTTCCTGTTCAACCTCAAGATTAGCAAGGTGGTCATATCCAGCCAGTGGCGTAGCCACCTTAGGACGAGTGTGGTCGGCGGACCGCACTCAAATTTGGAATGATCCTGTTAAATTTGATTTGGACCGCACTAAAAATTCAACCGAAGGTCTATTTCATATAAAACAAATTGAGCTAAAATTTAAAAAGGCCATTAAATATTCTTGACCCAAAAAGATTAAGAATTATCTGGCCTAATTAAGGTATATGAGTGGCTGAATGACTACCTTATTTGTTATATATAGAGAGATATGTTCTGAACTTGATAATGATAGTGTTTTTGGAAGCACTTTTAAAATGAATTTTTAGATCTAAAAATCTATTAATAGTTGTTTGGTGATTAATTTAGAATGAACTTTTGGATAAATCATTTCTCCAAAAAGTTCATTCTAGAGAAGCCAAAATTGGAGATTATGAAAACACACAAAACATTATTGCAATGTATCGGCCTTTAGATTTGCCTTTTTTATTTTCTATTTTTGAAAACTTTCGGCCCGACAATCATCCTACCAAAACAAAAAAATTATGACCGCACTGACCGTAAATCCTGGCTACGCCCATGTATCCAGCCCCATATATCAGACCTTTCTTGTCTGGATCTACGTATGCGATGTCTTTTGGCTTTGGTCAAGGTTGAGAGCCTCTTCCACCACCACTATGTCTCCCCCTTCCTGACTCAACTCCCCTTCCTCTAGGAGTGTACTTGTATTGAGTCTTCTCGCTTCCAGTAGAGTGATCTGAAGTCTCACGCTTATCACCGATTGACATAATTCCAGTCCCTTATCCCAATACAAATCCCATGCTTGAGACAGAGTCATTCCCTTAAAATAACCTTCTGATTCTAGAGTCTAAAATTCCTCCACGGATCTGGGCTCAGATCCATCATCAGGCATAGCAATTTCTCTTGGGGGTTGAATCGCAGCGTAGTCCTTCCCGACTGGTGGACCACCATATTGCTTCATTATCTCTTGAACGCGAGCATCTTGTTTTACAACTACCTCCTCAAATGCAGCTTCAATGGCCTTTCTTTTATCTGCCATGGACACTACAACCTTCTCAATAGGGAGTGACACGGGTAGCTTGCTGAGAATGGAGGCAGTGACTTCACCCAACTATGGGGTTTCAGCGTACATCATTTTCAAAGAAAGATTTTTGGAACTTCCTTCCCCCTCAGCTTTGTCACCTCCTTTCATTGCTTCTTTCTTCAATTCCTTAAGGGACTCCTCTTTCCCCTTTTTGGCATCATCACCAAAGGAAAGAGGTATCCCAGGGAACATTCCACAGAGGATAAAGTCCAGTCGGTTGTTCGTCGAGTTGTGCTTGGAGTCTGCTACATCATACGCCTTATGAAATTCTGAGTGTGTGGCCTTAGACTCGACTGACACTATCTTCATTTCAGCCATGAGAAGACTGAATTTCTCATTCATGTTATTCTCGAATCTGGCAATCTCATTTTTGTGAAAATGTTGTAGCAGCTCCATATCCGACTTGTGGGATTGTTCAATCCCCGTAATATACTCCTCCATTCTCTGTTGGTACATAGAATTATCTGCACTCCATACGAGCATCTTTGCAAAAAGTGCTTTGAAGTATCGGACCTACTCCGCTCTCATGGCAGTCTGCTGTTGAGCCCGCTCCTTTATGCACACTACAATCCCTCTCAAATCAGCTGTGAGTGGCATCTCGATTGTCCAAGCGTAAGTCTAGGGAGGCCTAATGATGTTCCAACTTCTCAATCTCTTCGCAAATCTTCTTGAAGAGTTCACGGAACTAAGCTGTCAAGTTGGATTCAGCTACCGGCCACTCTGTGTCAAAAGTTAAAGTCTGCTAGTACAATCGTGTCTGTGGGAATGATTGGCTCTTCCTGCACTGTATATTTCTTTAAATCCGCAGCAAATTCTTCCTCCATGTCGGGTAGATGCTTCGAGAATTCGAATATATCTGTAAACACATCATCACACACAAGTGAGATTTCTTGATTTTGTGGTGCCTGCGATGATTCAGCTCTTTGTGCCTCAACTGCGGCAGCTTCATTGGCAGATGTCACTGCTATGGGAGCCTGTGACGGAGCTGTAGGAGTCATTACTACTACTGTGGGAGCCTGCGCGGCTGACTCTTTCGCAGCTGGAGTATTTTGAGATGTTTGCTCAGCTGACTGAGCCTCAGCTGTCTTAGCAGCTTCTTCGGTCTCAGTGTTTTCTTCTAAATGAATAACCATGTCCTCAACTGTATTATCAACATCATCGGAGGATGATGAGACCTTTGGAGATGGCTCATCATCAAAGTTCAACCTCAATCGAGCCGTCTTTTCACTGACTTGGCTCTGAGATTGCAGAACATCTTCAGCTGGGTCCACTATTTGATCTTCATGCTGGGTGGACTCAGCTTCATCCTCTTACCCTAAAAATGATGTGTCAATGTTTTCTTGAGATCTAGTCATGAAGGGCACCAATCACCTCTTCTGTGGCAGCACATTCAATTAGAGGAATGTTCTTATCACCTTCATCCTTACCCAGGGAAGTCTCAACCTCCGTAAGGCCTTCAATACCCCCAGCAATCTCAACTGCGGCAGGGCCTTTTACATTTCCTTCGACAATCTCAACCATCTTAGGATCTTCTACTATCCCTTCGACAGACTCAGCTGTCATAGGGTCTTGGACAGTGGCATTCATTGGAGTCTCAACCCCTTGGATTGCACTTTCAGAGCCCAGAGTGTTAACTCCCAGGGCTTCACCATGCTTTGCCTCAGCTGCGGCAGCAACACCGTCGACCTTCAATGCAACTGACATTTAAGCTGAGATAGACTTAACTGTCTAAGCATCGTTAATGTCACTCTGCTCTTTTGTAGGTTCTTTCTCAACTTCGCCTCATAAATGCATTGATAGGTCTCCCACAACAACCTCCAACCCAGCTATGGTAGAGAGAGTTTCCCCCTCAGCTGGCGCACCAGCTGAGTTAATGACAGTGGAGTCACTCTGCTCCTGAGATGTGGCTTCTGTTCCCTTTGAGTGTTGAGCCGTAGGGGCAGGTGTGTTAACACCTTCATCAGGGGTTGGCTTGGCTTGAGTGCCCGAATTCCCAGCTTCATTGCCAATTCCCTTGGAGCCATCCTCTGACTGCATGGGGATGTGGTTGTAGCTATGTCCGTTGCAATTTGCTGCGCCACTCCCAAAGGATCAGTCTGAAGAAGAGTTTGGGAGGACTCTCATGGACCTTCTAGTAGACTTTGCTCGTGCATGGCTCTGGATTCATGAAAAGCCTGCTGCATTTCTGACTTCTCTGCTGCAGCAGCTGGATCCATATCGTCATCACTTTCAGTGTATTCATGAAGGTGCTCATGGAGTCATGTGTATGCTCATGAGTCCCTGTAAATACACACATCTTGGATTTCTCCAAGGCTCTTGCTTGCTCCGCTGCTTTCTCCTTTTCTTCCTCCTTAATAAGTTGGAGGGTTTCCATACAACTCTTTTCATCGAGGGCATCTTGGACAGATGCATGTCCAAGGAACCTAAGAAGTTTCTCCTCCTCCTTTATGAATTCTGGGCGAGTGAACTGACGCCTGGAGTAATCCAGCTTCCAAGCCCTCCATTTTCTTAATCTTCTCCGAATGTTAGGGTAGACGGGAGAATACATGATTAGATCATCATTATCATCGCCTTCATCTCCGGTCTCCTAAATAGGGGCTAATGGACCTTACTTCTCCTTAGACTCAGCTGCGTCCGTCCGAGGAGGTGAGACAACCTTTTCTTGACAACTCTCATTTGTCTCCGCTTCTATTTCCTCGATTGCTTGTTTGCCGCACAAATTTGAAGTCTTCAATCTGTCTCTGCTGATCATCATCAGCAGTCTTCTAAGGCTCGTCAACAACTTCAGGAGATTGCTCCTCATGAGCATCAGCAGTCTCAATTTCTTTCTCCGCCTGAGTGCCGGATTCAGCTGTCTTCTCAATCTTGGAATGCATGTACAACCATCTTCTTTTGGTGCGAACCAGCTGGATCTTAGGTTCCACCTCCGTAGACTCTTCAGTCGTGGGGGCCTTAGATCCTTTCTTAGAGGTAGTTGCCTTTCTTGGCTTGGCAGTCCTCTTCTTCTTCACGATACGAGAGGGAATTTGGGGTTCCTCCGCTATCTCGGCTGCTGGGGTAGGGGGCTCGACTACATGGGCAGGTGACTCGGCTGCATGGACAAGAGGTTTGGACTTTGTTGCGGGAGCAGATGCCTTCTTTGATTTGGCTGCAGGGGCAGGCTTGGATACCGCAGCTTTCTTCTTGGCTGGAAGGGTCTCAGTTGTGTCTTCGGGATCAACCGATTCTCTCTCATTGGTATCAGCCTTTCTAGCATGAGCCTTCTTTTGGGCTCCAGAAAGATTCGCCTTGAACATACGCTTATTGGCATGAAAGGGCTTGCCATGGCGGAGAGCAATACCCTTCACCTCCATTAGATGGCCAATCACCAGGCCATAACCCAAAGAACAGCCAAACGACCCATCCTCCTTGTAGGTCATGTTCAAGACATTCAGCAAATCCGGTTAAAACAAACTCGTTGATTGACTTTCTTCTCTTGCATGATCGCAACCATCATGATTAGCTTAGTCTTGGACAGCTGATTGAAGCTTCCAAACTTCATGCCCACACATTTTGAGATGACATCCATCAACTTATGGTAGTCATCCTTCAAAGATTTTTTCTTGGATGTATACACAACCTTCGCAGCACACTCCGGCTTGGCAACTTCTTTCCAAGCAGCAGCTAAGTCGACATCTTTCTTAGCAATGTCCTTCAATCCCTCCGCGGGCGAAAAGCAGTGCTCAACAAGGTATTTTGCATTGAGTTTGATGACCTTGCTGTGGACGGAAGACCTAATTTCATCGTCCAACATCTCTGCATTCACATAGAATATGGCTACCTCTTTAAGGTATATATGTGTGAACTGCGTAGTCAGAAAGTCCTTTAGGACGAACTTCTCCAATTTTTCAGCTATCTTTTTGACCAGGGCTTCATCGACACCCTGTTTGATCATCCATTTGAAATCCAAAGAAGAATCAGTGTGGATTTGCTTGGAGAGCTTTGCGTAATCATAAGTTGGGGCCATTTTCAGAAGTTTCTACCGATTGAAATGCAAGAAAACTTGCTTGTAAGAACTAGAGTTTGCACTTGGTTACAGAGAAAATGCATTTTCTTTGCTGAAGTTGAATAGTTCGCGTGAGGAGAGAGAAAAGTGAAGTTTCGTATATAAGGAACGTGAAAAGACGTCTTTCGGTGTTTGAAAGTTTTGATCGAGATCAACGGTTGAGATTAGAGCTTCAAAACCACATTAAATACATCAACATTTATATCCAATCATATGATTTTCTGTGCAGCTTTTGTACTGACAGTCATTATTACGCTGACGTCATTCTTAAAAATATTCACGCTTAATTAAAACGACTACATTTTTGTCACTTAGCTCATGAATGATTCAACTTATATCCAAAGTGACTCAACTCTGCTTCTCTCTTCTCATGATGTGACTCAGCTGTCAGCTAACTCGATACAGTTGACTTCCCGACAAGGCTGTTTCACTTGGCTGAAATGTGAAGCTTGCTCTTTTTCAATATACTCATCTTCTTTCTCAACTTATTGAGTCTTCTGAGTTTCTTAACTCAACTCAATTAACCCTAAATCATTCTTGAGCTCTTCAAATCTTGATTCACATAATAGCTTTGTGAATATATCAACTAACTATTTATCAGTTGAGATGTATTCCAAGGTGATGTCTTTCTTTTCAACATGATCACTTATAAAATGATATCTGACATCAATGTGCTTTGTTCTTGAATGCAACACCTGGATTTTGAGTGATTGCAATAAGACTAGCGTTATCACACATAATTGGAATCTCTTTTTCTTCAATATCATAGTCTCTCATTTCTTTGTCTCATCCACAAGACTTGGGCACAACATTTGCCGCAGCCTATGTATTCGCGTCAAATTGTGGATGTAGCTCGAGTTTTGTTTCTTGTTGAACCAAGAAACCAATCTATTTCCAAGCATATGACATGTGTCTGAAGTACTCTTCCTGTCAACTCTACATCCAGCATAGTCTGAGTCTGAGTATCCAACCAACTTAAATCCACCTTCATTCGGATACCATAAGCGGATTTCCTGGCATCCCTTCAAATATCTTAGGATTCTCTTAGCTGCAGTCATGTGGCTCTCCTTTGGTGCAGATTGAAATCTTGCACATACACCTACTGCAAAGGTGATGTCTGGCCTGCTTGTTGTTGAATAGATGTAATGAGGGCTCTATATCTAGTTTGATCAACAACTTTGCCATCTGCATCCATGTCCATCTTGATTGAAGTATTCATTGGAATTTTCACAGAAGACTTATCTTCCATACCAAATTTCTTCATTAAATCTCTGGTTTACTTTGTTTGGCTTATGAAGGTTCCATCCTTCAATTGTTTGACTTGAAGTCCTAGGAAGAAAGTCAGCTCTCCCATCATGCTCATCTCAAATTTTTCTTGCATGAGGTTTGAAAACTTTTCACAAAGCTCTTTGTTTGTGGAACCAAATATGATGTCATCCACATATATTTGAACAAGCAGTATACTCTCTCCATCTTGAATTGTGAAGAGTGTTCTATCAACTTTGCCTTTGGTGAATCCATTGTCAGTTAGAAATTGAGACAATGTATCATACCATGCTCTTGGTGCTTGTTTCAATCCATACAATGTATTCTTGAGCTTGTAGACCTTATCTCCAATAGTTTTCTGCTCAAAACCTGGAGGTTGTTCAACATAGACTTCTTCCTCTAACAATCTATTTAGAAATGCACTCTCACATCCATTTGATATGCAGTGAAACTCTTGTGTGCAGCATAAGCAAGAAACATCCTTATTGCTTCCAATCTTGCAATAGGAGCAAATGTTTCATCAAAACCTATACCTTCTTCTTGGCAATACCCTTTGGCTACCAATCTTGCTTTGTTTCTTACAACAGATCATTCCTCATTCATCTTGTTTCTGAAAACCCATTTTGTACCAATAACATTTTGATGGGTTGGCCTTTGAACTAATTCTCATACTTTGTTTCTTTCAAACTGATTCAGCTCTTCTTGTATGGCCTGAATCCAATGTGTGTCATCCAATGCTTAAGACACATCTTTAGGCTCTAACTGGGAAATAAAACAAGTAAACATAGCTTCTTGTTATGCTCTGGATCTGGTTCTTATGCCATCTCTAACATCTCCAGTGACTAACTCTGGTGGATGGTCTCTCAGCCATCTCACATCAGGTTGGAGTAAGTCACCGGATTCGGTAAATCTCACAATGCCCTAAGTTGTCTTGAACAACTCTTTCATCTTCATTCAATTTGTAGACCTTCCGCCGCCTTTGATATTCATCTATCTCATCTTCATCGGGGTTGAGTGCTCTCACTTCAGCTTCCATATAGGGACTCTTCTGCATGGTTGGTTGATTCAGCTTATCAGCTAACTCTTCAATGTCTTCTCCACTTACATTAGGTTCATCAAAAACCACATGGATAGACTCTTTTGTGACCATAGGCAATCCAGCTTCAGCTAACATGGTCCTTGCAGCTTCCTTGAGAGTTCTATTTCTTCTTTCAGCTACTCTATTCTGCTGTGGAGTCCTTGCACCTGATAACTCATGAGCAATACCATTTTCAACACAATACTGAGTTATTATTTCATTGACAAACTCAGTTCCCCTGTCAGATCTTATTTTTATGATAGTTTGACTCTTCTTATTTTGAACTCTTTTCATCAACTGAGGTAACTTCTGCAAAGTTTCCTTCTTTTTACACATGAAGATTGTCCATGTATATCTTGAATAATCATCCACCACTACCATGGTGTATTTCTTTCCACTTATGCTAGCTAGCTCAACTGGACAAATAAATACATATGCAACAGATGCAACATCCTTGTTGAAGAAGGACTTGGTTTATCCTTGAATGAAGATTTGATTTGCTTTCCCATCTGACATGCATCACATACACTTTCTTTCTTGTACACTGAGTCTAGCAAACCTTCTACAAGATGACTCCTTGCAAGCTTGTTGATTGTCTTGAAATTCAGGTGACTCAGCTTCTTGTGCCACAACCAACTTGATTCGGCTGTGCTCTTTGCTAGCAGACATGTGCTTTGTGTATCAGTAGACCAATCTACCACATACATATTCTTTTGCCTTGACCATTGCAGCACTATTTCATTTGATTCAACATCTTTGATCTGGCATATTCCCATGTTGAATCCTACATTGTAACATTTGTCACAGAGTTGGCTGATACTTGACAAGTTGAAGTTGAGGCCTTCAACATAAGCAACATCTGTGATTTCTAATCCATTTTTCTTGATGGATCCTGTGCCTTTGATCTCCCCTGGAGCTTCATTTCCTCCAAATATAACTTTTGCACCTCTAATCTCCTTGAATCTTGACAGATTTTCCTTGTTCCCTGTCATATGTCTGGAATAGCCACTATCCATGTACCAGGTTCCTTGGCACTCAGATGTTCCTTGAACCTGCAATCAAGGAAATCAATTTTTAGGTACCCATACTTATCTGGGTCCTAAGGGGTTAGTGCTATAAGATGCTCCAATGAACCTATAGCCAAATGGTCTGACTCTAAGTGGTTGACATCTATCAGTGCCATAATCATAGTGCACATTAGCAAATTGCTTAAGGGTTTTAGGATCATACAACTGTCTCTTTTGTCTGTATGCCTGTGTGTGTGTTTTAGCAATTGCTTTCTTGGGGTATTTCTGAGTGTAGTTCTTGGGTGCATATTTGTGGTGAAAAAAGCTCTTTTGCCTTTGGAATGACCTTTGCGGAGGTTTAGGTCTTTGCCATTTTGGCTTGTATTCCATAGGTCTTTGCTGATGTTTCACATTATTCCAATCAACATAGTTTGATATTTTCTACCATTCCCATCATATGTATTCCTCTGATGAAATTTCTGGGGTTTTTGGTAGCTCTGTTTGCTTTTATAGAGTATTTTCTGTTTGGAGTTTCTTTGAGGAACTCATTTGAATTTCTTCTCATTTGTCCTCTCAAAGATACTCAATCGATCGCTTTTCCTTTCCCTTTATATCCAAGGTCAGTATGATTTTGATTGTGCTTTGTAATAGATGTGTGTGTGCAACATTTGGTGTCTTGGGTTTTTGGGATGCTTCATTACTTGAAGATCCTTTTTCCAAAACCACTCTTGGAGTTTGACTATGCACAAAGGAATGAAATCCTATGCCTGTCTTGTCTCCACATTCCTTTTGACTCATAATAAGTTCATCCAATGATTTGGATGCTTTTGTAAATGAGGCAATAACATTTTTAAGATCTTTTTCCCTCTTTTCTGTAGCAGCTAACTCTGCTATGATCTTGGCATTTTCAGCCTTCAGCTTAGTGTTCTCATCAGCTATGTGACTTAGAGTACTCAACTCTTTAGTCAGCTGTGAGTTTTGGCTTTTAAGGTTTGTTTTTCCTCATTTAAAATTGTGTGTGAGGATTTTATGTGTTCAAAATCATTCATCATTTTGTATAATGAATCATAAAGATCAGTGGGTGATGAAGTGTTGTATCACAATCACTATCACTTGAGTTAGAATGAGATGAGTTAGAATGTACCTCATCTTCTTGATCTGGTTGATCTTGTTCTTTAGCCATGAGGCAGATACTCTGCTTCACTACTATCCGAAGTCTTTTTTCTTTTTTGCACTTGGGCTCATTTGTCTCGGCAGACCAACATAGCTTTCTTCTTTTCCTATCTTCTTTCCCCAAGACTTTTCTTTCTTCTTCATACTGCATTTGTTGGTGGTGGATAGGAATAATCAACAACAAAATGTCCCGCCATCCGCAATTCCAACACAAATTCTCTCACTCTCAGTCGGTCTCTGTCTGTTCTATTCTTTGATTATCAGCTCTCTGATAATCAACTCCTTGATGCTCAGCTCTCTTGGGTGGCCCGTTTTCCCTTGCCATTGAGGGTGCTGAATTTTTTCTAGAGGTTTCACCCTTGTTCCTCTTGTAGGTCTTATTGAAGAACTTATTGAATCTTTTAACCATCAGGGCAATCTCCTCCTGGTCTATGGCTTCTTTTGGCTCAGCTTTTTTCCCTTTACTGGCCATCAATGCAGCTGTCTTGGGTACAGTTGTCTCCTCTTGCTCTTTTCTTCTCAGCTCAAACTCGTGGGCTTTGAGATTTGAGAATAGTTCATAGTTAGATGTTCTTGAGAGGTCCATTGAATGTCTCAGGGCCATGACCTTCATTTCCCATTCAGCTGGGAGGCTTTTTAATATCTTCATACACATTTCCTTTTGTGTATATTTTTTCCTTAGAGCTGAAAGCTCATTTGTAATTTCTGTAAATATGGCATCCAGCTGATCCAGAGTTTCACCTGCAAGCATTTTAAAGTTTTCAAATTTTTAAACAACAACTGATAATTTATTCTCTTTAATTTGTTCTGATCCTTCACAAATTAAAGTCAACTTATTCCAGATTTCTTTTGCAGATTTGCAAGATTTGACTTTGTTGAACATGGTTTTGTCTAATGTCTTGTAGAGTATGTCCTTGGCCACATTGTCCAAGTCATATCTCTTTCTGTCTTCATTTGTCCATTCAGTTCTTGGTTTTTCAACCATGGTTGGTCTTGATTCAGTAGCAACTTCTTCTCCCTCTGTTGCAGTTGCTCTTCGTACAACTGTGTTTACTTTGAGTAATTGCAGTGGCCCATCCTCTATCACAAGCCACATTTCATCATGTAATGCATATAGATGAGCCTGAATGCTTATTTTCCAAGCATCAAATTCTTCAATAGTAAACGTAGGAATGCGTGTTAGATTTTCTTCCATGATAATAACTTTGCTTTGAAAGATGAAAGACTTTGAAAAACACGAGTGTTAAAACCTTTTGAAAAAATGGAGATCTAGTTTAGTAACCAGTGCGGAAGGCTCAATGAACCAACCGCTTTGATACCACTTGTAGGTCCCAAGGGGTATGAAGTAAGGCTTAGAAGGGGGGTTGAATAAACCTTACCAAATTTTCGATTATAGTCTTTTAAAATTATTCAACAGAGTTGACTCAAACAACTGTGTCCTTAGTGGACAACTAAGTTACCCACTCAACAGACTCGATAGAGCTGTTGATAGTATAACTCCTACCGCTTAAGCCAAATACTTAACTTAGTTGGTTTGGTTTTTAACAGCGGAAGACTTAACACCCTTGTTTTGTTTTAAGCTTTATTTTAACACTTGATTCTAGAACTTAGTTATTTATCAGTTGGATATCAAATATAATATTAACAGCAGATATAAAGTAAATATGCAGGAAAGTAAGTTTGCTGAAAGTAAATGACACAAATATTTTATAGAGGTTCGAAGATGGGGTAATTCTTCTAATCCTCTCTTCTCCAACTCCTGGAGGAATCCACTATGTAAAAGATCAGTTTACAAAGCAGTTATCAGTCTGGAGACAGCCTTGATCACACAGTTGGCTTCTCTTGTGACTCAGCTTCTTCACAGGGAAGCTGTCTTGCTACTTCAACTCACTTCTCAAGTTCTTGGATTTGATCACGAAGCCCTCCAACAAACTTGATAATGGTCCGACCTTGAACCCTTCTACAATCCTGACTTGGAAAGTAGGCCCCTTTTGTTTTCTTTAAAAGTTTTCCTCTTCAACAGTTTGAAGTTATCTTTCCTTCACAGTGAGTGTTAGATCGAGTTTATTCGAGTTTCAGGCTTGAGGAATATCTTGAAAATCTTTGAGAGTATTGTAGGTTAAATGCTTGAGTATTGCTTGATTGTTCGTAGTTCAAGTGTGCAAAGTAACCTCTTCCCAATAGCTTCCTTAGCTTTTTATAGTGTCCATTTGAAATTTTGCATGTTGAAGAGATAGGCCAATTTCAAATGTCACTTTATGTTCGTTGGTTTGTCTTTTCTTGGTCTGCAGCCTTGGTGATGTTGACCTTTCCTCGTATTAATGGCATTTCAGCGTTTGCAAGTGCCTGACACAAGGTGCAGTATTTCCCATTGGCTTATTCCTTTTGCACAATTCAGGGCCAAACACTTTGGACCTGGCAGCTTTGTCATATTACTAAATGAAGTAATATTCTTGACTTTAATCAATGGATCTAAGTTAATTTTCTTGACTTGACTGTTGCCTTTACCCCAGGTGACTTGAGTCTGCTCCAATCATTGGATTGACTCAATTGTCACTTCAACTTGTAGACTTGGCTTCTTGAGTTGACTTGACTGACACTTCTCACAATTGTTCCTCAGCTGACTCTCTTCCACTCGAGTCCTTGTCTTCCTTCATGGCCTTACTCAGCTCACACACATCAAAGTCTTCTCACAGTCCACAATTGACTTCTTTTAATCTTTGACATAGCTGATTTGACTCAGCTTTTTCAGCCCTATCTATTACAATACAAATTACAAGAAAAATAGGGTGCCAACATCCTAGTTTAAGTTTTATATGGTATCATAAAAATCTATCAAATAAATTTCCTGACAAAAGATGATATGCTTACGGGACTCCATAGGCTTATCTTTCATGCTAATCTCCACTAATGTAGGTTAATGTAACACAAGAATCATTAGGACTTTCAAAGCTTGTAATGTGGGCTTAGGGTAAGTTAGGAAAATATAGGATTAAGTGGCTCAAATCACCAAAACACACAATTATCACTTCAAATCACCATTTAGCAATTACCCTTGACTTCTTGACATTCCCAATGTTCTCACTTTGTGAATATTCAATCCCGCTGATTTTTTTTTGGAACCCCCAAACTTATTCTTTTTGCTTTACACGAGGGTTTCATATTTTCTTTTCTCGGGCAACTTCATGCAATTAAACACATACCCTTCTCCCCATACCCTCCTCAACCTTCAATATTTTTCTATACTTTGTGTGTATGAGTGATGGGTAATTAGGATTTTCACATTTAGGGTCTGAGTATTAGATTGGTTGCCAAAGAAACGGGTTTATAAGGCTCAAAGAGGGACACTAGGGAAAATATACAACGGTAGGTATTTTAGGCTCTAGCTTGTTCAAAGATGGTCTAAATCACTTCCTTAGTGTTACTTCACCTAAGATTTCGCCTCGACTAGTGATCAAACAAGTTCTAAAATCCAGTGGGATCATACAAAAAACACTCAACCGCATAAATCATCCCAAAAAAATCAACAGAGTTAAGCACATAGATGGAATTAATGAAAAGAAGAATAGATCACAGTTCAAACACATGCTCTCTTGACCGTTCAACTCATATTCAACAAATTAACTCAGTCATGCAGTTTCACAGTTTTACAAATGACCCGACTCAACTCTGGACTCTTTTTTTCTCTATTTTTTTGACTCAAAACTCAACTCGATGAATAAAAATAGACTGCACCCCCAAACTTAAAACGACATTGTCCCCAATAGAGAGGTGAGAAAAAGGACTTTCCTGGTAGCCGAGGAGTAAAAGCTCCTTGTCAAAGTCATGTGGTACCAATACGTGTATGAGGTATCTCGTATAAGCTCACTATGCATCCTAGCTCACAAGCCCGTGGGTGTTGTATGTCTCCGAGGTGTGGTCTTGTTCTTCCCATTCGCCTTGGCCCGGTCCCTTTTTGGTTTCACATCTTTGTAACCTAGCAAGATAGACAAGAAAACAAAACTTGTGGAACCACGGAATTCGGTTATGGGTGAGAAATTGAAAATCAAAGTACGTACAAAATGCACCCAAGTGGAAAATGTAGTGCCATGTCAAGAGGATAAGCCTAGATATGCAAGATAGAACTCACAATGTGAAAACGTCATTGGGGCATTTGATCAAACACCTCGTATGCATGAATTTGGGAAAAGATGGTAAATGCAATGGATAACTCATTTTAATCCCAAAATTCAACACCAAAACCTAAGTCTAGCATGAACATTCAATCCACAATCCACAACCCAACAACCATTATCCTAGCACTACTACAATCTAATCACACAAAAATAGAGATATGGGGAAAACCATGGGGTGGGGTTTGGAAGTTGCAAACTTACCAAATAATGAGTGGGAGAGATGAGAATGATGTGTGTGGTGTTAGAGGGCTCTTTTGTGAAGGTGGAAGTGGAATACGTGGGAGTTGTGATGAAAAATATGGTATGCCCGTGGTGTGCCCATGCCAAGAGAAATCATGTGGTGTTTTAGAACAAATGAGGGCCATGGGGATGTTTTTTTTAAAGAATTTGGGCATCAGGCGCTGCAGCGTGGAAAAGTTTTTCCCCCTTGCATGAATCGGGGGCACATCTGGTATATTAGCTTTATTCGCCGTGACGTTGCAGCAGGATTTTCCCGACCCCTTTTTTTCTCCAAAAAATGCTTCGCTCACCTGTAAACACAAGGGGTTGGGAAATGGTGCAACTTACTAATCCTAAAAATGCAACAAATCAACTATGATGCAATTAAAACGAAAATAACTACTAAACTATATTAATACTACGAAAGCAATAAAAGGGGTTTGGGTTGCCTCCCAAGAAGCGCTAAGTTTACAGTCTTCAGCCAGACTTTGTCAGATTATCCTCAAGTTGGGGCTCCAATAGGCATGTTATCCACGTTTCCCTTAGATACTTCCCAACCTCCAATGTCTTCAGCTATATTTCCATCAATATAATGACCATCATTGGATTCAAATGTGAGCCTCTTGGTTGGATGGATGGTGAATACGACTTTCTCCTTATTGACCCACAGAGTTAGCTCCCCCGTTTCTACGTCGATCAAAGCCCTTGATGTAGCTAGGAACGGCCGCCCAAAGATTATGGGGATTTTCTAGTCTTCATTCACGTCCAACACTACAAAATCCACAAGAAAAATAATTTTATCAATTCTTACCAACATGTCTTTAATGATTCCCCAAGGATATGCGATGGATCAATCAACAAACTGCAACGTGATATTGGACGGTTTCACCTCCCTGAGCCCAAGCTTCGTCACATCAGAGAGAGATATAATATTCATACTGGACCCAAGATCACAAAGTGGTTTTTCAAAGAAAACTCCTCCAACAGTACAAGGAATAGTACAAGGAATAGTGAAACTACCTGGATCTTTCATTTTCTGAGGCAGTTTAGTTTGCACTATCGCACTACATTCCTCTGTCAGATAGACAGTCTCAAACTCCTCCAACTTCATTTTCTAGGATTCCACTGTTTCGCAAAAATGGGCAATTCTTCGGGGGCATGCTGAATTTCCACCTCATTTTTCACATAAATTGCAATGCAGTGCTCTCTCAGATTAACCTCTATACCGCTCGGAAATTTTCCTTTCTGCTGCAATGAATTCACTATTGTCACCAACTGACCCATTTATGTCTCGATTGACCTAATATGCATCTCAATTGTGCTCATCTTAGTACCCAGACTATCAATCTGTGCATCACTCATGTTCATCCGATTCCTGGTCTCTCCGATGAATGAGCCGAGTATCTCCTCTAGTGATTGCTTCTTTTCACCTCCGAGTGCATTGGAACTGGATGGGTTGGGATAACCCGGAGGTGGGTTCAATACATTCCTATGGTTGCTATAAGAGAGATTCTCATGATTGCGAAGTCCCGGGTGATAGTGAGTTGGTAATGGATTACCTCTATTATTAAAGTCCCAGTTATTCACATAATTAACTTGCTCGGTCTCGTGAGTGGCGGCTGCGTGAACCGCTGCGGGTGGGGTCGTGGCTTGTTGTGGTGTGCCGCCAGTATTCATGATGGCTAATTGCTTCGTCAGACTCGAGATTTGAGCTGCCAAAGCTGACATTGTATCAAGCTCAAGAACAACGGCAACCTACTTTGGCGCTGATCTCTAAGACGGCCATTGATAGCTATTTGTGGCTATTTCTTCAAGTAGAAGTAAGGCCTCGGTTGGAGTTTTAGCCATCAATGTACCTCCTGCTGCCGCATCTAGTATCGTCCTCGTATGCCCATTTAGCCCGTTGTAAAAATACTGAACCCTTTGCCAGTCTGCATAGCCATGTTGTGGGCACCTCCGCAATAGATCTTTAAATCTCTCCCAAGCTTCATATAGCGGCTCAAAATCAATCTGCTGGAATTGGGCTATCTCGCTCTTCAGTTGGAGTGTCTTGCTGGGAGGGAAGAATTTTGCTAAAAACTTTTGAGTCATCAATCTAATGGCCTCAATCTAATGGCCTCATCAGTCACACCATTCATCTTGACAGTGTCGCAAATTTCCATGAATGTGGCCAGAAGTGTATTCGGATCATCCTCTGGACTTCCCCCAAACTGATACTGCTGAACCATGCTTATGAGGCTCGGTTTCAATTCGAAATTATTCGCATTTATGGGATGGCGCACAAGTTTGGAGTAATTCTGGTTCACGGTCGGCCGAAAATAATCCCGGATTGCCATTTCCTGTACCTCAGGCTGTGGTGGCACATTCACAACCAAATTTCTGGCGTTCTCATTTTCCTTGTCTTCTGCCATTGCTCGATTCTCTGCTCGTTTTGCTGTTCTGATTGCTCGAAGTGTCCTTTCAATCTCTGGATCAAAAGAAAACAAATTAATATCTTTAGAATCCCGCATAAACAAACAAGTCAATGACAAACATGAATTTATATTTCCTAAGCTAGTCTAGGTTAGGATTAAGATTACTTGGTAACCGTATTAGCGTAAAATAGGATAAAACAATCCCCGATAACGGCGCTAAAAACTTGATCGAGAAATTATTACCGCAAGCGTATGGTGTCAAGTTTTAGTATAGTTTTGAAAGTGAGGTTATCATCTCCACAGGGATTGTTATCGAATTTTATACTAAGTACTATAATTAAAATAGCTTAATTCTATCTAGAAATCGAAAAGAGATGGATTTTGTTAAACTAAAAAGAAAACTAAATTAAACTAACAAATTGGTTCAGACAAATAATCAATCACTTAAAAGATGAATTCTAGAGGGTTGATTTCACCTAGTTATCCCCTATGTTCTCAATCCAGTTCATTAATCACATGTTATTAATCTATAAGCCAATATTCCTACTGTTTATCACTTCCTCTCTCGAGTGCCAAGTGATTCTATGTTCCAATTCTGATTTCAATATCTCTATTAAAATCATAAATTAAACCCTAATACGCTCGATGAATATTCTATCACAGGCTTCAAAAGACTCATAAAACTCTCGGTTCTATGAAACCCTAGGTTGTGCTATTCTATGGCCAGGTGTTCAATTACCTCTCTCGAGAGTCAAATCAAACACGCTAAACAATCTAAATTGTTGATCAGATAATCCAGATGCAAACAAATCAAATAGCACAAATAGATTACATAACATGTGAATTTCATAAACTGGAGATCAAAACATAGGTTCAAACGTAAGTTACAACAATCCCCTAGAAAGATGGGTTTAGCTCATGTTGGATGTACAAAAACTCATAAAGAAATAATTATACATCTCAAGAATTGACAAAGAAAAAGCAAAGAAGGAATTGAGAAGAGAAGAGAAGGAATTCTCTCTGTGTCCAGATGAGAAGTGACTTCAATTGCCGTCCCGAACCCTAGCTCTGTGTTTCTTGCCTTGCGTTGTGCTCAAAATAATATCTGACCCCTTTCACGTACGTGACTTCTTGTATATATAGGCATCAAACCCTCAAAATCCATCAAAAAGGCCAGGTAAATAAAATAGCCCAAGTTCAGCCCGGTCGTGGCGCCTTGATTTGGGCGTGCTGGTACCAAGATCATCACAAGTCGCGCCGCTGCGCTTACCTTGCAGGTCTTCGGGTGCTGCAGCGGGCGTCGAACCTCCTCTCTTCGTCCCCTGGCACGCCCTGGATGGTGCTGCAGCGCGCCCTAACTTTTGCTACTGTACGGTTTTTGACCCCGTGCCACACGCTGCGACGCTCGACCTTTGAATATATTTCTCCGCTTTTCCACTTCTAACTTGTGATTTTCTTCTTCCAAACACGTTTGTCATCGTTCTTGATCAATTTTGGATACCAAGACCAGTCCCGACTCTCAGATGACAACTAATGACATGAACTTGACTCAAATGACACTAAAATACCCAAAAACAACGCAAAGTCCTAGTCTAGAATACTCAATACGTTGGTATAAAACCAACTTAACACTCTCCCAAAAATAATACTATCGTTTGCAAGGAATAAATGTGATATTTCAGGCACCCTACAACACGTTCTGACTCCATGCAAATGTCCCCCAGTCTCCGCCTTCCAGATCAAGGATGAGAAAGCTTCTACACAAACAAGAAACAAATATTGGGAAAGTGGGTCTCTTTGTCGAATCCCACGGGAAGGATAAAAAGTTTTATTCGGTTGTCCATTAAAAAGAATAGAAAATGAAACAGAGTTCACATATTTCATAATTAACTCGACAAACTGGGTAGGAATCCCTAGTTTTAACATGATCTGATGCAAAAAAAACCATTCCACATGATCGTAGGCTTTAGACATATCAAGTTTAAACGCTAAGGAGCCTTTATTTTTAGCAGAGTTATTTTTCATTGTATGGAAAACGCAGATTGGGTATGGTGAATCAGGCTGGGGGGAGCTACTTTAAGCCGATTAGCTATTGTTTTAGTGATAAGTTTAAAAATCACATTACATAAGCTAATATGCCTAAAGCCCGTACAAATTCAGTTTTTTTCCTTTTCAAGATAAGAACTGTGAATGTATTATTGAGTGGTGTGTTGTACTATTTGAAATCAGAAGGACATCAATGATAATATCGTTTTTAATGATAGACCAGAACTTTTGATAAAAAGGGGCATGCATACCTTCTCGTCTCGGAGCTTTTGTCGGGTGCATTTGTGAAAGGGTCGCTATAACTTCCTTAGCTTCGAAAGGTCTTACCAGGATTTCAGCTAGGTTGTCCGTCTTTTTGTTGTCCATAGCGTCTAAGGCTCTATCCATATCCAAGTTTCCCTCAGCAGTAAACAAGGTTTGTAAGTAATCATCCCCATCCTTAATCCAATTCGCTCTCGATCTTTGATGCCACATTTTTTCTTGCTTAATGTGTAGCTCTCTTAATTGATCTTCCATAATTCTCCTTTCTGCGACATTAATCATATAGGAGTTGACTGTATTTGTGCTTTGAAGTTTCTATTCACACTCTTTCAGTTGTCTTCCAACATTTCCAAAATGAGTACTCTCCCATGATGTCAGATTCTTGCCATATGTCTGAATCACCTCAACTAATGTGTTAAGACCAGAATGTGTTGACCCATTATCCCATCTAGTTTGAATGGAACTTTGACAATAATCGTCCATAATCTGAAAACTTTCCTGCGATTTTTCCCCTTCCACATAAGTAGGACCCCGTTCTTCCTCCATTCAATTACAATCGGGCAGTGTTCCGAAACTACTCAGGGAAGATGTTATACTTGGTAGTTCGGACATATCAATACCCATCCTTGATTGGCCAAGCCTCGATCCAACCTCTCTTGAATGTTATTATTGCCTTTCTATCCATTAGACCAAGTGAAAGAGAATCCCTTGTATCCTAGATCATCCAGCTGCGAATCTCGAAGAGCTTTGTGGAACTCTTCCAATTTTGTGGCATCCTTCCTCCGCCCCCTAACTTCCAAGTAAGATGTTTATTGCCATCTTTTGGGCCATCCGTAGATCCCCGTATACCTCCATTGAAGTACCCTGTCAGTTACTAATCCGTCAATATGATGCAAGCAATCAGACCATAGATGAAAGTCATATGAACCCTTCCATAGGAGACATAATCCACCTCGTCGGCCTCCCACAATCGTATCGCATTCAACAACATGTAAACTTTCATAATCCAAGTTAACCATAGTTTCTTCAAGTTCCTTTCTACAAAGGTTGGTTTCCAAAAGGAATACCAACTTGGGATCTTTTTCATTAATATAACATTTAAGCACTCGAACTATTAGTGGATTTCCAAGTTCCCCAATAGTTCCAACTTAGGCAACTCATTAGGCCCGGTGGGACTGCGTCATCGTAGTCTCCGTCGATAGAGCAAACGTGCATGGGATATCAAACAAACCAAACTCTCTGGATTTTTTAATCGGACCTGCTTTGAGTTCTGAATTGCCAAGGGTTTGAGAGTTAGATTGACGTTTTTGGGGGGTAGTTGGTGGTGTGAGAGAGTTTTTCTGTGGTTGTTATTTCAGTCTGGTCCAACTGTTTTTGGGTTTGGGTTTTGAGGTGAGGGAATATTGTGGTGGTGAGTGAGATGGTGGATTGTTGGGTAATGGGGGAAGAGGGAAACACTGTTTCTGCTGGAGGGGGAAGGCTCATTGGAATTGTGGCTAGGTTGGGATGGGTTGCCTGTTGAGGTGATATGGAGTTGCTAGCGAACCTAGAGGCACACCCATTTTGGGGATCTGGGGAGGGGGATATGGTTTTTGACAGTAACATAGAGCGGGAAGGGTTAGGTTTTCGTTTGTTTATAGAGAGATTAGGGAGGTTAATGCAGTCTGTGAGGGTGGTTTGTGGTGTATGTATGTTATTTGGTACGTCGAGGGCTTCATTACCTAGGACACTAGGGCTTTTGGAGGCATTTTTTTTTGTATGGGGAAGACATGAGGGAAATGGAGTTCAAGGATTTTTGGAGAAGGATATCGAGGAGGGCGTTCTTGTCGTTGGTTGGGATTGAGGTAATGGGGGTTAGTAGGGTCGCAGGTGGTAGGGGTGGGTGTTCTTATTTCCGTGTGCAACTTCTATGGATGGGTTCTATACAGGCTTTTCGCCTCCCAATTTGTTCTTTGTCCCACAACAATGTAATCTTATTGCTCATTTTAGCTAATTCTATTTTTTATCATCTACCAATTTTATGTGGGAAAGACGTTGTTCCTTTATGGTTGTAACCAATAGTTTTGAACACTAACTTATCATTGAGTATATTTTTTTTTAGAAAAAAATATTATACATTTGATATATTGTGAAAATATGTATTATATTATATTAATTGGTGTTAAACAATATGTATTATATTATATTAATTGGTGTTAAACAATATAATATATATATATATATATATATATATATAGGGAGGAGATCTTGTGAGACCACCCTGCTAGGTTAGTCCATAGGACTAAATCTACACCATCCAAATAGTAAATCAATGGCCAAGATATATTACAATATATACAACATATCATAAGTAAGTATATGTTGAGGGATAAAATAGGAATCCGTAAAATTAAATATAGTAACCGCTTCCTAAAAATTAGGGGCGTTATTTTGTATTGATCACGTCCCCATAATCAAGCGATTCACCTTTCCTTTCTCTCCCTTTCCATTCGAACCTGCAAATTATTCAAATATGGCAACAAAATCATGCAATAATTAATGAAAAGTATACAATTACACTAAACTAACTATACATTAAAACATTACTAAGTATACATAAACAATTAACTAAGTATATAATTACACTAAACTACATGTACATTAAAACTTTACTAAGTATACAGAAATATTTAACTAAGTATACAATTACATGGAACTAACTATACATTAAAATAATACTAAGTATACAGAAACATTTAACTAAGTATACAATTACACTGAATTACTTATATAACTAAGTATACAATTCCATTGAACTAAATATACAATAAAACATGACTAAGTATACAAGTCTACTAAACTAAGTATACAATAAAACGATTGTTCACAAATATGGCGGAAAGAAGTATCAATTTTGAAAAAAACGCTTGAAGTTGATGATTTTTCCTCCCTAAAAATCGGGTAACTGAAAAGGTAGGATTATGTTTCCTTAAAAATAGCTAATAACCGTCCAATTAACATAACTAATTAAATATAAAAGTACAATTATACCCTTATATGCCTAAATTAACTAAAATGATCTACAACGTCCAAAATTTTAAATCAATAGTCCATAAGTGTTCTTATGGACTAACCTAAAGGGATTGGTCTCATTTGAACCAATCCCTATATTTATAACATATTTGTGTTTGATATATTTATTTATAAGTATCTATATGTTGTTTTATATACTTTTATATTTTAAAATTTATAAATATATTATTAATATTAACATATATATTTTTATTTATTTATACATTTGAATATATAAATATGTTTATAAACAATTGTGTGAATATATATATAATTTCATATACATATATAAATATTTATGTTTATATTTTGTACATTTTCAATATATAAATATTTTAATATTTACATATATAAACACATATACACAAAACTATTACTAAATTGAAGGAAAATTTAGACTATTGCATACAAGTAAAGACCACTTAAACAACTTATTCACCAGATACTCTTTTTCAATTTTTCTATTATACAATAAACACTTCGTAAACACTATCAACTTTTAATTTCAATTGTCTTTCTATTTAGAGGCAATAAATTACATTCTCTCAAAGAAACTTTTGCGTCCACTCCCAAGTCTCACCTATGTGGGATAATGTAAAATTAGAAAGTCTCAAATACGAGTGTATAATTACTTGGAATAAAATAAAATTTGATTTCTCGTATTTTAAATTATATTTTTATTTAATCTATTTATCTAGAGGTTCCATTAATATTGAAAAATTGTTTTTAAAAATTATAAAGCGAACAAAAAAATAAGTATTGGATATAGAGAAAAGAGGTGTATAAGAGAATAATGAGATATGATCATATGAGCAAGACACAAATAAGTGCAAGACACGGATAAGTGCTAGACATAATGAGAAGTAGGGATGGCAATGGGCGGGTTCAAATCCGGACCCGCAATGAACCCGCCCCATCTAGACCCGTAAAAACCCGCCCGGGTTCGGAGCTGTAACGGGTTTATCTTTTTCAAACCTGCGGATCGGGGGCGGGTCATTGGTCCAAATTAACCCGCCCATATATTAATAGTATATATATATTTTGATTTATCTCTCTCGAAGTTCTTTGATTCCCTTTCAATATAGATTGTGTGTCAGTATATTATATATATATATATATATATAGATATATGCACATAGTGCATAGGTTTTTTTTTTGAGAATCATAGTGCATAGTTGAAATGTTGTGTCCATGCTCACGCATACGAAAAGGAATTTTCTTGTGTTTATTAAATCTAGAGTTACTTTACCTTTTCTTTTTCTTTTTCTATTTTTTTTTTTGTATTTTCATTTTTTATTTATAGGGCTTCACTTGCAGCTGAACATTAAAAAATCATGACAAAAACTGACCTAATCGAGCAAGCAACATATATGCTAATTTTTTTTGGCGGGTCCGGTGGGTTGACCCGAGTCCATTTTTTTCCTGGCGGGACGGGTCCTGGATTTGCCCATACCCATCCCAAACTCGCTCCGTTGCCATCCCTAATGAGAAGGAAAAGTAAAGGTTGGTGACAGGAAAAAAAACAAAAATAGAAAAATAATTAATTAGACATGTATTCTTCAATGATAAAGTATAAATATTAGTGATGTGGGTTAATTTCCAATGTGGAATTACTTCTTCCAATAAAATAATCTCATATAAGTTAATTCATGATAAACTTTTTGATTTTTAAATTCGCAAATATTAAAAAGAATAATTTAATAACTGAAAAAGTAAATAAATTGCGTAGTAGATAAAAATGAGTGTTGGGAAATTAATTTTTAGATTTTGATGAATGCCATGTAAAACTTAGAATAGAAAGTTGGCACCCCATTTTTGTTGTAAATTGCATTGTAATAGATAGGGCTGGTCGAGCTGAGTTAAGTCAGCTATACCAAGATATGCAAGAAGTCAACTGGAGACCAGAAGGAAGACTCATTGTGAGGCGGTGAGTGTGACAAAGAAGAGAAGACAGGAACTCGACTGAAGGTGGTGCAGCTGAGATGCAGGTGAGTGAAGTGTCGGTCAAGTCAACAAGACAACCAAATCTCAAGTTGAAGTGACGGATGAGTCATCGATGATTGGAAGGCGACTCGAAGTCACCTGGGAAGTCAAGGAAATGCGGTCAAGTCGAGATAATCAAAGAGATCTGTTGTTGAGAAGTCAAGAGAATTACTTAAACAAGTAATACTTCCATCTTGCCTTTCTTGAGGTGCTCAATCCCGAGAAGTGTGCAAAAGGAATAAACCAATAGGAAGACTTTGCACTGTGTCGAACTACGAAAAGTGAATACTCATTCATACGAGGAAATGTTAATTTCAAGGACGCAATGCAATACAAGCCAACGACCACAAGTGTGTCTTCTGAAAATAAGCCCATCTCTTCAACGGGCAAATTTTTCAAAAGAACACTATAAAAGGCTGAGGAATCTATTTGAGAGAGAGTTGGTTACCTTGACAATCAGAAAATAAACACGAACAAGAAAATCAATATCTGTAACCAAAAATATTCTCAAATCATTCAAGTTCAATCCTTAAGCCTACACTACGAAGGAAATCAATCCAACACTTACCTGTGAAGGAAAGACAACTTCAATCAGTTGAAGAGGAAACATTTGAAGAATCAAGGGGTCTACACTCCACGAGAGGATTGTAGAAAGGTTCAAAGACGAACCGGTCTCAAGTTTTTGGAGGGCTTCGTGATCAAATCCAAGAAGCTTGAGCAAGTGGGCATGTAGTAGCAAGGCGTTTGCCCGCCTGTGAAGAAGCCGAGTCGCACGAGAAGCTTTTTGTGTGACCAAGGCATCTCGTGATTGAGTCCCAAAGGATCAAGTCAATTTTGTGTGATCAAGACTTGCATCTCGATTGTTAACCACTTTATATATTGATCAATACTTAGTGGATTCCTCCAAGAGTTGGAGAAGAGAGGAGTAGAAGAATTACCCCATCTTCGAACCTCTATAAAAACTTATTGTGTCATTTATATTTCAAAGACTTTAATTTACGCACATTACTTTAATATCTTTGATAAATTTGCTATCCAATTGATAATCAACAAAGTGCTAAAACCAAGCATTAAAACATATTTAACCAAAATTCAAGGGTGTTAAGTCTTCCATTTGAAAACTTATCACGGTCGAGTTAAGTCTTTAGTCAAAACAATTTGAGTTATTCTATCAACGGCTCGAGTCAGTGCGTTGAGTGACTAACTCACGATTGATTAACTAACTTAGTCAGTCCACCAAGGACTCATTTGTGAAGTATTAACTCGATCGTTTTAAAAGGACTAAATCGAAAAGTTGGTAAGGTTTATTCAACCCCCTTTTAAACCTTACACTCACACCCCTTGGGACCTATAAGTGGTATCGCAGAGCGGTTGGTTCATTGAGCCTTCCGACGGTCATCGAACTAGATCTCCAAATTTTTCAAAGCTTGCTTTAGCACTTGATCTTTCAAAACTCTTTTATTCAAAGAAAGTTATTATCATGGAAGCAAATCGACACGCATCCCTATGTTCACAATTGAGGAATTTGATGATTGGAAAATTCGTATGCAGTGCTCATCTATCAAACATTACACGATGAAATGTGGATAGTAATAGAAGATGGGTCACCGCAAATCTTAAAAGTGAACACAAGCGAGAGTCATTTGTAACAAGTTTGAAGAGAGAATGATCTTTGCTCCCGGACAGCGATGGTTGAAAAACCAAGAGTTGAATGGACAAATGATGACAGGAAAAGATATAACTTGGACAATGTGGCCAAGGACATTCTTTACAAAACTTTGGACAAAGCCATGTTCAACAAAGTCAAATCATGCAAAACGGCAAAAGAAATGCAGGACAAGCTAACCTTGATTTGTGAAGGCTCGGAGCAAATCAAGGAAAATAAATTATCTGTTGTTGTACAAAAATTTGAAAATTTTAAGATGCTTGAGGAGAAACCTTGGATCATTTGGATGCTCGGTTCACGAAATTACCAATGAACTATATCGCACTTGGAAAAGAATATACACGAGGAAGGAAATGTGCATGAAGATTCTAAGAAGTCTCCCAACCGAGTGGGATATGAAAGTCATGGCCATGAGACACTCCATGGACCTATCAAAGACATCCAACCATGAGCTATTCTCGGATCTCAAAGCCTACAATTTGGTGAGAAGAAAAGACCAAGAGGAGACATTTGTGCCCAAAAAAGTCGCTTTAATAGTTAAGGATGGTAAAAGAGCCGAGGTCAAAGAAGTCATTGACCAAGAGTAGATAGCCACGATGGTTAAAAGGTTTAATAAGTTCTTCAACAAGAATTACAAGAGAGGCAAAGGTGAATCCTCCGGAAGACACTCAACTCCTCCAAGTCAAGGGAAGATAGGCCAACCAAGAGAGCGAGTATCAAAAGGTGAGTATCAAAGAGCCGACAACCTAAGAATGGAAAGAATCGATCAAAAAAAGTTGAAAATCTATGCTGGAACTACAGGCAACCCCGGTCACTATGCCATTGATTGCCCCTATCCTCGTAGTCAACAAATACAGGAATGAAGAGGAAAGAAAAGTCTTGGAGAAAGGCGATGTTGGCTGCAGCTCTTTGAGACAACCAAGTCAAAAGATGCAAAGACAAACTCGGAGAGTAGTGAAACAGACTACTCAAGTGACTCTAAAGAAGAAGCCTTGATCTGTATAATGGCCAAAGAATAAAACCAACCTGACCAAGAAGATGAGGTACACTCTAACTCATCACACTCAGATACTAGTGATAGTGATTGTGACACATATACTTCATCACCCACTGATCTTTATGATTCATTAGGAAAAATGATGAAAGACTTTGAACACATTAAATCCTCACACACACTACTAAATGAGGAAAATGACCTACTAAAAGCCAAAACTCACAGATTTGATTCGAGGAGCCGAGTACTCTAAGTCACATAGCCGATGAGAATAAAAGTTTAAAATTTGAAAATGTTAAGTTAATAGCAGAGATAATCTGCTATAGAAAAGAGGGAGAATGACCTCAAAAATGTGATTGACTCATTCACTAAGGCATCTAAATCCTTGGATGATCTCATTATGAGTCAACGAGAATGTGGAGATAAGACAGGCTTAGGATTTAATTCCTCTGTGCTATGTCAAGCTCCAAAAGTGATTTTGGAAAAAGGATCTTCAAGTAATGAAGCATATCAAAAATCCAAAACTCCAAATGGTGCACACACATTTATTCCAAAGCGCAATCACAAGCAAACTGGCCTTGGTTATAAAGGAAAAGGAAAGCGGCCGAGTTGAGTGTCTTTGAGAAGACAATGAGAAGAAATCCACCCGAGTTCCTCAGAAAACTCCAAACAGGAAGTACTCTGTAAATAAGAAACAGAGCTACCAAAAGCCCCAAAAATTCTATAAAAGGAATACATATGATGGAAATTGTAGAAATTATCCAAGTCAAGCTGATTGGAATAATGTGAACTATCAGCAAAGATCTATGGAATATAAGCCTAAATGGCAAAGGCCCAAGACTCAAAGAAAGGCCATTCCAAAGGCAAAAGAGCTATCATCAACACACATATGCACTCAGGCACTATACTCAAAGATATCACAACTACCCAAACAAAGCAATTGCTAAAACACATACACAGTCATACAGACAAAAGAGACAACTGTATGAACCTAAAATCCCCAAGCAATTTGCTAAAATTAATTATGATTATGGCACTGATAGATGGCAACCTCTTAGAGTCAAATCATTTTGCTATAGGTTGGTTGGATCATCTTACAATACTAACCCCTCGGGACCCGGACAAATATGGGTACCTAAAACCTAATTTCCTTGATTGCGGGTTCAAGGGAGCGGTGAGTGCCAAGGAACTGTACATGGATAGTGGCATTCCCGGACACATGACAGAAACAAGAAAAATCTGTCAAAATTCAAGGAGGTTAGAGGTGCAAAAGTCATATTTGGAGGAAATGAAGCTCCAGGAGAAATAAAAGGTATTGGATCCATCAAGAAAAATGGATTAGAAATTACAGATGTTGCATACGTTGAAGGCCTCAATTTCAACTTACTAAGCATAAGTCAACTCTGTGACAAGGGCTATAATGTTGGATTCAATATGGGAGTGTGCCAAATCAAGAACACTGAATCAAATGAAGTAGTGTTGAAATGATGCAGACAAAAGAACATGTATGTGGTAGATTGGTCAATTGCAACACCAAGCACTTGTCTGCTAGCAAAAAGCACAATTTGAATCAAGTTGGTTGTGGCACAGAAGCTGAGTCACGAACTTCAAAACAATTAACAAGCTTGCAAGGAGCAATCTTGTGGAAGGACTTCGGACTCGTATACAAGAAGGAAAGTGTATGTGATGCATGCCGGATGGGAAAGCAAATCAAATCATCATTCAAAGAAAAGACATGTCCATCTTCAACAAGAATATTGCACTCACTTTGCATATGGATCTATTTGGTCTGTTGAACCAGCCAACATAAGTGGGAAGAAATATACCTTGGTGGTAGTAGATGACTACTCAAGATACACATGGACAATATTCATGTGTAAGAAGAAAGAAACTCTGCGAAACTACCGCGGTGATGAAGAGAATCCAAAATGAGAAGAGTCAAACCATTATCAAAATAAGATCTCGAGGAGGAACCGAGTTTGTCAATGGTATAATAACTCGATATTGTGTTGAAAATGGTATTGGTCATGAATTATCACTGCAAGGACTCCACAGCAAAATGGAGTTGCGAGAAAGAAGAAAGCGAAGAACTCTCAAAGAAGCGGCAAGGACCATGTTAGTGAAAGCGAAAGGTCGCTAAAATAGATGCATGATAAACAGACGGTGACAAAGACTCCTATGAGATTTGGAAAGGGAGAAAGCCAAATGTTGCATATTTTAGAATATTTGGATGCAAATGCTTCATCCATAACAATGGCAAGGTAAATTTAAAGGCTTTTGATGCTAAAGCTAATGAAGGTATCTTTTTGGGATACTCAGCTGAAAGCAAAGCCTACAGAGTGCTCAACAAAAGGACAATGGTTACTGAAGAATCCATTCATGTGGTGTTTGATGAACCCAATGTAAATGAAGAAGACATTGAAGAGTCAGCTGATAAGCTGAATCAACCAACCATGCAGAAGAGTCCCTATGTTGAAGCTGAAGCTGGAATTAAAAACCCAGAAGAAGATGAGATAGTTGAGTCTCAAAGACAGCTGGAAAATCTGCAGCTAAGTGATGATGGGAGAGCTGATCAAAATAACACAGCTGCAAGATGGCTGAATCCAGCTAACTTACTCCAACCTGATGTAAGATGGCTGAGAGACCATCCACCAGAACTAATCATTGGAGATGTAAGAGAAGGTGTAAAAACTAGATCTAGAACCCAACAAGAAGCTATGTTCACTTGTTTTATCTCACAAATAGAGCCAAAAGATGTGTCACAAGCTTTGGATGACACACATTGGATTCAAGCCATGCAAGAAGAGTTGAATCAGTTTGAAAGAAACAAAGTGTGGGAATTGGTTCAAAGACCTACCCATCAAAATGTTATTGGCACTAAATGGGTGTTCAGAAACAAGATGAATGAGGAAGGTTTTGTGGTAAGAAACAAAGCAAGATTGGTAGCCAAAAGGGTATTGCAAGAAGAAGGGATAGATTTTGATGAAACATTTGCCCCTGTAGCAAGATTGGAAGCCATAAGGATGTTTCTTGCCTATGTTGCTCACAAGAACTTCATTGTATATCAAATGGATGTAAAGAGTGCATTCCTTAATGGGTTATTGGAGGAAGAAGTATATGTTGAACAACCTCCAGGATTTGAGCAGAAGACTCTTGGAGATAAAGTTTACAAACTCAAGAAAGCTTTATATGGATTGAAACAGGCACCAAGAGCATGGTATGATACATTATCACAATTCACGATTGAGAACGGATTTACAAAAGGCAAAGTGGATAGAACACTCTTTAATTCAAGATGAGAAGAGTATCGCTTGTTCAAATATATGTGGATGACATCATCTTTGGATCCACAAACAAAGAGCTGTGTGATAAATTCTCAAATCTCATGCAAAGCAAATTTGAAATGAGCATGATGGGAGAGCTGACATTCTTCCTTGGACTCCAAGTGAAACAGATGAAGGATGCAACCTTCATAAGTCAAACAAAATACACGAGAGATTTAATGAAGAAATTTGGTATGGAAGAGAAGTCTTCGTGAAAATATCAATGAATACATCGGTCAAATGGATATGGATGCGGATGGCAAGCTTGTGGATCAAACAAGATACTGAGCACTTATTGGATCTTTGCTCTATCTTCTTACCGCAAGCAGGCCGGACATCACCTTTCTTTGTAGGTGTATGTGCGAGATTTCAATCGCTCCAAAAGAAAGCCACATGATGCAAAGAAAGATCTTGAGATATTTGAAAGGAAGTCAAGAAGTTGGCTTATGGTATCCAAAGGAAGGTGGATTCAAGCTAATTGGGTATTGACTCGACTATGTTGGATGTAGAGTTGACGGGGAAGAGTACCTCAGGCACATGTCAAATGCTTGAAATAGGCTAATTTCTGGTTTAGCAAGAAGCAAAATTCAATAGCTACCTCCAAAGTCGGGACGAGAATACATAGTTGCGGGCAATTGTTGTGCCCAAGTCTTATGGATGAGACATCGGTGAGAGATTATGAAGTTGAAGAAAAGGAAATTCCAATTATGTGTGATAACACAAGTGCAATTGCAATCACTCAAAATCTGTGTTGCACTCAAGAACAAAGCACATTGATGTCGAGATATCACTTCATAAGAGATCATGTTGAAAAGAAGGACATCACCTTGGAATATATCTCAAGCGATAAGCGGTTAGAATGACATATTCACAAAACCATTATGTGAATCAAGATTTGAAGAACTCAAGCATGAATTAGGGTTAATTGGTGAGTTGACACTCGAGAAGAATCAAAGAAAAGAGATGGAACATGAAAAAATGAAAAAATTTGAACTCTTAAATCAGCTAAGTGAATCAGCCGTATCGGAGAATCAGCTGCGTCAAGTTAACTGACAGCTGAGTACCTATGTGCAAAGAGAGAAGAGTTAAATCAGCTAAGGAATAAGCTGAGTCATTTATGAGCAAAGTGACAAAAACACAGTCGTTTTTACTAAGCGGGAATGTTTTTAAGAATGATGTCAGCATAATTATGACGTGTACAGTCAAAAGCTGCACACAAAGCTTATGATTGGATATAAATGCTGCCGCATTAAATACGAGAAATTAAGTGTTAATCGGCGTGCAAAATCTGAGCCGTTGATCTTGATCAAATTTCAAAAACCACCTGCACGTCCTTTCATAACCCATACTTATACCGTTTCGTCCGATTTTCTCTCACTTTACCAAAACTGTTCATCTCTCTCTCTCTCTCTCGAAGGCAAAGAAAGAAATTCTCTCTCAAAACCCTACAAATCCTCAAGTTCATTTTCAAAGTTTCGTTCGGTAAAACATCGAGAAATGGCATCTACTTATGATTTCGTCAAATTGGGAAAGAAAATCCACACTAGGTCTATTGTGGATTTCAACGGCATGATCAAACAGGGGTCTGACGACACCCTCGTGAAGAAGATTGAAACCGGAAAAGTCTTGATTAAAACCGTTTTTGACGATGGAGTTTCCGATGACCTACGTGGAAGAGGTCGCATAGTTCTACATGAACGCGAAGTTCACGATGAGGGCATCAAGTCCTCTGTTCACGGGAAAGAGTTCACCATCACCGCGAGGATCGGCGAGAACATTGTTTGTTCCGGCGGAAGGAGTGTGGGAGGTTTATGAAGCGATGTTAACCTGGCCGCCGCTTGGAAGGAAGTAGCCAAGCCCGATCTTGCGAAGGTTGTCTACACAACCGAGAAGAAGTTGAAGTTGAAGGAAGACTACCACAAGCGCTGGATATTGTTGCCAAGTGCATTGATATCAAATTTGGAAGCTATATAATCACCGCCCAAGACTAAGCCGATCGTGATGGCCGCAATTATAGAAGAAAAGAAGGTGAATGGCCGAGTTTGTATACAAAGCAGACTCTGCGAGAATATGGGAATAAATCCTTCAAGGAGGATGGTACGTTTGGAGGATCCTTGGGTGCGACTGGTGATTAGGATGATGGAAGTAAAAGGAGTCCCTCTTCGACATGGAAAGGCGTTCCATGTTAACAAGAAGATGTTCCGATCTAATCTCTCCGGAGCACGAGAGGAGAGCTTATGCCAAGAGAGCCGACACGAGTGAGGGGAATCGGTGGTCCCGAAGAAATAGTTGACTCCTCCTCTCCCCGGAAGAAAGTTTGCCCGCTGTTTGCAAAGAAGATTGATGCCCCGGCAAAAAGAAGAAAACAAAAGCCCCCCCCCCGCAACCGTGTCTCCCGCCCCGCAGCCGCTGGAGAAGGAACCTCAAATACCTTATCCGGTTGTCAAGAAAAGGAGGATCGATAAGCCAAGACGGCTCTCCCGAGAAAAAGACAACAAAGAGGCCCCCGCTACCCAGGACTCGAAGAAACCATATCCGAGCCGTAAATCCCTCTTATAAGGACTAAAAGAAGAAGAATCTTCAAGCGTTCCGAGATTGAGAAACCGGGCCGAGTCACCACTCAGCTAAAACAGATCGGGAGATCGCTAGAGAAGTAGAGTCTCCGAAATCATTGATGAAAACAAGTCTGCTAAAGCCAATTGCAGAGGCACATTGAAGACACAATCATGAACAACAACCGAGACACTAAAGCGTGAGAGAGCAAACTCTCCTGTTGATAGGGTTGTTTCCCCTCCCGCAATGTGACGCCGCTCGAGGGTGCGGAGCACCAAAGTTTGCTACCTTCAATCCCTGAGAACGAGGGACAGCAGGGAGAAGATGACAAAGATGATGATGATGTGATGATCCTATCCCCACCATATCCAGACATCCAAAATCGTCTGCGAGAATGGAGGAAGTGGAAAGCCGAGTCGATCCAGGGAACGATTCAAAACCGGAATTTATTGAAGAAGAAGACGAACTATTGAACTTTTCGGATTGATCAATGTGGTCCAAAATCGGATGAAGAAAATCGCACGAGATATCTTGCAGATCTTCAAAGACAAGGAGAAGCAGAGGCGGCGAGAGGAAGGCGAGGCTCGTGAAAAGGCCGATTTGTCCCTTTACTAGAACCATCGATCATACACATCCTCATCTTGACATCCTCTCTGGGAGTGATGAGGATCGGATCTCTTCGCTTCTGAGAAAAATTGCGGATGCAACAAGCCATGCGGGAATCTAGGAACTCGCATGAGCAACGGTTATTGGAAGGACCGGGAGTCTTTCACATCGGTGGAGATCGATCCGATGGGAGTGGTGCAACATATTCCCACGATTGTTGCTGCCACCACTTCTCCACTCACTTTCGAAGAAGAAGGTATTAAGGAGCGCAATGAAATTGGGATTGTGGGGACCCCATCGAGCCTACCCCTAATGAAGGTGTCTTACCACCGCCCCAACTGACGACTACTCAAAGGAACAATACCGGGAGTCCGGATACGAGTGACCCCATTCCAAGTCACTCGGTGGTGTGCCGATTGAGGGGGAAAACTCCTCCACTGCAGCAAGGTCGGAGGATCTGCGGTGACTCCTCAACGAATCTTGGAGGCGAAGTGGAGAAGGAACAACAAACGGATACACAAGTTGTCACCGACGAGGCTCAGGCGCTTAAGATTGTCTCGGTGAAGTGCCAATCGCTTCTGCAGCCAATGACGCTGGTGCGATCGAGGCACAAGAAGGAATCGCCCGGGAGTTAACACTCTGGGGCAATGAAAGTGCAATCCATGGAGTTGAGACTCGGTGGATGCCACCTTAGAAGACCCAAAACAGTGTGACAATCGTCGGGAGGGATCGCCCAGGCCTCATTGCAGATTGAGATGCAGAGGAGGTAGTGAAGTCCAACGGAGGTTGAGACTTCGGGGTAAAGAGACGGAAGCTGAGAACATCCTTCCTACTATCATTGATCCATCCGAAAAAGGAGATAAGTGCTTTTCACGATTCCCAAGAAAATCTGATGTAACCTTTCGGGATCGAAGGTGAAGACGGTGAGTCATCCCCTATTGCCAATCCAAAAGACTCGGTGAGGATGTTCTCCCAACACGAGTAAGTCCGACCTTAAGGCTACTCGCCAAACCTTTAATTTTGATGATGAGCCACCTTGAAATCTCATCATCGTCCGATGACGCTCGATATGGCGAGGACCATCAACTCATATGGAAAAACCAGTTGAGATCGCATTGAAGGCTGTTAAGACAAAGTGAGGCTTAGCAAGCTGGGTCAACTCCACAACAGACCACAGCTGACACAGAGTCAACTGCGCAGGATCCCCAAGCTGCAGCAGGATCAACTCCACCGGGAACTTCACGAGCACAAGTTGTCATCAAGCAGATTCCCATTGCCCGTGATGATTCGGTTGAAGAATTGTTTCCTTTCTCTCTGGAAGTACCTGACCTTCCTGAAGAATCAGCTCAAGATCAAGAACGTTTCCATAAACTTGATCCCGTTATTCCAACAGACACCATCATCCCAGTAGACTTTGACTTTGACGCTGCTTGGCCGCCAGCTGAGACAGAAGTGACAGCTGAGGTTCGAGAAGTCTTCAAGGCCATATTTACAGAGATAGAGAAGATGGAGAGGCACCAGGCCTCACTGGACATGAGGCTGGACAACAGAGACGCAAATCTTACTGCCGATCTGCGAGGAATAATTGTCAGGATCCGGGAATGGTGGCAACAACAACAAACAATGCGCGTAGAACAAGCTCGATATTTCAGGACATTGTTCAATAAATTGCTAGTCTGACGGGGTGAGAATGCTGATACGAAGACAAGAATGCAAGAGAACATCGATCGACTGCATAAATCTCACAGCACAGAGATGCAGCTGCTGCGTGAATATAATAAGAAAGAGCTTATGTGCGTAGAGGAGAACATGGATAGGAAGTTCAGCCTCCTCATGGCTGGAATGAAGCTGGTGATAGTTGAATCCAACGCCACCCGCTTCGAATTCCGTGCAGCATACTCCGCAGCAGATTCAAAGCATAACTCAGCTATCAGCCGCTTAGACTTCATGATTGCTAGCTTGTTTCCAGGCGTTTCTCTCTCCTTTGATGATGCCAAAAAGGGGGAAGAGGAATACCTAAAGGCGTTGAAAGGATCCAAGAAGTTTGAAAAGGAGGACGAATCTTGTGAAGGGAAAGCAGTAGGAAGGAAGAGAAAGAGAGAAGAAAGGAAAATCTGTTGAGGGGGAAGGTTCGAAAGATATAACCTTGATGATTTCTAAAACCCCCCAACAAGGTCTTGTCACAGCTGATATCATCAGCAAACTCCCTATGACTCTGCCGCTCCAACATCCTGCAGTACCCATGGCTGAAAAGAGAATTATAGTTGAAGCAGGGATGAAGGAGGTGGAAAGAAATATGGATGGAGTTATGGATATTCGAAACAACATGGAGGCATTCCAACAGACAGACACCTATGCCATTTCGTCGCGAACCGAGCCAAGATCGTTGATGAATTCAAGACGCCGCATCCGAGGTTACTTCGCAAATATGTCTATGGCCCAAGCTTGGGATTTGTATTGGGAAAAAGGCCTCGAGGCTATTTGAAGAAGGCCGACAGCAGCAGACATGGAATCACTCTGCTTTGGTCACTCGCTAGTCACTCAAATTGGGAAAAAGAAGGCCCCGTACAATACACGCCCGCAGGAAGAGGAAGAGGAAGAAGCAGTGGTGGAGGAAGAGGTTTCATACCTAGACCTCTGCCCAAAAACATTGAGTACATAGATCCAGGCAAGAAAGGAGGGATCTATTGGGCTGGATTCGACGAAGTAGCCAACCTGCAAGTGGCTAAAAACAATGCTGAGTATGTGAAAAGGATTGAAGAAGAAAATAGAAGACAAACTCACTTTGTGGGAGGAAAGACAAGAAAGAAAAAGAAGAGATGAAGCATCGAGAAAGGCTTATGAGAAAAAAGAAGGAGGTCAAGATGAGAAGATGAGAAAAAGGTCAGAAGATGACAGAGCTGAAGTAGAGGAAAGAAGAAGGCAGCGAAGGAGATGAAGTGTTGTTGTTCACCCCTTCATGTATTTTACTATGTAAATACATCTTTATGTAAGTCTTCTGTACACCGAATAAAATTGTATAATTTCTATACTTGCGTAGATATAGAACAGCATGGTTACCTTAAGTTCTGTTTAAGCTCTAATACACTCTGTAAATAGCTTTGTAAAGAACAAGAATGTTATGATCAATAAAAGATTGATTCTACGCATACATTCTGTGATTCTACATTGTCTGTATGTATCTTTGTTGTTCAATTATTGAATGAATGTTTTAAGTTTTGGCATCATCAAAAAGGGGGAAATTGTTGGGAAATTAATTTTTATATTTTGATGAATGCCATGTAAAACTTAGAATAGAAAGTTGGCACCCCATTTTTGTTGTAAATTGCATTGTAATAGAGAAATTTGGTCGAGCCGAGTTAAGTCACTATGCCAAGATATGCAAGAAGTCAACCGGAGACTGAGGAAGGAAGACTCATTGTGAGGCGGTGGGTGTGGCAAAGAAGAGAAGACAGGAACTCGATCAAGGTGCGGTGAGATGCGGTGAGTGAAGTGTCAATCAAGTCAACTCAAGACAGCTAAGTCTCAAGTTGAAGTGACAGATGAGTCATCCAATGATTGGAAGCTGACTCGAAGTCACCTGGGGAAGTCAAGGAAATGCAGTCAAGTCGAGATAATCGAAAGAGATCATTGCTGACGAAGTCAAGAGAATTACTTAAACAAGTAATACTTCCATACCGCCTTTCTTGAGGTGCTCAATCCCAGAAGCGTGCAAAAGGAATAAACCAATAGGAAGCACTGCACCTGTGTCAAAACTCAGAAAAGCTGAATACTCATTCATACGAGGAAATGTTAATTTCAAGGACTGCAACAAGACAAGCCAACGACCACAAGTGTCTTCTGAAAATAAGCCTATCTCTTCAACGGGCAAATTTTTCAAAAGAACACTATAAAAGGCTGAGGAATCTATTTGAGAGAGAGTTGGTTACCTTGACAATCAGAAAACAAACACGAACAAGAAAAGCAATATCTGTAACCAAAAATATTCTCAAATCATTCAAGTTCAATCCTCAAGCCTACACTACGAAGGAAATCAATCCAACACTTACCTGTGAAGGAAAGACAACTTCAATCAGTTGAAGAGGAAACATTTGAAGAATCAAGGGTCTACACTCCACTAGAGAATTGTAGAAAGGTTCAAAGACGAACCAGTCTCAAGTTTTTGGAGGGCTTCGTGATCAAATCCAAAAAGCTTGAACAAGTGGTCAGTAGTAGCAAGGTACCGCCTGTGAAGAAAGCCGAGTCGCACGAGAAGCCAAATTTGTGTGACCAAGGCATCTCGCATCGAGTCCCAAAGGATCAAGTCAGCTGTGTGATCAAGACTTGTATCTGGACTGTTAACCACTTTGTATATTAATCAATAGTTAATGGATTCCTCCAGGAGTTGGAGAAGAGAGGAGTAGAAGAATTACCCCATCTTCGAACCTCTATAAAAACTTATTGTGTCATTTACATTTCAAAGACTTTAATTTCTCGCACATTACTTTAATATCTCACGATAAATTTGCTATCCAATTGATAATCAACAAAGTGCTAAAACTAAGCATATAAACATATTTAACCAAAATTCAAGGGTGTTAAGTCTTCCGCTGAAAACTTATCACATTCGAGTTAAGCCTTTAGTCAAAATAGCTGAGTTATTCTATCAACAGCTCAGTCAAGTCTGTTGAGTGACTAACTCTGCTGATTAACTAACTTAGCTATCCACCAAGGACTCAGCTGTGAAGTATTAACTATGATCGTTTTAAAAGGACTAAATCGAAAAGTTGGTAAGATTTATTCAACCCCCCCTTCTAAACCTTACACTCATACCCCTTGGGACCTACAATGAGAAAAATATTTATATGTTAAATGAGACACGAATTATATGGATGTTGAATACAATGTTACAGAATAGGGAATGCCTTCAAAATGGCAAATTACAGAAATAGAAAATTACAGAAAATGAACTAACTATTACAACTGGTTAATAGAACTTCCAGAAGCCGAGTCGAGATGAATCTCTTTCTGCAGAGCAATTACGTCGGCTAGTGCTCACGGTTTGACGTATTGCTTCCAAAGATGAAACGACTTACGTCTTACGTGTAGTAGCACCACTAACACGTAACACTGCGAACTAGAAATGTCTTTCAAGACGGTTGTTGGACTTAGTGCAGAATGCAGAATATATGAGTGTATGCTTTTTATGGAGTAAGAATTCTGTAGCCAACTGCAATGCACAAACATGTATAAATAGCCAACCATTCCACATGCAGGAGAAAAAACTGGGTAGTGGGCATTAATCACTTGTAACAACCAAGGTGTTACACCCAGCTCTTGCATGTGATCAGTAGTGGGCTAACTTCGGATGACCACCACTGCGGGAGTTACAACTCCAACGATCACACGAACACGGACACCTACAATTTCCAGATTCATTGGGCTCCAACAGTCCAACGATCACTCGAATCTGGGCCAAGCCCATTTTCGAGTGGCAAAACTTTAGTGTACCTGGACCCAATAGGTCGGGCCGCCCCGGCCCAAGCCCAGATCGAGCCCAGGCCCAGGCCGGGCCGGGGTGCAAGCAGGCCCAGCGTGGCCCACTTGTGATCATCCACTTGTGTTATAGTTTATACAACATATAACACCATCTCGTAAATAAACTAGGATAAACAATGATTTGTATTCCATGTGGGATAAGGCAAAAGCCTTTCATTTCCCTTTACATAATCTTTACATAATGCCCATTTATGTGGCTACCTTCGTGTATTAATTTCTCACTCACGAAATTCGGTTTTGAGAAATAAAAAATACTATGAACATCTACTCGGAACGTAGATTAATAATATATAATTTAATTCCTCCAGAATTAAATTTTTAGCCACCGAAAAATTGGTCAAAGTCGGGCCGACACCCACTTTATCAAAACCAAAATTTCCAACAATCCCCCACATGAGTGGAAATTAATGTATGCATGAATGCGGAACCACGCAAACCGATCCTCAAGAGACAATATTGCATTCGGAATGGTAGCTTATGGCTTTGAACCTTCCGTAGTCAATACCATCGGGTACACTGGCGGCTTAGTGGACGCAATGCCTTGAACTATTCGTCCACGGTGTATACCGAGTCAACAGTATTAACACAATAAGGTCTCAACACCTTCTGTTCTCACGTTTTGTGTCCATTTCGGTCATGGACACCACTTTGGATTCATAAGTATTACTTTGAAGTGGCCTGCACTTCTTACTTATATAGGTGATCTCCTATCCGAGTATCCTGCCATACTCAACCTCAACGAGGTGTAGGAATCATTAAAAGTCAAATGACTTAGCCTCACCACAACTTTGCAGGTGTTTCAACACTTGGTATTTCTTTCTAGGGATAGGTTATAACATTGTTTCCAAGTGTTACAACATAACCTTCAAAGTTTAGTTTTCCCATTGAACCAAGTTCTTGGGATCTCCAATCATCATGGTTGGGTTACCACTATGATGGTTATTTTTACTTTGTGGACTTTAAGCACATTCCCTCTAGCAATTTACCTAATTGGTCTCGATTCAGTCCTTTCGTCAAAGGATCTGCCAAATTGTCTTTTAACTTTACGTAGTCAATTGACATCACACCATTTGAGATCAATTGTCTAACGGTATTGTGTCTCCGACGAATATGTCTAGACTTACCGTTATACATATTGCTCGTGCCCTTCCTATAGCCGCTTGGCTATCACACGGTGAATCATCGGAAGGTATGGGCTTCCTCCAACATGAAATATCTTCCAAAAATTTGAAGCCACTCTGCTTCTTCACCGACTTTATCCAAAGCTATAAACTCGAATTCCATGGTGGACCAAGGCTATACACGTTTGCTTCGTGGACTTCCACGACATCTTGCACCACCTCCAATGATGAATATGTATCCACTAGTTGAATAAGAATCTTTCGAATCTAAAATCCAACTAGCATCAATATATTCTTCAAGTACAATTTGGATATCTTGAGTAGTATAGCCCATAATCCAAGATATACTTCAAGTATTTTAACACTGGTTAACGCTTTCCAATGCTCATGGCTTGGATTGCTCGTGAACCTACTCAACATATTCTGAGGGTAGGCCAAGTCGGGCGTGTACAATTTGTGATGTACATCGATCGCCTTTTATATGTGAGTATTCCATCCGAGCCTTTGGTTTTGCTTTATTAGCAACCAGATTTATACTTAAATCAACGGGCGTCTTTGACGGTGAATCAAAAGCATTGAATTTCTTGAGCACTTTCTCCACATAGTGGGATTGTGACAAGATAATTCCATCGGGAGTTTCTTGATTTTTATCCCAAGGATTACATCGCTGATCCCCATATCCTTCATGTCAAAGTTCCTCTTTAACATTCTTTTAGTTTCCATGATAGTATCATGACTCACGCCCATGATTAACAAATCGTCACGTATAGGCAAACTATGACAAATACTTCGATGTCCCGTTGACATATACGCATTTATCACACTCGTTGATTTTAAATCCATTTGACAACATCGTATTGTCAAACTTAAGATGCCATTGTTTTGGAGCTTGTTTGGTCCCGTACAATGATCTTATTAACTTGCACACCTTTTTTTCTTGACCGGGTGCAACAAACCCTTTAGGTTGTTCCATGTATATTTCAACATCTATCTCTCCATTCAGAAACGCCGTCTTGACATCAATCTGGTGAATCTCTAGATTGTGCAAAGCAAAAAGAATCGCAAAGAAGCACCGAATAGACGCAATCCTCGTTCTTTGGAGAATAGGTATCAAAGAAGTCATATCCTTCTTTTGTTTAAAGCCTTTGGCTACAAGCCATGCTTTATACTTATCAATAGTTCCATCTCGCTTTATACTTCTTCTTTAGGATCCATTTACATCCTAAAGGTTTATGACCAGCAGGAGATCAACCAACTCCCAAGTATGGTTCTGCAGAATGAACTCGATTTTACTATTGATAGCTTCTTGCCGAGCGGAGCATCCGGACTACTTAGAGCCTCTTTAATCGAGTTTGGCTAACCATCTAACATAAATGTTATGTATGTCGGCCCAAAAGACTTAGCCGTCTTAGACCTCTTCTGCGTCCCGATTTTTCACTAATCGGTGTTGAACCACTTGTAGTTTTGTGAGTTCTTTTATTAGTACTCACTTCTAATTTTTCTCTACAAGGGTAGGCATCCTCAAAGAATACAATATTCCTTGATTCGATTATGGTACCTTCAGTCATTTCCGGATTTTCGACTTATGTATTATAAACCTATATGCACTACTTTGGTATGCATATCCCACAAAGACACAATCAAACTGTCTTTGGTCCAATTTTAATTTGTTTTGGTTCGTATTGCTACCTTAGCCAAACACCCCCACACTTTAAGGTATTTATAAGAAGGCTTATGATTTTTCCACAATTCGTAAGGTGTCTTATCTTTCCCTTTAAGTGGTATTTTATTCAATATGTGGTTTGGTCATCGTTAAACGACTTTCCCCACATATTTGCGGGGTAATCGGAACTTATCAACATGGCATTCATCATCTCTTTTAGAGTCCAGGTTTTGCGCTCAAAGAACACCGTTGAAGCGTGGTGAATATGGTGTCTTTGTTGTTTGATGAATTATGCCCGATCGAGTACATAGTTCTTTAAATGGTGCAACATATTCGCCACCTCTATCACTCCGAATTATTTTAATCCGTCTGCCAAGTTGATTTTCAACTTCATTTTTATAATTCTTAAAAGCCTCTAATGCTTCATCTTTGCTTCTTAACAAGTATAAGTAGCAAAACCTTGTGCAATCATTAATAAATGTGATGAAATATTTTTTACCACCTTTAGTTTGCACAAATTTCAGATCACACACATCAGTGTGTATCAACTCTAAAGGTGAAGTGCTCCTCTCAACCGAATGAAACGGTAATTTAGCCATTTTAGCTTCAACACAAACTTCACATTTTCTTTGTGAGTTTACTTGAGTAAATTAATTAATTCTAAATTTACCAATCTTTTTATAGCATTGATTTACATGTCCTAATCTAATATGCCATAAATTAGAGCACTCAACAATATAAACAGAAGAAGATTCATTCTTATTCATATTCTTGCCAAAACGGCGTACATTCATTACATTCATTTTGAACGATCCTTTGTCTAGATAACCCTACCAAGGAACTGCCCAAATTTGCTAAGATACAAACTTTTCGACTAAAAATTAGTCTAAACCCATGGTTGACGGCGAACCCGAAACGATTTTTGCGGATGTCCGGGACATGCAAAGACATCCTTCGGCTTCAACTCCTTTCCCGAAGTAAGCTTTAGCACCACTGTTCCAACGCAAAGAACATCGAAGAGGCGTGATTCCCCATATGGAGCTTCCTTCCAGGTCGATGGGATGTAAGAAGAGAATGCATCCTTATCGGAGGAGACATAGCAAGTGGCACCGTATCCACAAACCATTCTTTTGGGTTATCCACCAAATTGGCTTCAAACACCACCGCCAACATGTCAACGTCTGTCGGCTCCCTTTCTTCAACCACATCGAAATGGAATGAGGTTTGGTTTTCTTTTTCTTTGGCCGACGATCTTTTGCCATATGGTTCGATTTGCCCTACGCTTGTAGCAAGCTCCTGGAATTTTCGGTGCTTCGGTTTCTTGCCTTTATCGTTAGGCCTTTTCTTCGAGTTACTTGACGAGCCGTGCTCCATCAAGTTGGCTTTTGACTCCATAGGGACAAGCTTGGACTTAGAGTCAATCCTCCTGTGTCTTCCTCATTCGAAGTTTGACAATCGATCCTCTAGTCTCATCTCCTTTCGCTTATGTTTGAGATAATTCTTGAAATCCCTCCAACTTGGGGGCAATTTCTCAATCAAGGCGCCACTTGGAATGCTTCCAAAGCCATTCCTCGGCAGAGATTTCATGTAGGATCAATGGAACTTCGAACTTGTTCCATCACGGTTTTAGAATCAACCATCACAAAATCCAAGAACTTACCGACAACAAATTTCTTTGTGTCAAGCATCCTCGCTTTTTGTACTTCTTCTCCCAAAAATCCCACAATTCTTTGGAGGATTTCACAAAGACAATACACACTATAAAGTGCATCACTAAGTCCGTTTAGGACATAGTTACGACACAGAAATCACCCGGCCCCATGCATCAAACGCAACGCGTTTTCAAAGATTTGTTTCGTTCTCGGCAACAACAGGAGCGTCCTCGGTCGATACTTCGCCAGGCTTAGAGTAGTCGGGTAAAACAAAGCATTTTTGTTGCCACTCTTCAAGTCGAAACCCATGAATTTTTCGGGTTTTCACCGGGGCGGGAGGGATGATTGGGGTTCCGCTTGTGCTTGCCATCGTGAAGTTCGGATAATTGCTTTGCGATTGTTGAATACAATGTTCTGAGAATAGGGAATGCCTTCAAAATGGCAAATTACGAAAGCAGAAAATTACGAGAAAATGAACTAACTATTACAATGGTTAATAGAACTTCCGTAGTTTAGCGAGTCGAGATGAATCTCTTTCAGAGCAATTACGTCTCGGCTAGTGCTCCTGATTTGACGTATTGCTTCCAAAGATGAAACGGATCCGGGCTCAATAGGGCGGGCCGCCCGCCCTGAGCCCGGGCGGCCGGGAAGCGCTGCAGCGCGTGTGCGTGTGGCCCACTTGTGATCATCCACTTGTGTTATAGTTTATACAACATATAACACCTTCTAGTAAATAAACTAGGATAAACAATGATTTGTATTCCATGTGGGATAAAAAAAGCCTTTCATTTCCTTTACATAATCTTTACATAACGCCCATTTATGTGGCTACCCGTGTATTAATTTCACCACCAAATTCGGTTTGAGAAATAAAAATACTACGAACATCTACTCGAACGTAGATAAATAATATATAATTTAATTCCTCCAGAATTAAATTTTTAGCCACCGGAAAAAATTGGTCAAAGTCGGGTCGACACCCATTTTATCAAAACCAAAATTTCCAACAATGGATCCGTATGAACCTGCAAATTTGGTTGAGCTAAACTTAAATATTTATTAAGTTAAAATAAAAAACGTCCATCAAATCGTAAATTATGAAAATGATGTTACGTTAATAAGAAATTATATAAAGTAATATGATTTTCCTATTTAATTTGAAATGCCCAACCAACAATATATACCAAATAAATACAAATTTGCTAATCTGGCATTGGTATATTCTGAAGCAGTCACGGAGACATACAAATCTCTGCTCAGTCACCAAACTGAGTCCCGACAAGCCACACCGAAGCCGTGACTCTGAATTATCTACAAACAACACACACATATACATATATATGTACCTAGTTTAGAGGCTATTTAGTATTGCGCATTTTGTTCTCAATTTGAGTCTTTTGTGTCTTTTGCTCCAACTGACACAAAACAAGATCCTGCCTTTCACAGAATGCGTTAAAGCTGCTTCTTTTTCCTGAGGGCCCATCTACATGGAATTCTGGATTCACAATGCTAAACCCAACTCCTCAACACAATTACAACAACTCGCATTATAGTTTGTAAACATGTTTATGTATTTCTGTTTCTAGCAAAATTTTGGAAAGTTATCGGTGGCGTCGTTGGATTTTAAAGGTGGGTTATTGATTTGGGGTTTATTCAGTTTTTACTTTTTGTTCATTATAGTAAAGCAATGAGTCAAACAATCTTTAATTTCTTGCAGCCTTTTTTGGTTTTTGACCTTTTCTCTTTGTCGGAGAAAAGAAATCCAGATGAAGGGTAATGGGATTCTGTATCAGTTTCTTTCTTTTCTTTTTTTTCTCTGTTTTGGGAGCTGGATTACTTCAGTTCTTGAAAATCTGGGTTCAGATTTTGGGAATTGTTGTTTGAATTTTTTCTTTCTTTTGGTCTTTACTGCAGTTAAGAGTCATTGTGGAGGTTGTGTTGAAGTTTCAGGCTGAGTTACTTTTTGTGAAATGTTATATTGGGAATTTGGGAAATGAAATTCGCTGAAATGCTCATCAATATATGGCAGTTTGAGATAATAAAAAAAAAAATGCTGATTTTTCAGTGATACGCTGATCTGGGATGTGTACATGTTTGTTGGGTTTATTTTAAATTAGTTTGAGGTTGAAGGATATAATTTTTAAGGGAATCTGAGAATGTCGTCATGGGAGCATTTTGGGGAAATTGCAAATGTGGCCCAACTGACAGGAATCGATGCTGTGAGTCTAATTGGAATGATAGTGAAGGCTGCAAGCACTGCCCGAATGCACAAGGAAAACTGCAGGCAATTTGCAATTCATCTGAAGCTGATCGGGAATTTGTTGGAGTCACTTAAGATTTCCGAGCTTAAAAAGTATCCAGAAACTCGAGATCCATTGGAGCAGCTTGAAGATGCATTGAGGAGGTCTTACATTTTGGTTAATAGTTGCCAGGATCGGAGTTACTTCTATCTCCTTGCCATGGGTTGGAACATTGTTTACCAGTTCAGGAAGGCTCAGAACGAGATTGATCGTTATTTGAAGATCATTCCTCTCATTACCCTTGTTAATAATGCTCGTGTTCGGGTACCAGTTTCCTATTTCTTTGATTGGCAATTAATTATTTGCATGTTCCTTTGTCAGATTTGTGTGTTTCTGAGTTATCTTAATACATAATTTGATATAATTGGGTATGTCTCGAAATAATTGGCAACCACTCACTGACAAATGTGTGAATAGCGACACCCGGTGGATATTATGCGGTGTGGCCTCAATTGGCGATTCTTTAAATTTACTAATATGATTTTTGGTTGTTTTTTTGGTCGTATCATGCTGGTGTGACGTAGGATTTACTGTTTGTGGTATTTCAGCATTAATTCTGCTGTTGTTGGTTCTTTATAGACATTTTACCAACCTTTTCTGCTGCTCAAATGCAACTTTGACTGAAAATCCACCTGCAGTTAAGATGTCAGTTTGAGAAAAAAGGTCTTCCACACAATGTTTGTTAGGGTGGTTTCTAAGGCACCTAATTTCACAAAAAGGTGAAGTGTCTGGCTTGTCATAGTATGAACATCACCAAAGTGCATCGAGATCTAAGAAGAAATTCACAATTGACTAGTCGTCAATCAAATTAAGCACAGTCTCAATCAACTATAAGAAGGGAAGTAACTTACAACCATTTAAAAATAAACAAAATATGCTTTTAGATATATGTGTGCATGTTGTGAATATACACAATATCTGTATTTATTGTGGTCAATGCAACAACTCCTTCTCATTGTGCATTTTGCTTGATGTAGTAAAAAAATCAACTGTAAAACATGGTTGGGGAGGGGAGATATTATCACTTTTACTAATTTGATTACATAATTTGGCTTGAAGTGACTCTGTATTAGGGGAACACTTAGCAACTTTTGACTTGAGGTACTTGAATGTAGAATTCTATCGACTGTTCTACGATACTATTGCCTATACCCCTAAATTTTACAGCTTTATATCCAGATAAAACATGAATCTCTTTTAGCTCAAATTATTACATCTTGTGATGATTAAGTTTTGTTTGCTGATTTACATTCATATATCTCAGTACTTATCTACATGCATAGGGAATGTTTGCAAACACTAAAAAAGTGATTCTCAACTTTTAGCTGGAAAACAATTACATTTTATTGTTTGCAAATGTCTAACTTCTGCTTCTCTGCTTCATTTAATCGAATCGAAGCAGGGGGAGGGGTGCTTTATGCTTTAGATTTCTGATTCTGCTTCTGGTTTGGCTTTTACACACAAGTAAAACACTTTTACAACTTCTCCATTAAACACCCTCTTTTAACGTAAATCAATTTCCAGTTTTTGTTTGCAAACACTATTGAATTCCCGATTCTCAACTACTTGCCGCTTCGTGGCAATAAATCACTTCTCAAAAGCGAAGTGTTTGCAAACACTCCCATAATCAAGTAGAATAAGAATACTTTACATAGTGTTACCTTGGGTTGATGATAGTTATTTTCTATTCGCTCTCACACATGTTGATTTGTTGAATATGCATTCGCTTTTTAATATCAGGAACGACTGGAAATGATTGAAAGGGACCAACATGAGTATACATTAGATGACGAGGATAGGAAGGTGCAAGATGTGATTCTCAAACGTGAGCCCTCACAACATGACACCATTGTTTTGAAGAAAACCCTTTCTTGTTCCTACCCAAACATGCCCATTAAAGAGGCCATAAAAAAGGAAAACGAGAAGCTTCAATTGGAATTGCAACATTCACAAGCTCATTTGGATGTTGGCCAGTGTGAAGTGATTCAGCATCTGCTTGAAGTTACAGAAGCTGTTGCAGCAACTTCTTTGCCAGAAAAAATCCGGCGTGTGAAAGAATCCAAAGTGGAGCAGGTTTATGTAGATGGCAGCAGTGAAAAGGGAATATATGATAAAAACTACTCCAAGAACGGTGAAAAACAGGCAGCTTCGGGTTGGTTTTCTATGTATTCTTCACTTTTAGATAAAGGAACACCCTTGAGGTTCAACCTAATTACAAAATAACCCAGTTATCTTTCAAAATTACCAATACCCCCTTGAGGTTTGTATTTACCTAACAAATACACCCCTCATGAAGGGTGATGAGAGAAACAAATGTCAAGGGGGTATTTGTAATTTTGAAAGATAACTGGGTCTTTTGTAATTAGGCTAAACCTCAGGGGTAGTGTTTTTGTAATTATTCCTTAGATAAATTGACATATAATTTTGGAATGTTTAATTTCTGTTCCTTTTCTAATCATTTGTTGTGCTGTTCTCAAATGGTATCATTAATTGTTCATGTAAGCTATAACACAGGTAGCAGTAAGAATATATACATATATTCCCATATTGTAGGGACAATCAGTGTCAGTGTTTACGGGGCAGCACCTTAATTGATGTAGATGAATCGAGTTTCACGAATTTATGTGCATATGTAGCAGTCAAATGATTACTTATATCTACATTAACCTTCAGAGATAATCTTATCTATCTTTCTTATTTACAGGACCACATCGTCAGTTTCTTCTAGACGTGAGATGCTATCATCTAAAGGTTCACAGGATGAATGGCATTCAGATTTACTTGGCTGCTGTTCGGAACCTCTTCTGTGTATGTCCATCGTGTTTGCATGTTCATTTGCATGGAAGTTGCATATGATTTACTTGTTATTATTCTAAAATGAATTGCTATCTGGTGGAATGTGTCTTCTAAGTCTTTTCTAGTACAACTATTTTATGGAATTGTTGGTGCTAAGCCATGGCAAGATATTGTTTTGGACACATTGAGGGGGTGACAGTAGAATCTTACTGAAAGATCCCTTCCGTTTTTAGTTAAATAAAGGAACAGGAGGAACTCATTCATAATTACAAAAACTACCCCCGAGGTTTGAGCTAATAACAAAAAAACCCAGAAGTTTTTGAAAATTACAAAAATCCCCTTGAGGTTTTATTTTGAATTACACTTTACCTCTTCATAAGCAAAAATATTTCAACAACCCCTTTACATTTGTAAAAATATTACAATCACCCCCCTTACATTTAAGACTGAATCAAACCTTAGGGGCATTTGGGTTTTTTTTTTGTAATTACAACAGACATACATATATTGACACATAGGGTGAGGGGGGTGGGAAGTGATGTACCACAAATACATGCAAGTATCATTATGATTTTGTGTTATCATCTCGTCTTAGATAATAATACTGGTAGCCTTATCAACTGCTATTGTATATCAAAAGAGTTTCTTTATTAGTTTTTGCTGGTTGACTTTTTCTGGAGTGAAACTACATGCCACTTTCATAATGTTATCACAGAAAACACAACTGGTAACTAAGTGGAATAAGTTTAATATTTCTTCGCAAAATGATTAAGTGACCAGAAAGAGCATGTCAGAGTTACTTTTATTTTCTTAGTACCTCGGTCTCTGTTAATGTTACAGCTTGACTAATGTTTGAAGTGAACTTAAACTCCACAAATTTTTGTTTCATGAAAGAACACTTCTATGTTAGCAAAGTAAGAATAGTTTCTTTTCCGTTATGGCTGTTGGTTTTGTATTAATTTTTGGTGTCTTTTCTTTATCCTCTGTTGTAAAGTATTTTTGCTGTCTTATTTTATCTCTGTTGTATAGAGAGAAACTAAGCCTATCTCAAAGCGATGGCTACGTGCTTGTATCATTGTATTATTTGTGTAGCTTTATTATTGTTCTCATTTGTATACTGAGTAGCTTATAAAACTTGCAGGCATAAAAACCATGCTTTTCCCTTGTGGCACATTTTCCACAATTGCTTCAGTAGCAACTAACAGACAAATCTGTAAGTTGCTCTTTTCAATATCTAAAAAAATCAATTCGATATTTACACCTGTTCAAGCATTTCGTAATCTGTGTGGTTTTGCTTCGGAGCAGGCAACAACATAGAATCTAGTAGAATCTTAACAAAATTTGAATTTGTCAAGACCATTTTGTCAGAAGAAAAAGGTTTACATGCTTCCTATGGCCAATGGGAGATTTTTTATTACTGTAGCCATGTGATGGTATCTTCAATATTTTGATTCATTCAGGTGGTGCTGGAATCAGTGATGTTTTTAATGATTGGCTTACTTTTACCTGGTATAAGAGTTTAGAGGAATGCTTTCGCTTCTAGAATTCACAAGAGTATATCTAAACACATTCGTCAAGTACACTCGTCTAGGGTCAAAGGCTTTGACGATAAAGTTATAGACATCCATACACATGCAATTAATATTCATGGTAGGCAGGGTTACATTTTTAGGATCAAACAGAGACTAAATACATTTGTCATCCCAAAAGAAGTTTCCACAAGGAGAAAAACGTGTTCATTCCTTAATGTTGTCTAGGAAGATAAAGATGGAGTGAAGCAGCCAGCTCCCTATGTATATTCCAAGTAGGAAAAGATGAATTCGCATAGCTTACCATAAAAACAAGAAGTATAAAGAATATTAAAAAAGGGCATAAATTAAAAAATAAATAAAAAATTGGTGCATCGACTCCAAAAGTCCTGTACCCTTCTGTTTCAATCATAAGGTTCGCCATTCACCTAAACTATAAATCCAATCTCAATAAGTTGTTCGATGCTGGACACCACCTTCATCCCATTTCCAGATGTCTACCTAAGAAACATGCTGAGCATGTGTGCACCACCATTACACAAATCGCTTAAAACCTTCTCAAAAAAGTCAAACAAATATGTATCACAGGCCACTTGTAAATAATATTATTTATAAGGATAATAATTAACCGGGTTGATTTCACTTGCATCCCTGCAGTAGCTAACATTATAAAGTTCTCCCCTTTTTCTTTTATAAATTATAAAATCCTTCTCCTCTAAGTTTACCATGTTTACCAAACTTCCCTGGTCAATACGGTTTTGGACCAACTATGTTAAGGGTGGAAAACGCACCAAGGCGCATAGGCCATGATAGTGCCTCGCAAGCATGATGCAATACATAAATAAAAATGAAAATGATGAAATTTGATTAAAGCATACTTCAAGCGACCAAGTTAAGCACCAAATCTCAAATTAAAACACATAGAGCTTATCTAAGCCAAACTAATCAGCCATCAAGCTTAATATCAATCTCGCGCGCGCGCTTTTTTACAACTATGTTTTGGACCAAAAATAGGGGTATAAAATGAATCAAGTAGAGACGAACTTATTATTGTTCAATCTTGTTTGAATTTAATTGAGTTTCAAAACCCGTGTTTGAATTTGGTGCTTGGACGAGCTTTAGTTGAGCGGATATGAATCGATCTTGAGTAGCTTGATATTTTTACACATATTTTTATTCTTTTATTAAGAGGGTGTTTGGCTAAACTTAAAAGATTTTATAAGCTTCTACATCTTATAAGATGTTTTTAAAGCTTATAGGATGTTAGATCTTATTTTAAAAATAAGTTGTACAAATTTTTGTAGGAGCTTATAAGCTCTTTCAGAAAAAAAATTGCCAAACAAATCGTAAGAGCTTATAAAGTTCTCAAACATCTTATAACTGTGTTGAAGAGCTTCTTATAAGCTTTGCCAAACAACACATAATTGAGTCAAGCTTGAAACGAATTCATATCTTATCGAATGAAAAAATGTATATAATTTGGTTTGTTATAACCGAATTGAGCTCAAACGAGCTTTTAACGTTTGATATTCAATTGAGTATCAAGTAACTTGATTTATTTTTCACCCTAATTTAAAATGATGACATTAGCAATAAAGATTAGTGAACTTCCAATTTTAACCCCGACCAAACTGTCATTATATTTTGGTGACCATATATCTTCAGTAAGATTTAAAACTTAAAGGAGGTGTGAGTTTAATAGTTAGGTACATAAAAGGAAAATATGTATTAAAAAGTGTTGCAAAACTGTAATCTTTGCATGGAAAACTTTTTTGTTGTGTGAGGTCAAAAAACTTTAGTTGTTTCTGGTTGTCGCAAATATAGAGGTTTTCTTGTACCCGTTAAAGATAAATGATTTATTCAAGCACTTTAACAGTGTTGTAGTGTTGAACTATTAGAGAGAGAGGTGCATTAAAAAAAATTAGATTATATATTACATATACAAATATTAGTTGCCTTTTCTTTTGCTCTTATTTTTTCTTTGATGTTCCATTATATTTCTCTCAGTTCTTTTTTCTTTTTTGCGCATGACTTTTCTTATCTAGTTGTGGTGGCAATAGGGAAGATGAGAGAGTGAGACGGAGATGAGTAGGGAGAAGGAGAGGATGTGATTGGCATCAAATGGCAGAGAAAGGAAGGAGGGGCTGGCGGTGGAAAGTTGTATAGCAGATGGGAATGAGAGGGAGAGAGAGAGAGAGAGAGAGAGAGAGAGAGAGAGAGAGAGAGAGAGAGAGAGAGAGGAGGGGTAAGCCAAGAAGGGAGGGGCAAATGTAAGAAAACAATGGCGAGAGGACAGAAGGAACAAAAACAAGAGAGAGGGAAGGAGAGATGGTGAGAGAAGAGGGATATACTCACATTACATTATCCTGAAACTCAAGTGTAAAATTTTCTTTCAAAAACTAATAATTTGACTATTCTTTTATTTTTTTCAAGGGAAAAATAATCAATTCATGGCTTTGATCTGGACTTTTTAACGAAGCAAACTTAGAGGAAATGTGTTTGTAATTATAAAAGAGGAACGGGTGACGTTGACAATTTAACTATTTTAGATGGAGGGTCATTATAATAATGGTAATTAATAAGGAAACAAAATGAATATTAAGAATACTGACCAACAAAGTGCCTAGCTTGTTCACTTTTCTTTAGAAGCACTGGGTGCCTGTGTATCCCTATAGAATTGTAGGAATAAGAATAAAAAAAGTGTTCCATCCACCAATTTTGGGAACCTCGGCATTGATTGATTAAGTTTGGTTGGCTTAACTGGTCCCTTGTCTCGGATATTCTTCGATTTTCTAGAGAAAATTAGGGTAAACATTATTTTATTCATTCACCATTTTTATGAAGGAAAACGGCTTTAAACGAAACGCATAAACTAGAATAAAATGGATAAATTTGCTTACTTTTTTCTGTTTTAATGAAAGTGGCAACATCCTGCAGTTGAATGTATGATGTGAGAAAAGATATAAATCAACTTGCGGATGAGTGGCAATCATGGAACATATCTCACCAGTTTTTCCTGTCTTCAACTCATCAATTATTGTTGCTTCCTTGTTATGTTGGTTTCAATTATCCACCTTCAGTCAGCAGTTTGCACAATTAAAATTCCTTATATATTAGGCTACAAATAATGCTTGTGATTTGCAGCTCCAGCAGAAGCCTGCAATGACTTGATGGCGTATTCTTTAATATTGTCCTGCTGTTGCTATACTTGTTGCATCAGAAGGAAACTTAGGAAAATGCTTAACATCACGGTACTTACTCTATGGCCCTCCCTCGAGATCTATTTTAGTCATGACTTGATTGATATTATACTCACTAGATTTTGTGGACATGTTTTGTATCTTTCCAGGGAGGCTTGTTTGATGATTTTCTCTCCCACCTGATGTGCTGCTGTTGTGCCCTTGTCCAAGAATGGCGAGAAATCGAGATTCGTGAAGTTACAGGTATCAATCTCCATTCTAAGATTGTTTTTTAATCTTTTCAAATGGGTTCATCAACGAGGGGTGTGGGACTCGGGTCATTGCACTGTGATCATAACTCAACCAGCTTCTCATGTTTGTAATTTCAATATTTGCAGGTCCTCAGAAGACAAAAACAAACCCTCCAACTATCCAATACATAGAATATTAGATTGATAGATTGCATAAAATATTAAATATGGCTGCAGTGTTCAGATCATATGTTTGGATGCATTAGAACCTCCTGTACAGGCAGCCAAATGGTAGTCTTTTTCTTTTGCAATTGAGTTTCTGTGTGGGCTTATTTCACCATTTTGTACAGCGCTTTACCGTAGTTGTACAAATTCTGTTTGGCATACTTTGAGCTGCTAAATGTACCTGTAAGATTGTTTTATGGTTTGCAATTATACATTGTCCTTTTGTCATAATTTCATGTTCTTGCTTTGAGCATATGGAATACCATAGAAAGTTCTGCTCTCCTTAAATTTGATATTGTTTAGATATTGAGGCATTTCTCTTGTTCTGTACCATTAATATTTCCGTGGAAATTGGCTAAGTTTATAGTATCTATAGGCATTTTGAGAGCTATGTATATGTAAAAAAAGGGGAGCTTATTAAACTCCCAATCAATATTTATATTTGTTGGGGGCAAAAATGGCATTTAATTATTTAATATATAATTTGGTTTATATATTAATTTAATATTAGTGCAATTGACACAAATACCCACATTTTTAAGTCAATGTCAGTCTTTTACGCTTCCTGGTACAATGTTACCTAAATTTACGCTCCCGCACTTTTTTTTACACAACAATATGCTCCAAAGAAAATTCTTGGATTTTTTTTTTACGCTTTGTTTCAACATTGTTTCTATCTTGTTTCTTTCAATAAATTTTCAGTGAAAAAAATAAATTTTGCCATCGTTAAATAATCAATTTTATACTCGAAGTCTTATAAAAAGTCAAGAAATATACACATAAAATAACACATATTAAAACCAAACAAATTAAAAATATTATATCAACAACATGAATAAAAAAAACACAATTCAATTTTTGATCCAATGCTTGAAAACATAAAAAACATGGAAACAACCAGGAGAGAATATAGAAACAAACCAGAACCAATATAGAAAACACCATATGAGCAAAAAGAGTTAAAAATAGGTAAAAATTGTATTTAAACATCAAAAACTTCATGGAAACAACAAAGAAACATCGAACAACATTAAATAGGGTATGGAAACAACCCAAAAATAACGTAAAAAATATTTAAAACACCATATGAATAAAAAGAGCTTAAAAATAGGTAAAATTTGTATTTACACATTGAACACTACATGAAAACAACAAAAAAATTATTATAACAACATTAAAATTATTATAGAACAACACCGAAACAATAAAAATAATGTACAAAATAATATATGAATAAAAAACAGCATAAAAAAAGTTGTTTTGAAACATCGAAACAACAAAGAAACAACATAGAAACAAATTTAAACAACATCGAAACAACTTATATAACATATAAAACAATGCAGGAACAAAAAAAAAAGAAAAAAAATAAAAATAATCAAAAATATGCAGGAGCATAAAAAAGTTTAGGTACAAAAGGAAAAGAAAATAGGTAAAAAAGTAATTGGAGCATTGCCCCTTAATATTAATTGCTCAAATGAGCTCTTAATAAAATAACCCTACCCAAATGAGTTCGGAACTGGCCCATAGGTTGATTCCTACACGGCTCATCTCTCAAGTATAAAAAGGTCTATCTTATTCATTTGTAAATAGATTTTCACATTCGATAATTTTTCTATGCATTTAATTCAATATTTAATTATTGTCTTAATTATTCTCTCGTTCGGCGTCTTTGATTTGAGCGTCGGAGGTGCCTCCCTAAGACAACCCATGGGGCCCTCTAACGTTTGCGTGTGTGTGCAGGCAAGTTCCAGTCGAAGGATTTTCCAGCTTTCGGAGAAGAAGATTTGAAGACTTCCCCATCGGGAAGAAGGATTTTATCTACACCATTGACTTTGAGTGATCTGTCCTAAAAAACAACATCATTTTGGCGTCGTATATGGGAACAGCCAAAGCACACGAAGATGCAGACTCAGTTGCAAGCACGTGAAGTTGGATCTCAAGCTGCATGTCATGGGCCCAGAGACCAGTAGGAAACAACCACCCGGAAGGCGGGAGGCCAACCCTCCTCCCCCTGGAAAAGTGCCACCCCCTCATCCGTTTGCAAGAGGCGCTCCGCCCGCTGAGGAAATTCGCCTAACTCAAGAAACCTTACAAGTTTTGTTGGAAGAGATCGCGCCGGAAAGCGACTTGACACGCATCGAGGGAATAAGCAACAAGAATCGAATACCTCCGCACCATGCTCCACCGACGAACAACAATAAAGACTCCACGAGAGGAGTAGGCGAGAATGATAACCCTGGAATGGGGAAGATCCAACGAGAGGAAGGAGGGGCGACAACAAGGGATGCCCAGGCACCGGTCGAACACAAACGAGTGCGAGATCACCTCAAGCGGGGACTCGAGAGCTAGCCCCGACACTAGCCAAGCTAACTCTCGAGGCAATATCTCTGCGATAAGAAGAAATCCATTCAGCTCAAGCGTACTAGAGGAACCTCTCCCTTTGGGGATAAAGACTTCCAATCTCCGGAATACGATGGACCAGGAGACCCACAAGAATACTTGGACAAATGTTACACTAAGGCCGACTTCAGACGACATGTCGATGCAATCTATTGCAAGATAGGACCACCCTGGCGCAAAGAGCTCTCTCTTGGTTCAACCAACTCCCAGTTGGATCTATTGACGGGATAGACAAGTTCATTGATAGCTTTTGATGAGTGTAAAATATACGTGCATTTAGGGGCTTCAAATGGTATATATTTGATACATTTGCATGTATATTCAGTATGTTTTGGTTGGTTTCCTTTGTTGAGCGTGATACTACGTATTCTTGTAACTTCTTATAGGAAATGGAGCTAAATTGGATAAAAGACGATATCGCATTCCAAAGTATAGATCAAGATCTAAGGTACGAGCAAATATGTGAAGGAAAGAAGCATGCACGATCGAACAAAAGGGAATTTCCTTCAAAAATATCCAAATGCGCTATGAGTTTCTAAAGACTTTGGTAGGGTTTAGTATTTTGGCCATACCTTTCTCTAAAAAATTGATATTAAGTTGATTTAAATGGCTATAGAAAGCTAAGAGAAACGGCTACAACTTTTACGAATACCCCAGAAGGCTACAACTTCTATGAAGACCCCAGGAGCACATTTGGACGTTTTACAAGTCACATGACCGTGTTAACACCACACGCCCGTGTGAAGAGATTCAACAATTTTCGAGTCCAAAACCAATCGCACGGTCTACCGGTGTGAGACCACACGGCCGTGTGGGTTGGCCGTATGACATAACCGTGTGAAAAAGTGACACAACCAGGTGTGAAAAAGGAAAAGAAAGGGGGACGAGAACCAAGTCGCACGACGGCCGGTGTGTGAGACCCACATGGGCGTGTGGAGTTGGTGCAGAAACCCATACGACCGTATGAGGCTACACGGCCAGGCTGTGTGGGACTCTACCACGCATTTTTGGAGTCCTTTTCCCGTTTCAACTCTACAAGTGATCTCTCCCATCATCTATAAAATGGACCCAAGACTTGCACGAAATTTCATCATCCAAAATTCATCAATACAACATACAACACATCAAATTACGCATGAACACAAGATTCGAAGTCTTCTGAGAGAGGAAGGTTAGGTCGCGAAAAACAACACAAGGCCTTTCGCATCTACGGGAGCACAAGAGCTTTGAAGGCTTATGAGGGGAATCCATCCCGACAATAAGGGGTTCTTTTTCTATGTCTAGATCTCTTGTTTGTGCTTAAACGATGTCATAATATTGATTTCGAATTTGTCTTTGAATTTGATATCAATGTTTGGCTAATCTTTCGGATCTTAGGGGCATAATCAAAAATGTGGATTCATGTTAAATCTTGATTAATTATTTTCTTAATTGATTCATGCTTTCTATTTTATGAATTCGAGTGCTTATTCTTAATTGCTTTTTATTTGGCCAATAATTTGCATGTCATATTTGTTAGTGCGACATTCGGAAAGGAGTTCTAATAAAGACGAAAATCAATTGGACATAAATGGTTGTATCGAGTTGGGAGACTTACAATTGTTTGTGGGAGTCATTCAATTCATAGATCTTTTGGGAGTTAATAATAGTTGTATCGAGTCGGGAGACCTACAATTATTATTAATCTACTATTTATGCGCCGCCCGGGAGGGGCAATAAACTATCTTAGGAACTGAACTCATAGAATTGCATGAATTAGTTTTGAAACTTTAATTGGATTTAATATGAAGAAACATGTTGAGATTATGTGCCTAAGGTTGCTCTTGTAGTTGTTGAAAATATTTGTGGGGTTCGCAAATTTATTTCTTTTATTTTGTTATTTTCGATTTTCATTAAAAATTGGATATTCAGTCGCTTCAATAAAATTGGAATGTGATGTTATTATAGTCTAAGTGTTTCACATATCAATCCCTGAGGAATACGGCCTTGCTTGCCATTATTCTATAAACTACACTGTACATTTGCAGTTGTATGATCCAAATATTTCTGGCGAACAAGTTTTTGGCGCCATTGCCGGGGATGAAAAGATTCTACTTAGATATAGTAATAAGTAGTTCAACTTAATTGAAGCATTTTTTTGTAAATATTTTTTACTCTTTTTTTGATTTTTTTTTCTCTTCTTCGTTTCTAACATCGTTTTTGTTGAATGCGAGACCGGAATCTTTGGAGATACAAATAGCGGTGGGAGGCCAACATCAAAAGGGAAAATTCCCAAGCGATACTGAATTTAATCCGAGAAAACAGTACAAAGCCATTTATCGGATGGATGGTACAAAATATAAGGGCTCAAGGATTTCAACTGCACGGTTCAACGACATTGATGCTAGAAATCTGAAGTCTTGCTGAAGACGTAAAAAACTTAGCGCTTTGTGGGAGGCAACCCAAGAGACGTCGCGACAAACTCCGGGGTAAAAAATGAAAAAAAAAAAAAGACAGACGCACATGGGCGTGTGGACGCACATGATCCGACCGTGCGATATGCTTCTCCAATTTCAAATTTGATGGACGAGCTTCGCGGCTTCACTGGAATGATCCCAGTAAGTACTCTTTACGTATTCCTCTTTCTTTTAATAATTTTCTTATATATTCGGGACGAAGCATATTTTAAGTTTAGGGGGTTGTCAAGAATGTGTAATTTAGTACTTTCTTGCATTTTGCATTGCATTTAGGATTGCATGTAGAGCATTTTGCATTTTAAAAAATCGAATTTTTAAAAAAAAAATTGATTTTTATATTTTTAGCATGTTTATCGCTTTAGCACATTTAATTGCTTTTGTGTTTTTTTCTTTTTCATCAAGATTTCAAAAATGCCCAGCTTCAGTATCATTTTACTATTAGCATTTAATTGAATGAGATAACATACTTTTGGGAATAATGTGATGAATTGTTGGGAATATGTCATTTATTTGTTTAGCATTAGTTAAGAAAATTGGGTATTTGAGCATGTTGCGAAAAATAAGTCTGTGAGCTTTTGTGCCTTAAACTGCTTTATATTATGCAGACTTATTTTTTTCTTGAGTATGTCATTCATGATTGATAGAACTCTAGAACTTTCTCTGGTGTGCAATTTTTGAAAATAATTTAAGGTCATCTTTATTTAGCCTACTTAGCCTAAAAAGCCTACCTATGAACTCATTATTCCCTAGTCAGCCAATTTTGAGCCAAAACTTTTTATTGTGATCCGCGTTAATCTTTAACATGATTTTGTCCCTGGAATTTTCTTGAGCTTATAGAAAATGAACAAGTTTGAGGGAGATGTGGTGAAAATTTACAAAAGAGAGGAAGTTGGCAAAAGAAAGAGGAATGAGCAGTGTCTAAGTGAACGAAGAATAATAAAGCTCAAAAAAGAAAGAAAATCTCTGAAAATCAAGAGAATCGAGCAAAAGAAAGAAAAGAAAATTCTAAAAATTGTGAAAAAAAAATGAGAGCTTGAGGCTAGAGAAAAAGAAAAAGGCAAAAGGCTAAGAATGAAAAAGGTGAAATAAGGGTGGAGTTGAGTTGAAAAGGAAAATACAATGAAAAATGAGTGTTATGCTAAAATTAAGTTGGTGAATTGCAAGTTTGTGCGCGTAAATTCTATTTGCTTAAGTCAAGTCACTTAATCCAAATTTCCCTATCCTTACCAAAGAGCCTACATTACAACCAAATAAAAGTCCTTTTTGATTCTTAGATTGTGCACACAAAAGTGGTCGAGATGTTAGATGATTTGCAAGCCTATGGTAGTGATCTACTTTCATTGAATTGAATTTGAGCATAAACACTACCCATACACTTTTGAGAGGCGAGTGATACACTATCTATTTATGATTCACAATGTCGAGTACCTAAGAGAGTATTGACTATGCCGAGTTTATGAATGATGACTTCTTGATTATGAATTACATGTTTTCTTAAGTATGGAGTCGAATGAGATTGAATGTTCATAGCGTTCTTGTGTGTTCGTTTTACCCCTTGATTTTATTTTCCTTAATTTGCTCGAGGACGATCAATGCTTTAAGTTTGGGGGATTTTGATGACTGTAAAATATACGTGCATTTAGGGGCTTAAATGGTATATATTTGATACATTTGCATGTATATTCAGTATGTTTTGGTTGGTTTCCTTTGTTGGGCGTGATACTACGTATTCTTCTAACTTCTTACCTGAAATGGAGCTAAATTGGATAAAAAAAAATAATATCACGTTCCAAAGTATAGTTCAAGATCTAAGGTACAAGCAAATATGTGAATGAAGGAATCATGCACGATCGAACAAAAGGGAATTTCCTTCAAAAACGTCCAAATACGCTAACAATTTACAACACTGGCAGAGTTTAGTATTTTGGCCATAACGTTCTCTACAGATATTGAGATTATTCAAGTGGCTATGGAAAGCTAAGAGAGCGGGCTACAATGTTTATGAAGACCCAATGAGCAAATTCAGACGTTTTACAATTAAAACGACCATGTGAATAGCCATACTCCCGTGCAAAGAGATTCAACAATTTTCAGAGTCCAAAATCAATCGCACGGTCTACCGGTATGAGACCACACGGCCATGTGGGTTGGCCGTGTGACACAGTTGTGTGAAAAAGGGAAAAAAACAGGGGGTGGACCAAGCCGCACAGCCGAACCGTGTGAGACCCACACGGGCGTGTGGAGTTAGTCTGTAAAACCCACATGGCCGTGTGAGGCTACACGTCCAGGCCAAGTGGGACTCTGCCACACATTTTTTGGAGTCTTTTTCCCATTCCATTTCTACAAGTGATCTCTCCCAGCATCTATAAAACAGACCTAAGGCTTGCACGAAATTTCATCATCCGAAATTTATCAATACATCATACAACACATCAAATTATGCAGGAACACAAGATTCAAAGTCTTCTGAGAGAGGAAGGCTAGGTCGCGAAGAACACCACAATGCCTTTCGTATCTACGGGAGCACAAGAGCTTCGAAGGCTTAGGAGGGGAATCCATCCTGACAAGAAGGGGTTTTCTTTCTATGTCTAGATCTCTTGTCTGTGTTTAACGATGTCATAATGTTGATTTCAAATTCGTCTATGAATTTGTCATCAATGTTTGGCTAATCTCTCCGATCTTAGGGGCATAATCAAAACTGTAGATTCATATTAAATCTTGATTAACTGTTTTCTTAATTGATTTATGCTTTCTATTTTATGAATTCGAGTGCTTATTCTTAATTGCTTTTTATTTGACCATTAATTTGCATGTTATATTTGTTAGTGCGAAATTCGGAATAGGAGTTCTAATAAAGACGGAAATCAAATTCAGACATAAATAGGTGTATCGAGTCGGGAGACATACTACTATTTGTGGGGAGTCATCATAGATCTTTTGGAAGTTAATAATAGTTGTATCGAGTTGAGAGACCTACAATTGCTATTAATCTACTGTTTATGCGCCGCCCCGGGGAGAGGAATAAACTATCTTAGGAATTGAACCCATAGAATTGCATGAATTTAGTTTTGAAACTTTAATTGGATTTAATATTGAAGAAACATGTTGAGATTATGTGCCTAAGATTGCTCCTGTAGTTGTTGAAAATACTTGTGGGGTTCGCAAATTTATTTCTTTTATTTTGTTATTTTCGATTTTCATTAAAAATTAAATATTCGGTCTCTTCAATAAAATTGGAATGTGATGTTATTATAGCCTAAGTGTTTCACATATCAATCCCTAAGGAATACGACCTTGCTTGCCATTATTCTATAAACTACACTGTACACTTGTAGTTGTATGATCCGAATATTTTTGGCGAACAACTTCATGCATTAATTCTCCATCAACAGGAAATGCTCGAAGACCATTGTCCATCTTTTCCAGATAAAGCGGAAGGAGGAAGAGCCCCTGAGAAGTTATATGAAGCGTTTTGTGGAAGGGTCAATGAAGTCACCAATGTTCAACATGAGACTTCGGCCAGGAATATTGCACCAAAATCTCCGCCAAGGATGTCGAAGGAATCCTCGTGAGGAAAAACCCCATCCACCTTGGAGGAGCTATTAAGCGAGAAAAAAACATATTCGAGTGGAGGAGTCCACCAAGCCCGAGCCGATACCAAGGGCAAGTCCAGGGATGATGACAAGAATCAATCTCGGAAAAATGGTCGGAAGAAGGAGCACAATGACCGGCCGAGAAAGAAGTAATATAAAAGGAGGTGGGAGAAGAAGCGCAAGTTACAACTCGCTCCCTTTAAACACGCTCTTAATCAAAATATTGACGCCACATGGAATGAGGGGATCATAGAGCCCTCCCCTCCAATGACAACCCGAACAGAGCAAATTCTAACAAATATTATCGTTACCACTATGAAAAAGAACATACCACCGAAACTTGCTTCCGGTTGAAGAGAGAAATCGAAAGGCTAATTCAGGACGGCTATCTGAAGGATTATGTGGACCAACGCAAGTTGAGGAAAGAGCCTAGGCAAGAAGATACTAATCACGCCCAACAACCTTAGGAGTCGCGATCTTCGCTAGCTCCTATGATCACTGGTTCTCACCCCTTCTCTGGGGGCCTTTACGTTAACTTTCTTGATTACAATGGGCAACTATTCACCAAAGGACCGATTTTTGATTGCTTATCCTGTGTCCAATCCTCTTCCGGCAAATCCCAGAAAAGAGGGGCTCTCTCTTCGAGAAGTCACCATAAATCAATCTTTCCAGTGATGTTTCGCACTCCCGGATAGGAGTTGGCTCCCTTTCGGGGGAGTCCCCATAAATTAATCTCTCCAGTGATGTTTCAGGCTCTCGGAGAGGAGGGGATCCTTCTCGGAGGAGTCATCGTAACTTAATCTCTCTAGTGATGCCTCGCGCTCCCGAGGATGAGGGGCTCTCTCGAGGGAGTCCTCATAAATCAATCTCTCCAGTGATGCTTTGCGCTCCCAGAGAGAATGGGATCTCTCTAGGGAGAGTTCCCATAAATCAACCTCTCCAGTGATGCTACGCGCTCCCAGGGAGGAGGGGCTTCTTCCTTGGAGGTCCCCGTGAATAAACCTCTCCACCGAGGTTTCGCTCTTAGAGAGAGGGCTCCTGGGGAGTCCTTGCAAATCAAACCCCATTCTACTAAGACCCTGGATAGGAAGGGCCTCCTCCACGGGGGTCTAGTAAATTTTCTCCTCCGACTAAGACTCGGAGGAAGGGCTCCTCATAAGGATCGATAAACTTTTCTCCACAATGAAATGTGCAAGAAAAAGAAAAAAAAAAAAAATAACACGTGGGAAAGAAATCAAAATGATGAGTCAAAATCTTGGGAAAAGCCCATGGATGGCACCCCCTATGCTCCACAAGGGCGCCCATTTCGAGGCTTCGGAAGGCGTCTGTGAAATATTCTTCCCCGGTAAAAAAAGAAGGTAAAAACTCTAACACATCGGGGGGAAAGAGATCAAAATTATCAATCATGAGTTAAAGAAGAGCTCCAGAAGGGTGCCCCCTCCGGGCTATGGAAAGGCGCCCTCTCCAAGCTCCAGAAAAGGTGCCATCATGGGGGGTTGCGGAATGACATACATTGACATTAAACATAAGTATTTTTGGCTATTCGAAGTGATTAAGACTTCCCGGGGAAAGGTTCATCTCTGCACAAAATATGAAGAAGTCTCCCACAACAAGAAGTCACATGCAAATATTACAAATAAAGCATGATAAAACAAATCAGATATGCATAAGGAAAAACATCAATATAGTTTAAGTGCAACGGAATATCATCCGGCCACATTGGCCAAATAAGCATCTCAAGATGCAATATCCGAGTACATGAAACAAACCCTAAACAAGTAGGGCAGAAATCAGAAGGCTATCTTGGCCAAGATACAATCATCGATAATCAGGCATGGGGGACTCCATCTCCCTCGGCAGCATTGTCCACTCCGTTAGGAAGACCCTGCGAAGCCTCAACCTCATCATCCTCCTCCTCATCAGAAACACTACAGTCAAGGATGTCTATCACCTCGCTATAGGCTTTTCTACTCTGTTGTAGAAGTTTCTGGCAATGGCGCACCACCTTATCAAAGTAGGAGGAGGACTCTCTCATCGATCGACGATAACACAAGAAACCCTTGTAGGCCTCAACCGATTGGCCTCTCCTTGGCCAATAACTCAACACCTGGGGAGCGGAAGAACAACTCACTCGTTTCGCATTATGGGCAAGCTGATCTTTCGCCCATGCATACTTGTTGGACAAATCCGACATCTCACACTTGTGATGGTTAGTTTCTACCTTAAGGGTTTTTACCTCAGTCCGAAGCTAACGGTTTTCCGCCTCCTTCACTTTGTTGTGATGGTTCAAAACCGCCTTGAGGTTCAGAATCGACAATAAAATTTGTACAAGTCTTAGCCAAATGAAAGACAAAGAATAAAGAATGAAGATGCAAAATAACCATAGAACCTTACTCGAGCGAAATCCCCACAAAGGTGACTCTCGATGTCCTTGAAGGAAAAAGACTCAAGACGGGACTGATCATCTGCGGATAAAGCTCCTCTCGTGCTAGCGTAGCCTAAGCCAGAATCCATGTAGTCCCAATGGAACTGAATCCCCTCACGACTCTTAACTCCATTGGAGAAGATATCTTGGGGATCAATGGTCCCGAAAGCAGTAACACCAGGCTTGGTCCTGGGCCTCTTAACCCCAAAAAAGCCAAAAGGAGGACGGGGAGCAGGAACATCAACAACATGGTCATCGGAGCAAGAACCCTGGCGCCGATCACTCTCTAGACGATGAGAGTGCGACCCTTGCTCACTATTACTTTGGGTCAGGGCACTCGAACTCCCGCCAGCAGCAGAGTTTTCCGTGGCTTTCTCCTTTTCTTGTTCTTAAAGATCATCAGCTTCGCGATGTTATAACTCTCCTTACCTGAAAAACAAGCAAGAAGCAATATCAGAAAATGGAGGCAGTTAAAATATACAAGTAAAACGAGAAGCAATACGTAGAAGTAAAGCAAGGTGGAATACCCAAGAACTCCCTAACATTCAGAAAACTCTTAAATAATTCCCTGGATCTATAAACTTCCGGCATCTCCTTTCAGGAAGTGGTAGTGCTTCGGGACATCATGGTTTTGAAACCTAGTTGTGATGGATCCCCAACCATTGTCCCTCACGTAGAAGAAGTCTTTTTCCACAACCCACTAGGAGAATGAAGCCCTTCAAGAAACTTACCTTTGTCTTTGGGAAGTGGTGGAAAAATGTGTCACCATAAGACTTCCCCGGCATAGAACAAAAAGTGAAATCCATCTACGAGTTGGAGTCAAGACCAAGCTGCCGCATCACATGCTCATAACCCCGTATACATGCATAAGCTCGAGGAATCAACTGACCAACGCGTGCTCCCACAGATCCAAGGATCGAGATGAGGAAATTATCTGGAGGAAGAACAAAACTAACAGAGTAACTGTAAAGATATACCATCATGAAGCCCTCGGGTGGATGAGTAAGTCTATTGCCCGGACCCGAGGCCAATATCACAAATGCTGAAGGAAGCTCTAGCCACTCCCACAGTCTATGAAGACAAGCTGATGATACCCGACTGGCCAACTCCTTCGGAACAACTACCCGACTCCCGGGAGGAGGGCCTATGTTGATACTTGGGGCGGCAGACCTCTTCTTGACTATCTTCCATGGACTCCTCCTTAGAAGACTCATTATTTGAATTCGAGTTTGGCTGAAGCTCTACGTCTCCCTCGCCACCAAAGCACAACTCTGGAGTGAGATGAGGAATATCAAAATCAATGGACAAAGGTGTAAATAGAATGACAGAACCAAAATCTAAACGCCCGGTAACACCCTGGCCTCCAAGCGAAACTAAAGAAGGACCAAAGTCCGAAAATCGGCTGGAATATGCGAAAACTCTAGAGAATATGGTGAAACACGAGAAGAAAAATGGGTCGTGGGGCTTGGGATGCCCTCCCCCACCCAGGAGGGCGCTCAGACGCGCCCTTGTGGTCGCCCATGGAGGGTGCCAAGGGGGCGCCTCTTCCACCTATTGAACTCTCATCTCTCTCCTCACTTGACACAATCCACTCATCACTCCAACTCTCCATAAGCTCTCACCTCAACTTTCAGGAAATTTTTCTAAGTCTTCTACAAAGCAAAAAATTTTAAAGTTAGAGAGTAGATAGAGAAATATTACATTTGGAAGACATGATCAAAGTTTCTCCTCCCAAGTGTCATTATGCAAATATGGTCAAAGATTCTCCAAAGGCAAGATATGATATACAACAAGACAAGCCAAACATGGTACCAGTTAAGTTCCCACACTATTTCATCCCTCCGCAGCACCGGAGCTTGGGAGCTTATGTTGGGGGCAAAGACGACATTTAATTATTTAACAAATAATTCAGTCTATATATTAATTTAATATTAATTTCCCAATGGGCTCTTAATAAAATAACCCAACCCAAAGGAGTTTGGGACTGGCCCATAGGCCGATTTCTCCTACACGACCCACAGAGCCCATCTCCCAAGTATAAAAAGGTCCCCCCTATTCATTTGTAAGTAGATTCTCACATTCTGATAATTCTCCTACGCATTTAATTCAGTATTCAATTATTGTCTTAATTATTCTCTCGTTGACCGTGCTGACTTGAGCATCGGAGGGGCCTCTCTGGGAAAATCCTCAGAGCCCTTTAACGTTTGTGCGTGTGTGCAGATGAGTTCCCTGTCAAAGAATTTTCTAGCTTCCGGAGAAGAAGACTTGAAGGCTTTCCCCCTTGGGAAGGAGGATTTTATCTACACTGTTGACTCTGAGTGATCTCCCCTAAAACAACATCTATATTCTTTACAAAATATTAAGGTGATGCTATTTTTTTGTTTAATGTATACTATTTATTTATTTTTATTATTATATATATACTATCTTACTTTATTCTATTTTATTATTATTACTAAATAAATGTGTAAATATTCAGTTTTTGATCTGATTGTCGTACTAGTATCTCTATGATATGATTAGTTTTGATGGCAATTACATAATATTTATAGAAAACGCCTCTGATGATAATTATTTGTTAAATTAAATTCGTATGAGAAAATCAAATGCAATTTATGGGATGTAAGTTTAAGAAGTTTGAACTTGCAACATGGTTGAATCATTGATGTAGTTAGACATGACCATGGGTCATGAAATGTCAGTCTACAGGTTCAACAAAGCGAGGAACTTTAACCAATCCTCTATACAAGGATGGTTTGGGTCGATTCCATACGACAGTGGGTTTGACTCAATTGTCGGTTCCGTGTCCATTTCAAATGCCTGTATGGACTGAATCCAACTCTTGTTTTAAAAAAAAAAACCTTCTAATTTGATGCTAACACATCAACAAGTTTTGTTTCCTAATATGAGAAATTGTCATCTTTCCATGGAATTGCTTGAAATTTAAGGAATCAATAAATTAAAATTTCCTTTCTCTCAACAATTGAGGAATCAACAAATCTCTTATGCCGAAAGTATAACTTTCTAGCAATGGAAACTTTGCCAATTTTGATGATAGCCAGAGCATACAAAATGGGTTCCTACATCATTATTTTTTGTCACCACGGGGAGTGAGTAAGCAAACCTTCATGTAAAGACCATGCACGAAATACCACACCACATATTTGTGAATTTGCTTTGTTCAATTTGCTCTTATTTCTCCTTTTTTTTTCCTGTAGCGTTCGTCTTATTCTTCATATTTTTTATGTTGTAGGATATTTGTGCAAATGTTCGCCGTGAAACTCATTAAGCACCTGTCAATTTCTGCACAACTTGTAGCAGTGGCATGAATGAACTTGCTAACCTTTTAGAAACCTTTTTTTTCTTTTTTGTGTTTTTTTTTCTTATTTAATTCTCTTTTCCTTGTATTTTTTACTGCATTCACAACGGTATTCTTCAGAAACATTTCTTCTCCATTGGACATCCAACACTAGGTGATCCTAGATTATGAAAACAATCTATGGAGAAAGACACAATTTTGGCGGTTCATGATTCCCTCGTCAATTAATTCCCAAATCAATGGACAAACTTGATGAATCCACGTCACTTGGAAAAATTGTCTCGTGAAATTCCATTTGACGAGAAATCTAAGAGGTGGGCTTTGCAAGAAACTCATCATCGACAATCAAAAAAGTCGACTTTCTTGCTGATTTCGAAGCATCGCGTCATCAAAGTTAAAGTGATGTATGGAGATGTCATTAAGGTGTGAATTTTGCAAGCTACTCGTCACCAACGATTAGGGATGACAACAGACGGGTTTGGGATGGGTTTAGCCAAACTCGGGACCCATCCCGCCAAGAAAATTAAAACTCGAGACCTGCCCCATCCCGCCTCAAGATCCGCCTTGCTTAAAAACCCGTTGGGGCGGGTCGAGACCCGTTAGACCCGCCAATATTTTTTTTAATTGAAATAATTTATTTTTTTATATTTGTGTCCAAATTTTCAAAATTAATCAAATGCCAATAGGTAAAAAAAATGTAATTATGCAACTCATTATAACTATATTTTAAAACTATTTAGCTACTATAAGGATTTAAAAAAAATATTATTAGGATCTTGCAATAGTACTCACTAATACTCAAAATAAATATTCAAATCACAGTATTACAAAATATTATAGTAGTAAATTAATATTAATACAATACTCAAATCTAAAAGTAAATAATGCAAAAATGTAATAATACATATTAAAAAATATAATAAAAATTAATATGGCGGGGCGGGTCTGGGACGGGTCTGGGACGGGTCCTATTCGACCCGGGACCCATCCCAGGACCCATTTAACCGGATCTAGACCCACCTCGGTGAGGTAGATTTTAACCCGCCCCATTACCATCCATACCAACGATAGATTCGCCAAGCGGGGATACTCCATCAAGCAACTCATCACCATCAATAAGCTTGCCAAACATGGATACATCATCAAGCAACTCGTCACCAACGATAGACTCGCCAAGCGGGGATATGCCATCAATACTTACCAAGTGGGGGAGATGTCATTAACACTACAAGAAAAATGCTAATAGATATGAATAATGTTTTGGTCATATCATTTAGAATGGCCAAAGATAAAATGGTTGAAGAAGGAAGATCGGAGTGAAACTAAAGTTAATTGAAAGACGAGTGGGGATGCAGAAGGTACAATCTTCCGGTGCATCATCGAGGTTACCGCATTAATCGTTAGGGATTTTGATGAAACAATAGGTGATAGAGACATTTTAGTTGAGACTCAATTAGGACAACTTAACACATAAATGCTCAATTATGCTTGTTTTGGTCTTCAATATCCCTGCTTTTTCCTTATGGTGAAGATGGGTAAAGAGAAGATATTCCGTTTTCTAATTTAAGATCAACTAATGGAGGGAGAAAGAATGTGAGCGTACGAGAATTCTTTGCATATAAAATGCATGAAAAGGATTGTGAGCCCTGAACAATTTTGTCTTCTGGAAGACTTTTCCAACAATTTGTGGTTGATGCGTACACCATGGTGGAATCTACACGTTTGAACTATATATAAGAATGCATCACAAATAATTGCAGTGTGAAATGTACAAAGATTTACATGATGCTTTGTTACGCGGTGAAACTAATGCATCAACTCAAGGAAAGAGAATTATATTGTCTTCATTTTAATGGAGGTGCAAGGTATATAATTCAGAATTATCAAGATGTGATGGCTATATGTAAATGGATAGGTTATCCAGATTTATTTATTACATTCACTTGTAATCCAAAATGGCCAGAGATTGTGAGGTTGGTGGAAAAGAGTAGTTTGAAGTCTGAAGATCGTCCAGACATTGTGTGCAGAGTTTTTTAAGTTAAACTAGATGGATTGATACAAGATCTTCCTAAGAACAAAATATTCAAAAATGTTAAAGAATGTAATAATTTTTATCAATTGTTTAATTATTTAATGTCTTTTTGTTGATATAAATTGAAGTTAATGAACATTTTGTTTTATTTTACAATAATATATACCATAGAGTTTCAAAAAACGATTTTGCCTCATCCCATATATTGCTTTTTCTTTGTAAAGAAGACAAATTTCCAACACCAAAAGCAATCAACCATATAATTTTCTTTGAGATACTTGATGAGAAGGATGATCCAGTTTACTACAATGCAGTCCGTGATTTTATGTTACATGGTCCATGTGGTAATGAAAGAAGATATTACCCTTGCATGATGGATGGTTGTTGGTCAAAGCATTTTATGAAAAAAAAATTGTTAATTTAACTTCAGTTGATGACGACGACTATCCAATTTATAGACGTAGAGACAATGTTCGAACTGTTCTTGAGAATGGAATATATTTGGATAATAGATATGTTGTTCCTCATAATAGATATCTGTTAATTCTATATAGAGCACATTTAAATGTTGAGTAATGTAATTAATCTTGAGTTATTATCATGTAACTGCTTCATTCTACCAGAGCTCAAAAGATGAAAGTTTGGAGAAGAATATGGATGATGTTAATTTGTATTATGATTGTATATAAATTTCATCGTGTGAAGCTGCCTGGAAGATATTTGGTTTGAAATACACTATAGAGACCCTCTAGTAGAGCGATTGAGTTTCCATCTTCCAAATCAACAAATTGTTATTTTTTCTGATCAGATAGATTTGACACTATTCTAGATAAAGAAACAGTTCATCAAAGTATGTTTTTTGCATGGATGGAGGCTAATAAAAAATATCATGAAGCAAGGGAATTAACATATAATGAATTTAATGAAGTTTGTTTAGAAATTAGACTCGAGATAATAGGTTCCAAGGAAAAGAGTATTCGCAATTAGTCGCATTCTCTTTGTTCCTCCTGGTTGTGGTGATTTTGTACTATTTAAGATGCCTTCTTAATATAGTACGTGGTTCCACATGCTATGAAGATATATGTTTAATTAATGGGGTGCAATACCATTGTTTTGTGATGTTTGCTATTCATTAGGTTTGTTAAATGATGACAAGGAGTATATCGATGGGATTATTAAGGCAAGCCATTGGGCATTGACACAATCCATGAGAGTTCTTTTTGCAACACTTCTATCATCTGAATTTATAAGCCGACCTGAAGTAGTTTAGGAATCATGTTGGTCTTACCTATCAGATGACATTATATACAGACAACATAATTTGCTTCAATATCAAGGTATACATCAATTAACTTAAGTTTATTTTATTTAATTATGTTCTAATTTAATATGCTTATTTGTTATGTAGAATTGCAATTGGATGAGGATGAAGTTAAAAATTACGCGTTGGTGGAAATTGAGAAAGAGTTATGAAGCTGGGGAAAGAGTTTGGGATATTTTAAATCAATGTCATTTCCAGGCGATCATTTTTATTTTTTAGGTAATAGATTAATTCATGACGAGATGTGTCATGATCGAGTGGAATTGCCAGAAGAACACAAAAATCTGTTATCCAATTTGAATGATGAGCAACGCCATGTTTATGATAATATCATTGATCATCCAATTCAGTTATTAGTAAGATGTTTTTCATATATGGTTATGGGGGAACATGAAAGATATTCATATGGAAGACATTATCTGCTCGATTGCGATCAGAAGGAGACATTGTACTAAATATGGCATCCATAGTATAACATCTCCTCTTTTGCCTGGCGGTAGAACTATTCACTATAGATTTTCTATTCTATCTAATCCGAATGAGGGATCAACTTGGAACATAAAACGAGGACCCTGCTTACAGAGCATATGCTAAAGTCCAAGTTTATTATTTGGGACGAGGCTCCAATGATGCATAAATATTGTTTTGAATCATTGGACAAAAGTATAAAAGATATTATGAAAGAAATCAATACTGGCAGAGCTGATATTCCATTTGGAGGAAAGACAAATGTGTTTGGTGGAGATTTTAGGCAAATACTACCCGTATTTCCGAAAGGCAATAGACAAGATATTGTTCATGTTACCATTAACTCATCATATTTGTGTAGTCACTGCACTATTTTGAGATTGACAAAGAATATGTGAGCGCAGAATGCAGAAAATCAGAGTTTAGAAGATTTGAAATAGTTTGCTGATTGGATTGCAAAGATGTGTGATGGAAAATTTGGAGAACCAAATGATAGGTGTGCTACAATTAATATTCTTGATGAATTTTTATTGAAAGATTTCACTGATTCGATTGCAGCGATTGTGAAGAGTACATAACCGCTGTTTGGAAACAATGATAATGACAATTCATATTTTGAACAAAAGGCAATACTGGCTCCAACTCTTGATGTTGTTCAATCTATAAATGAATATATGGTTTCAATGAACAATTCCGAAGGAAGATTATATTTGAGCTCTTACACGTATCATTCTGATAGAAATCTTGATCTTTTGAATGATGTTCACACTCCAGAAGTTTTAAATGGGATTAAAGGTTCAGGTGTTCCGAATCACGAGTTACATTTGAAGGTTAAAACTCCTGTTATGTTGCTATGCAATATAGATCATCCTGTTGGGTTATGCAACTACACTGGATTAATTATTACAAGGCTTGGGGACCATATTTTGGAATGACAAGTTCTTACAAGCGACAATCTTGGTCGCAAGGTCCTTATTCCCAGAATGTCATTGACGCCTTCTGATCCAAGACTTCAATTCGAATTTCAACGACGGTAGTTTCCACTAGTGGTGTCTTACGCAATGTCCATAAAAAAAAGTCAGGGTCAATCATTGTCTAATGTAGGACTTGTCTTAAAAAAGCCCCTGCTTAGTCATGATCTCTTGTATGTTGTTGTTTCTAAAGTTACGAATCCAAAAGGGCTTAAAATTTTGATATGTGATATTGACAATAAATGTACCGATTCAACGAATAATGTTGTATTTAAAGAGGTCTTTCAGAATTTATAAAAAAATTGTTAATGTGAATTTACTTATAAATTCCATATTTATTTTAAAACATTCTATTATTTTGTGATTTGTTTTTTAAAAAATAAAAATTGATACGATTAATTGTTTCTTCGTATAGCACAAAATAAAGAAAATGTATTTGCCATATTATTTTAACATCATCTTGAAAATTTTCTTTATGATTATTTGTTTCGTAATATAATACAAAATCAACTTTTATTGACTCTAATCTCAATTTTAATTATTTGTTGAATTTGTTTAATGATAAATTATTTCGTAATATAATCCATACAAATGTTTGTTTATAATTTTTCATATTTTTTTTATTGAAATTAATAACACGTCAATTTCTAATATTTTTCTAAATATACATCCCGTGGATCATACGGATGGATTACTAGTAATTTGTAATAGTGGATAATAGTTTGTTTTTTAAGTTCTAATTACGCTTTGTAAGTTAAAGTCTGCTTGTTTTCGTATACTTGGGATATTTTGGATTTAGCTCTTGTAAAACATTTATGTATTATTCCATGGCCGTACTCGATTGTTTTATGTTGGATTCCAGTTTAGTCGGATTTGTTATCCAATTTCGCTAAATTATAAGTTGATTAATTTAGTTTATCTATATGGATGTACGATTATTTGATTTGGGAAGGACATAAATTCTTTGTTAAATCAACTGACAATTAATTTATTACCCCACTAAATAGTAAATATATTAAAAAATATTTAAATATCACCAAACATGCATTGTTTTATTCTTTCTTACAAAAATATTATATGTATTATTATATTCAAAAATCGAAATATAAATTATCATTAAACTTTAGAAAATTATAAACTATATATATATATATATATATATATATATTATATATAGTATCTAAACTCAGTATACAAAAATATACTTACCCATAGCTATCCAAGAATTTAAAAACGTCAAGTTAATATTTTATTTTGAATTCAAATAATCAAAATAATTTGTTATGTTTAATTTTTGTGTATTTATTATACACATTTGTTACTATAGTTTTCTTCTTCTTTAAATTTGAATTATCTAAGTTGTTCAATACGTTTTCAGAAAATATTTTAAAATATTATTCTAATTGATGACGCCCGAGCCGAGCTGGAAGAAACGGTCCCACGTGGCCATCCATCAAGCACATACGAGGGGCCCACAGGACGATGTGAACCGAGCCGGTGACATCAGCTGGAGTGCCTGGTGACGTCATTTGCTAGGCTCGGCGATCCCGAGCCCAACTACCGAGCCCGACCTCCGAGCTGAATCTTGCTGGGAAACGCATGCGCGGGAAATTCAAAAGAATAATTATTTGCCCATACTTAGTACTCCATTAGCACCAGAAGCTGCCACGTGTCAGAACGTGATCAAGATGAGTCACCAAGTGGCAAAAAACTTGGCTGGCATGCATGATTAGGAGGGGACATATGTCCTTTTTAGATTATTTTTACTAATTAGTGCAAAGATGACTATTGAAAATCCACTTACTAGAGGAGTATAAAAGAGAGGAAAAGAAAAGGAAAAAAAAAAAGAAAGGCGCTTGTAAACACGCAGCTGTAAGAAAAGACCGACCCCGATTCTCGGCTCGGCATTATAGTGAAAAGGCAGAATTAGCCACAAAGAAATGTGTATCTACATTTCCACGCCTTATTTACATGTCCACGTGTTAAATATTTCATACAATTTGCTTGTTTACCAAAACGCACGTCAATAAATTGGCGATAGAAGGAGGGTCCGTATTGGTCCAGTCAGAATTCCAAGCTAAGTCAAGCTAAGTGAAACCAGGTAAAATCCAACGTTAACTTTTTTGTAACAGACAAAATGAGTCAACAATCAAGAAATGCTCGTTTAACCGAAGAACAACCCCCAAACAACCAAACTGGTCAAACCACTAATGGCCAAAATGTGCCCCTAACTGAAGCAGGGAGCACTACTTTATTTCCTTTTGCCCACTTGATTGCTAATCCAATGTTCACTTGGTTTTATACCAATGATTTGGGCTTCCTAGACTTGAGTTTTGTGTTGTTTTTGAGTATTTTGAGTCATTTGAGTAGCCAAGCCATGTTGTGAGCCAATTATATTGAGTTTATAGTCATACTAATGAATCGTGTATCAAAATAAGTATGAACGAGCAAACAACGAGAGATTGATTGGAAGAAAAGTCCAAATGCGTTTGGAATTTCTAGCACTGGCAGAGTTTCGTATTTTGGCCATAACTCTCTCTACAAAATTGATATTGATATGATTCAAGTGGCTATGGAAAGCTAAGAGATAGGGCTACAAATTTGAATAAGGGCTCAAAAGCAAATTACAACATTTGGTAGGTGCAAAACTCGGGCAGGCGCTGCAGCACCCGTCCACGGCTGCAGCGCCCAATACAGGGTCGCTGCCGTATGAAATTTCAAGTGGGGCGCTGCAGCGCCCGGGCGGATCATTTGTGGGAAACTGCTGGGCGCCGCAGCTCCTCGGGACGGAAATTACTATGTTTCTCCACCTTTTTCTTGGACTTTTGAGGGGCTATAAAGAGAGAGGGGAGGCTTGGTCTAGGAGGGAGGAAAGGCTGGGAATACACCCAAGAACACAAGAAACACATCAATTTCATCAAGGAAGAATCAATGGAAGAATCGGGTCAAATCGGAGCTTGAGGATTGAAGATTAATCGAGAGATTATCCATTTCCCTAAGTTTTCTCATTCTTTGTGCTTTAATCTTTCATTTTAGCTTCTTATGAAGATGAACAATTTGTCTATGAGTTATTTATTTATAATGAGTAGCTAAACTTCTTGTGATTTTTGGGTTTTGAAAGTAGATTAATTGAACTCTTGTTGATTGTTTTAATCTTAATTGAAGTTATTGTCTTGAAGCCTATTTGAGTACTTTGTTCTTATTCTTGTTTTATCATTTGGCCAATGATTTAGCATGTTTGATATATTGATTCATAATTCGAGAGATGAGTTTCAATATTAGATCTTGAGTACTTGACATGAATATTTGCATAATCGAGAGGTTTGTGAATATTTGTGAGGATATTTGATCTTTTGTGCATTTGGGAGTTGTGTATCCTATGTTGAGTAGAGATACTAGCATAGATATTTCAATCTACACTTTATATACATCTCGAGATGGAGGATAAAATACCGTTGTGATCGTCTTATAGGTGTATTGATAATAACTTTGGCTTTGATTAAATCGTAAAACAAGAGGAATATTAATTGAAACCATAATCCGGGAATCCATTTCATTTCCCTTGGTAATTCCACTATTATTTTCATCTTGTGTTTTTGTGGTTATTCTTGTCTTTTCTTCCACAACAATCATTCAATTTCGATCGTCTAAATAAAAATAAGGCTATCTTAGTTCAATACTTAGCGCATTAATTTATTAGTCTCCGTGGATACGACCTTGCTTACCCTATTCTATAAACTACACCGTACACTTGCGGTGAAGCTAAAAATAAGGTGAACATCCAACTTCCGTACAACAGATGAACCAACTTATTTCTCAAACGCTTACTACCACAAACTCACAAGCACCTCCTCCACCTCTCGTAAATACTCACCCACTTAATCCCCCGCTGAATATAAATATTAATCATCAAACCCCTGCGCCTCCTCATAATGAAGGCCAGGAGGCTAGTTTTGGTCATGAACAGCGTGACCGTCGTGATAGGAGATGGTCGCGTGAGAACAGCGAAGAGCAAAGCCGTGTAGCTTAGTCACGGCCGGAGCCTACACGCCACCGTCGCGCCCACTCAGTGTTCGCTGGACGCCTAGGGGTTGATCCTCTCCGTCCGACTCGATCGATAAGCTCTCGCCTCTGGTTCTCGGATGAACGAGAGCCGGCTAGGGTCAACCAAACTCAGGGCCCTAGTTTATGGCAGGAACGGGAGGTAGAAATTCAGCGCCTTCGTCGCCGTTTGAATGAGCTGGATAGCGGTCCTGAAGGTGACCAGTTCCAGAGGCCGCCCCAAGTGATGAGCCAGCCTGCCGTTATATCACCTTTCACCCCGGGTATTTTGGCGACCCCGTTACCGCTAAAGTTGAAAATCCCTCAAGTCGGTCTATACAATGGGGAGACCGACCCGATGGCTCACATCCACAAGTACCTAGCGTGGATGGAGCTCTACAGCCCTAACAATGCTATCCTTTGTAGGGCGTTCCCATTGACGTTGCGCGACCGAGCCCATCGCTGGTTTAGGACCCTGCCACAGGGGTCCATCCGAACATGGGGGGATCTGGCCTCCTCCTTCACAACGCACTTTCTGACCTCCAAGGTCCAGAGTCGCGCCGAAGGACTCCTTAGTAAACATCAAGCAAGGGAAACACGAGCCCCTGAAAAGTTATATCGCTCGGTTCAATAAGCACATCCAAGAGATGGAACCAGTATCGGACGATGCTATCGTGATTGCGGCTATGGCCGATCTCGCCCCCGAGACGTGGTTTAACTACTCTATCCACGAATCGGGGACAACCTCGTATCAGGAGTTTTTGATCCACACGGAACGCCATATCTGCGCAGAGGAGGCTATGGCAAGTCAACGCCCTGAGCAGAAGGAGGGGGGCGCGAAGAAGGATGGGAGGAAAGAACTCGCTTCGGGATCGGGGTCGGGATTCAGGCCATTTTTGGAAAAGCCGACCACCAGATATAGGGCTCGCCAGGACGTGCGAGCCAAAGTTGCTGCACTGAGGAGTACCTTGACCCACACTCCTTCAGCCATTTGGAACGAGATACAGTGTCTGAATTTGCTGCCACCGGCTCGGCCTTTAAGGCTTGAACCGGCTAAATTGGATGCACGACAATGTTGTGCCTATCATAAATCGATAGGCCATGATACTGATGAGTGTCGGGACCTCATTAGGGAGATCATGTGCATCATCCAGAAGGGCGGTTTGAAAAGATACGTCCATGAATTACCGCCCCCACCAGCAATTACTCCAGGTGTAAACCCGAAGCGGTTAGTGAATTCGGCTCCCTTACCCCTACCACCGAATGAAAATCAAGGTAGGGAGATCCTAATGATGTCCGGTGTAAATCGGATCAACACCAATGCGGCTGAAGATAGCCGCTCTAATCGAAAAAGAAAGGCTAACGTTAGACAAGTCGCCCATGCCGAGAGACAAGTCTGGGTGGCGGAAATTAAGGAAGGTCAACCAACAAGCCGTTTCGTTTTTTTGGACGTTGACGCCGACTAGGTGGTCCACCCGCATTCTGACCCCCTAGTCATCACTGCACCGATCCTGGGTATCCCGGTCCACAGAATTTTAATCGACTCAGGGAGCTACTCGTCGGTGATCTACGTTCGAGCTTTCAGGAGGTTAAATGTGGACGATAGCTACATTCGTCCGTGCAATGACAGTATTTTGGGTTTCAGAGGAGGAAGAATAATCCCGCTCGGCGAGGTTGACATGCCCATCCAAATGGGGTAGGGGCCACATAAACGGATCGTCATCACCACGTTTAAAATAATTAATGCTGATTCGGAGTACAATGCTATTATTGGAAGGCCATTGCTTTATCATCTAAAAGCGGCCGTGTTAATATGTCATTTTTGCATAAAGTTCCCAACGCCTAACAGAGAAGCTATACATAAAGGAAACCAGAGGGAGTCGCGATAATGCTCTCTCAAGCTCCGACCCGTCAAGATTAATGTGGTAGAACGGGGAGAAACCAGTGGGATAACAAAAGATAACCCAAAAGCAGAAAATGAGCTCGAGCGGGAGGCAAAGGTGATTTCGGAGGGTGATCCAGGTCGGCGACCTGGAAAGGAACCAATGGTAGAGGATCAAGAGAAGATAGAGTCGGTAGTAAAAGACGAGCCGACCGCTGAAGACGAACTGCCCCTACAGAAAAAGGAGGGGCAAAGCAAGAAAAGAAAGCATGCGGAACCTGTTGAGTAGGTCGACACGGTCGACGTGGGAAGGCAGGATGGAGGACGCCAATTACGTATTGGCCACGACCTCCAAGAGCCATTTCGGTCGGAACTTATCGAATTTCTGGGAAATAATCTCGATGTATTTGCATGGACACACTCCGACCTGCCAGGGATTGATCCTAAGCATGCATGTCATCCTTTAAATATCGATTTGACGTTCCGTCTAGTGATTCAAAAGAGGCGCAAGCTTGGCCCCGATAGGCAGATCGCCTTGGAAGCCGAGGTCAACAAGTTGCTCGACAACCAATTTATCAGGGAGGCTCTCTATCCCCGATGGGTAGCCAACCCTGTTCTAGTCAAGAAAAGCAATGGCCAATGGCGCCTTTGTGTGGATTTCACCGACCTCAATAAGGCGTGCCCCAAGGACAGTTATCCATTACCTAATATTGATTACATGGTAGATGCCACGGCAGGACATGAGCGCCGATGAGTTGTCTCGGGTATGTCCCTTGCACGCTGATAAAGGGAGGCTCGCCCAAAAAACGGACCTACCCTACAAATAAAGACTTGGTTTATGAACCAAGCACAAAATAAAGACTTGGTTTATGTGCCAAGCACAAAATAAAGACTAGGTTTATGAACCAAGCACAAAATAAAGACTCGGTTTATACACCGAGCACAAAAAATCAACTAAGACAGACAAAGTTCCTTATTTATGAGTATTGGAAACCGAGTGACCGAAAGAAAGCGAACAAAGCAAGCACCAAAATTTTAAGTACATACACAAGTGACTGAAAGGAAAATTCATTCCAACATCAAAAATACTTACAGAGGGGGGCCGGAGCCCATTACATTCCAAGGCTCAAGGCCAACTAGTCTGTTTACATACAAGTACGAAAAGCTTATAAAAGGAAAAAAAGGGAGAAGGACTAAGACCGAGTAGGTCAGTAAACGAAAGAGCGTTCGCAAACTACTCGTGAACAAGCTCGGATATTGTTCGTTTTTGTTCGTTTATTTAGTTAAATGAACATAAACGAACAAATTTTAGAGCTCGTTAAATAAACGAACGAGCTTGAACAATCCTATACTCGTTCATTAATAGCTCATGAACAGCTCGTTTAATGTTCGTTTATAAATGTTTACGAACAAGTTCATTTAGTATTTATTTAGAATTGTTCGTGAACAAGCTCGTTAAGAACTCGGCTAATAGCTCGATTATTATTCAATTAATAATAAATAATGTTATTTAATTTAAAAATATTTAATTTAAATATTGATATTTGTTTGTTTGTTTGTTTGTTCGTTCGTGAACATAATTATTGATTGTTCCAAGAACAGGTTATGAACACAAATTTGAATATGAACATGTTCACGAACATGTAACGAATACGAACTCGAATATGAACATGTTCACGAACATGTTCGTGAACAAATTCGAGCATAACAAAAATTAAATGAACGAACACGAACACAAACTTAACAACCCAAACCGAGCTCGAGCCGAGCTCGAACAGGACCAAAAATAAACAAACATTTGGCAAACAACGCTCGGCTCGGCTCGGCTCGGATCGTTCTGACCCTAAGACCGAGCGGGGGTGGGATCTCAATGGCCCCACCGAAGGCAATTTCTTCTACATCTGGAGGAGGCGAACCTTGATTGCTAGTGACCCCAGCGAATTGAGGGCGAAGAGTATCGAGATCGGCATCCAAAAGGGCCAAGTCTTCCTCGAGTTGCGCGACGGTTCTCTCGGCCTTACGATCTCTTAGAATTTCCGCGATGCACGTGGCATGACCACAAGTCAACATGAACGCGTACTCCTCAGAGTTCTTATAAACTTGGACGGCATCTATGCGAGCCTCCTCAACCTGCTTACGAGCAGCCTCCTCTGCCTCTCTGCGCACCTCCGCCACGCACCTTTCCATTTCCTCGGCCCCAGCAGCGGCTGCACGTTCCAGCTCGGCGATTTTTTCCCAAAGTTCTTCTTCAGCCTTGCGAGCTTGATCTCGCTCGGCCTCGGCCCTTGCAGCGGCTTCCCTTTCGAGGCTGGCTTGGGCTGTAGCCTCCTCCACCTAAGTTTTTAAGGATTCCTGCACCCCTTGGCAGAGAGCATGAGCCTCCTGCAGGCCCTGATGGCGCTTCTCCAATTCTTCCACCCCACCGATCATGTGCCACAAAATTCGATGAATACGCCTGCACAATCCCATGACGATCGGGCCTTCTCTTTTCCGATCAATCTCTGAGAAAAATTGTTCGATTCCCGTGGTCCACGCCCTGGCCGCCACTTCCCTGGCCGCCCGACCGGCCTCAAGCAAGTTCTTCACCTGCTCGTTAGTAGGAGTGGAGCACCTTACGAACTCCGTGAACCATCAGGGGCGAAACCCAGCCATTCCGTCGCTGGCCTCATTCATCGCTTGACTTGGAGGAATAACGTGACCCTCCCGGCCAAGGTCATCCGAGAAGGTCCGCGGGACCATACTTTTAGAGTTCCGTCTAGGAGGTACCGGTGATGTCCGACCAGCCCCTTCAGTTTGCCCGGGCTCTTCAATCACAATCCCCACTCTTCTCCTTTGGGAGGGGGGCTCCTCTGCCTCGGGAATGCCATCGGCGGGATGCTTCCCAGCCCGGATCTCTTCCCTCCAAGCCGCCTCTGCATCCACGGGCTAGTCCATGGCCGCCCGGGTCCGGAGCGCGGCTATGTTCCTCACACTCCGAAGGCGTGCGCGGAGATCCAAGCCACGCCCTACGAGAGATGTTCAACGGATAAGAGGCGAGAACAAAAAGAATATACGAAAAAGAAAAGTACAGAAATATACAACACTTACTCGCCAATCGCAGCCCTAGGCGGCCAGAGTCTGTATTTGCACGACGCAAGACAGATCTCCCGGCTGGCTAGCCATCATGTGCGGGAGATGGCCCCCCGCTCCGTCTGCTGGCCGCTCTTCCAAGATAGGGGTTGCACCTCCTCAGCCCTCGGAGGACAATGGTGAGGCTCTCCCCTGGCCTCCTCTTCTCTTCCTGCCGCCCCTCCTCGAGCAGCCCCCTCTGCTTCTGGGTCGGCGGGCAAAGCAAGCCTCAGGCCGGTCGCGGCCAGGTTAACGTCGGTGGCCAACCTTTTGATCCGCCTGTCCATTGCACCTCTGGCCTGGATATTCTCAATCCTATGAACAAAGGTGGCCGACAATGGCCCTCTGGACGGTCGGTTCCCTGATAAGAAAAAAGAAAAGAACAAAAAGGCAAAATTAGCCCCAGAAAAATAAAATGAAGAAAGAGTGAAAACTAAAGAAGAATAAACTTACTGAAACCGAAAGTAAAGTTTGAAGGAGGGTAAAGGACAGTCTCGTCTGCTCCGACCCCCACGCGAGCCTGCCACTCGCCGCTCACCCAAAGCCATTTATCCTTCCACTCCTTTAAAGATTGTGGAAGGCCTTCGACCAGGCTGTCTGCGTATCCGGATCTGGTCTGCACGTAGTACCACCCCGATGGCTGCCCCCGACCCGGTGACGCAGGGGTCGCTCGCCAAATGAAGAGCTCGTTCATCTCTCTGAATTTAGGGCGGGGATACCCCTCCAGGTGAAACATCACCAACAAACCAATTATTCTGCCCCAGGATATGGGATGTACCTGGGTAAGGGGAAGACCCCACTTGCAGAACCACCGCGTAAGAAAAACCAGCAATGGAAAGCGCAACCCATACAAGAGACTGGAGATGTGTATGGCCACGCACCTCTCCGGCAGATGCTGGGGAACCTCCATACCGTCCGGTACCCAAAAATCTATGCCGCCCGAAATTTAATACTTCCGTTGAAGCTCCCCCATCTCCGGAACCATCAACATGTTGGGGACATCATTCAAATCACATGGCGTCCACCCAGGCTCCACTCGCAGTCGAGGGCCTCCTCCCCGCCTGCCATCACCATCACGATGGCCCGCTGGCCCATAAGGCCTCTCGGCCCTCAAATCTCCGGAGGGTTCGTCCACCCGCTCCGCGTTATCACGCTCAGGCTCCGATGGGTTCATGCCTTCTTCTCTTTCTCGCTGACGGTGTTGAGGCTTAGTACTCAGGAATCCCTCACTGGAATCCTCTTGCGCTAGTCCAGGATGGTATACCACGCCCTCTCGAAAAATCGTTACTGGCACCGGATCAAATATCGTAAGTGTCCGCTCTAATGACGTTCTGGTAGGGCAAGTGTGATTTGAAGAAGAGATCTGGACAATGCTCGGATTGTGAGGCGAAGTTTGATGTGCTGGAGAAAAAGAAACAGAAGGTTCAGAAGGGGGGTCCTCAATTTCTACCTCCACACTGTAGCTACGAATTCGGCTATCCTCAAAGGAAGACATTTTATTTGAAAAGAAAGGATTTTTCGAGAAAGTACCTAGTTTTGAAGTCTCTGAGCTTTGAAAGCCGACCCAGAATTTCTGCTCGGTCTCAATAAATTTAGCTTGGAGGATAATGGATGCGAAAGTGTAGAATGAAGGAAAAATGAGGTATTTATAGGTGTGGTTCCCTCGAAAAATGAGATGCCTATTCGAAAAGACGCGCCTTTTCAATCTCAAAAGCCATCAAAAGCACGTCCCCACGCCCGCTGACAGGACTGAAACACCTTTTCGGTTCCTGCGCAGGATTGGTCCAACCAAAAGAGGCCACGTGTCAGTCATTATGGCACCACAATTAATGCGCCGCTTCCAGCATTTATCACTACATGCCAGATGTCAGAAAAGAATGACTTTTGAGGTTTCCTCTTCCCCATTAAAGACTTATGATTGACATTAAAGTTTAACTCCGACTTCAGAAATTCTTCTCCCGGAATTAAACTTGGGGGCCATTGATGACGCCCGAGCCGAGCTGGAAGAAATTGTCCCACGTGGCCATCCAGCAAGCACATACGAGGGGCCCACAGGACGATGTGAACCGAGCCGGTGACGTCAGCTAGAGTGCCTGGTGACGTCATTTGCTAGGCTCGACGACCCCGAGCCCAACTACCGAGCCCAACTACTGAGCCCGACCTCCGAGCTGAATCTTGCCAGGAAACGCATGCGCGGGAAATTTAAAAGAATAATTATTTGCCCATACCTAGTACTCCATTAGCACCAGAAGCTGCCACGTGTCAGAACGTGATCAAGATGAGTCACCAAGTGGCAAAAAACTTGGCTGGCATGCATGATTAGGAGGGGACATGTGTCATTTTTAGATTATTTTTACTAATTAGTGCAAAGATGACTATTGAAAATCCACTTACTAGAGGAGTATAAAAAGCCTCATTTTAAGAGAGGAAAAGAAAAAAGAAAAAAAAAAGAAAGACGCTTGTAAACACGCAGCTGTAAGAAAAGACCGACCCCGATTCTCGGCTCGGCATTATAGTGAAAAGGCAGAATTAGCCACAAAGAAACGTTTATCTACATTTCCACGCCTTATTTACATGTCCACGTGTTAAATATTTCATACAATTTGCTTGTTGACCAAAACGCACGTCAACACTAATTAACAAAGAACCTAAATTTAAAATTGAATATAAAAATGTTCAATATAAACTAAAAATGATTTTGCTAAGGGCAATTTATCCAAACACTATTCTGAAATGAGCTAGTCTCCTATCAGACGGTCTAACGGATCTAATCCGTCAGACGGAGCCCCAACAACCAATTTAGACCCATATACAGTAAGTTAGTAACCAACCCAATTCAACCTACATATATATACACACACAGAGAGAGAGAAATCACACGAATCTTCTTCTTCAACAAGCTTACACACACACAGACAACCATAGAGCCTTTTTTTTGAAAATCAACCGGCGTCCGGCGGCCATCCGCCGCCGCCCTAGACTGCTGAAACCAACTCAGTTGTGTCCGATAACGAGTAACTCTGAGAAGATCTAGGAAGCACCTAAGCCCGATAACGATTAGTAGATTTTTATGGTTTATGATTTGGGTGTTTTGGTGCTCATTGTCTTATAGTATTGTACCTTTTTTTCGAATCAAGAATTGCTGCTTGTAGCTTGTAGGTACGATGATAGTATTCTACCTCTCTGTCTTTGGTGACCTCCTATTTTAGATTTCTTTATCTCCCCATCTCTTTGTGATTTTCTCATCCTTAATTTCTTTTCAGAAGACTGATATGTGCCAAAGTTTGGTTACAATTCATGTTTATTTTTCTTTGAGAAAGCCAAAAAAAAGACACGAATAGAAAATAGAAGAAAGCACTAAATGATACAAGTATTAATATCAGCTAATACTTTTATGAAAAACTACTAATACATTTTATAAGAAAAACTAATACTTTGGAGGAGCACTACTAAAATACTCTTTAGGAAATTACTAATACTTTTTTGAGAAACTACTAATACTTTTTCGAGGGACAACTAATACATTTCGGGAGAAAAATTTAATTATAATCAGGAAAACTACTAAAATACTCTTCAGGGAACTACTAATACTTTTTCGAGGAACTACTAATACTTTTTTGAGGGACTCCTAATACATTTTGGGAGTATATTTATGAGAAATACTAAAAAACTCTTCAAGGAACTACTAATACATTTCAGAAGAACTGCTAATACTTTTTAGAAGGACGCTAATACTTTTCGGATGATCGTTAATACATTTCTGGGAAGAATTAATTATATTTAGGAAACTACTAAAATACTCTCTAGGGAACTACTAATACTTTTTCGAGGAACTACTAATACTTTTTTGAGGGACTGCTAATACATTTCGGGAGTATATTTAGGAGAAATACTAAAATACTCTTCAAGGAACTACTAATACATTACAGAAGAACTGCTAATACCTTTTAGAAGGACGGCTAATACTTTTCAGAAGGACTGTTAATACCGGTCTCTGAAAACTACCAAAACACGATTGCTAATATTACGAAAATGCCACCAAGTCCCGGTGGTCGATCCGTTTAATCGGGTCGACTCAGTAGACGGCCTAGGACGAGAGTTTTTGTGTTCAAATTGATTTAGGAGGTGAATGTTAAATTGCAAGATGTGGTAAACCACTTGGAGTCAAATTCAAGGCCTGTTATTGTATTTTGCTATTTTATTTTACGACATAAATTAGTTTAATAGTTTCTCCAAGACAGAACATTTTTGCGAACAATTGTAAAATTTTGCGAATACGTTACTTTGTTTTTTTTTTTTTTTTTTCCCCGAACGAACACGTTACTTTGTTAATTAGATCAGTTTTAACATTTTTTTCTATTTTCCTTTTTAATTTCTCACTGTAGTCTGCTCATTTGTCGAAGTGCTCCAACAAGCACGAGAGAGAGAGAGAGAGAGAGAGAGAGAGAGAGAGAGAGAATGATCGCTGACGGAGTTGAAGACGAAGAAAAATGGCTCTCCGCCGGGATCGCCGGCCTTCAACAGAACGCCTTCTATATGCATCGCGCTCTCGTACTTGCATTTATTTGTTCTTTTTTTTTTTGTTTTTTTGATTTCTGCGATTCAGTTAAACCCTAGTTTTTGAATTGCAATTGGCCTTAATTTTAGGATTCAAACAATTTGAAGGATGCTCTGAAGTACTCGGCTCAGATGCTTTCGGAGCTCCGGACTTCGAGGCTCTCCCCTCACAAATACTACGAACTTTGTGTGTAATTAAAACGTGGCTGTTCCCTGTTTCATTTAGTTTACTTGGTCCTTTTCTTAGTCATCTACTGAATTTGAGTTTGATGTGTAGATATGAGGGCGTTTGATGAATTGAGGAAATTGGAAATCTTCTTCAAGGAGGAGACTAGTCGCGGATGCTCCATCGTTGAACTTTATGAGCTTGTGCAGCACGCTGGCAACATCTTGCCGAGACTGTAAGGAGTCATTGTCTGTTTTTCTTAATTTTATTTCATTAAAACGTTTTTTCCCCTGTTTTTCTCGGTGATGTTTCTTTGCTGTTAAAAAATTTGCATTTGGATTCAATACAAGCTTTTGTATATTGGAAGTTTAGAAGCTAGATGTTGGCAGGAGGAACAAACATAGATTGTTTTTAGGAGTATCATGTAAGTGATAATGGTTTATTTGTTTTCTTCATTTCCTTTCTGTTTCTATTCTTTAAGTTCCGATGGAAGGAAAATGGGCATATTTAAGATTCGAAGATCTTATCATATCTTTGCGCATCTCTTGGGAATTATGTGCATGAATGACAATCACTTGAATGAATGTTTCATTTTGACAATTTGTTCAAAAGATGGCATATTTTATGCATGAGGCTCCAGCATCCCATGGGTTGTGAAGTTAGGATTTGTGAAACTTACCCCTGGAAAGTAGAGACAGTATTTCATTGGCTCCAACTAGTGGCCTCCAGGTCAAATGGAGCTTTCGTCACTCCAAGACCTGGCTCGTATTACGCACAGCGGAGTTGGTCATTCTTCTGATTTCCATTTTCTTTTGTTAGATATTTGCTTTGTACTGTCGGTTCTGTCTACATAAAATCCAAAGAAGCTCCAGCAAAGGACGTTCTTAAAGATCTTGTGGAAATGTGTCGTGGCATCCAGCATCCTTTACGTGGGCTCTTTCTAAGGAGTTACCTGTCTCAAGTCAGTAGAGATAAACTGCCTGACATTGGTTCCGAATATGAAGGGTAAGAATGTTATGTGGTCATTATTTGCTTCTGTTGGTTTTAGCTTAAATGATTATTAGTTTAAGGGCCCATAAAATTTATGAGGAGCTATAAGAGAATAATTTTTGTTGTTTGAAAAGCCATATACACGGTATATTTTTGAGTCTTGACCTGGCACTTAGTTTTATGATTCGGGCCATATCAACTTCTATACCATGCCTGGTCCGTTTTTCTAGACAACAGTTTAATTTAGTTCATTTAAAACGCATAAAAGACATGACAGCAGTTGGTTTCTTTATTTTAAATATGTCTTCCACTAGAAATTGCGGTTATTAGCATGATGTTCCTTAATGTATTTATTTTGCTGTTGCATTGTAACCTGGTTTTACAGTTTAGCTTATCTGCCTGATTTTGATGGTCAGGGAGTTTGAGAAACTAGTGGGTGGGATTGCCTAGAACTTTTGTTAGTTGCCAATGTCGTAAATAGAGTAGGAATATGTACTTAGTTATAGGGTTGGTTCCTAATTTTAGAGATGATTTCTAATTGTAGAGTTGATGCTTTAGATAGCATGATTATGGGAGTTTGGTATCTAATAGCTCGATTCTAGATTTTAAATTGAACCTAGTTTTGTATATATATGGATATTGACCTCTTGAACTTCCAAATATGTAAGCAATCAGAACAATCTCTTCTTATAACAACTCATGAATTTCCGTGAAATTTTATGTTTTCCACGTGACACTGAAACATGTACTTTAAGGATCTGTGTGCTTATGATATGACACATGCATAAACTAAAACGTCTCTCTCTATCTCTCCCATGAAGTGTGTCTCTATTTTTGTTCACGTGGTAATTTCTACTGTTTGTAGATGTTATAGTTAATGTGATTATATTTGGAACTTATGAATCAACCTCATTTACTAAAATGTTTCTTTGACTCGATAGGGATGCTGATACATCTTGTCATGGATGCTGTTGAGTTTGTACTCCAAAATTTCACTGAAATGAACAAACTTTGGGTTAGAATGCAACATCAGGTGAGATGAGAAATGGCAAAATCTAGTAGCTGGTCTTATTAATTTTGTTGACTGTTTTCCGTCATGAGGATAAAAGTAGATCATTAGAGACTTAGAGCAGATTCATGTCAACGCAGGCCTTTGTTTTTGTCATTTTGAAATGATTGATAATTTTCTGATCATGAATTCTGGCTTTTTTGGCCTTCTTATCTGTAGGGACCTACTAGGGAAAAGGAGAAGAGAGAAAAAGAAAGGAGTGAGCTACGTGATCTTGTAAAAGTTCTCTCATAATTTTACTGTTCTTGATATCAGTGGTTGAGTGTACTCACAGTCTTATTTTGTTCATCTCATGTTGGTTAGGTGGGTAAGAACCTTCATGTTCTCAGCCAGATTGAGGGTGTTGACCTTAAAATGTACAAAGAAATTGTGCTTCCCAGAGTGTTGGAGCAAGTAAATATTGACTTAGGTTAGATTATTTATTACTGTTTCTTTACTTGCAATTTGATGTTGTTCACCTGTGATGTGGCTTCAGGTTGTTAACTGCAAGGATGAGCTTGCCCAATATTACTTGATGGATTGCATAATTCAAGTGTTCCCTGATGAATACCACTTGCAGACTCTTGAAACCTTATTGAATGCCTGCCCTCAACTTCAGGTGGGTACAATTTTCTGCTCTATTAGATGGGCTGGTATCTACAATGGTTAAAAGTTGTATGTTGATTCTCATGTCTATTGGTGTTGTGTTTATATATCAATTCGTGCTAAACTTCTATCAATATCATGCATGCTTTTCCTCAGTCTTCTGTTGACGTAAAAACAGTGCTCGCTCGTCTGATGGAAAGGCTTTCAAATTACGCTGCTTCTGGGGCAGAAGTAAGTAATGGATAGAACCTCATGAAATTTGTTTTGACATATTGTGTCTCACTGAGTTTCACGCTGCAGGTCTTACCTGAATTTTTTCAAGTAGAAGCTTTTGCAAAACTAAACAATGCCATAGGCAAGGTAATCTACTTAGTCTCCATCACAAAGATATTAAAATTTTATGATTTGAAGTGTTTGGATACGAATAATTCTTGCTGTGGTTATCGTCGTTTCACTTCAAGTTGAACTCATTAGAACGTTAACAACTCTAACTAGAAGAGTTTAAATTTATGATCTGATATATCTTATAAATTGTGATTATGATTCTTTTGTTGGAGCCCTGATTTTCTCCTTATTATCTTACACTTCTTGTGGATAGAGAGATTTAGGCCATGCTTGTTTTTGTTTTAGGTGTTTTGTGAAGGGGTTTTAGGGAGATGAATTTGGGAATGAGAATGGATGAAAGTAATATTTGATTTGTCTTGGGGGAGTCAATTTTTGGTAAGATTTGAATTGTTAGTGGTGTCACATTAGCCTTTTTTTAAAAAAAGATGTTGCTATTTTAAATGTAAAAGATAGGTGATACAAGTTTTTATAATAATATAATCTTGATAAAATCTGATGATATTGTTCTATAGCGTGACCCATTTGTTTTGGGGAAAGAATGGATTTGTTTTAGGGGAAAAGTGGATTAGTTTTTGGGGGAAAGGGAGAATTTGCTAAATGCTTTTTAATATTGGAGGAATGAAAACGCTTCCGTGGAATTAAAATGAATGCAACAATACTATTAATGGCCACATAAACTAAGAAAATGCCTAATGAACGGAGAAAAAATATATTGATACCTATATATAAAAACAAAGGGGATATACAAAATTGTGCAAATTATTGGGGAATTAAATCAATAAGTCATACAATGAAACTATGGGAAAGGGTTATAGAGGCAAGAATAAGAAATGAAACTAGTATATTAGATAATCAATTTGGCTTCATGTCAGGAATGTCCACAATTGAAGCTATGTACTTAATTAGACGATTATGTGAATAATACAATGTGAGAAAACAAGATTTACATATGGTTTTTATTGTCGTTGAAAAGGCATACGATAAAGTCAACTGGGATATAATGTGGCGCGTATTGGAAAAAAGAGGAATAAAAATAACTTACATAGATGCCATAAAAGGTATGTATAATGATATAACAACATGTATCAGGACACCAACCCAGTGAATTCCCAAACACTATAGGTTTACACCAGGGATCCGCTTTAAGCCCTTATCTTTTTATCCTAATAATTGATGAAATCACTAAACACTTACAAAAATCCATCCCTGAATGTATGCTATTTGCGGATGATATAATTTTAATTGATGAAACAAGAGAAGAAGTAAATGCAAAATTGGAAGCTTGGAGAGAAGCACTCGAATCAAAAGATTTTACTATAAGTAGGGTACAGGAACAATGAGACAAATGTTAAAATTGATGGACATGAAATGAGTATAACAAGGAGTTTTAAATAATAGGATCTATAATTGAAGAGAACGGAGAAATCCATAAAGATGTCACACATAGGATCCAAATGGGTTGGAATAAATGGAGGAGCGCATCTTCTATCCTTTGTGACCTTAAAATACCATTAAAATTGAAAGAAATTTTTATAAAACGGTCATAAGGCCCGCAATGCTTTATGGAGCGAATGTTGGGCGACTAAATATGAACACGAACAAAAATAATTTTTATAAACGGTCATAAGGCCCGCAATGCTTTATGGAGCAGAATGTTGGGCGACTAAATATGAACAAGAACAAAAAATGAGGGTAGCAGAGATGAGAATATTAAGATGGATGTGCGGACACCCTAGATTAGATAGAAATGGACACATTAGAAACAAAGTGGGAGTAGCACCAATAGATGAGAAAATTAGAGAAACACGATTAAGATGGTTTGTACATGTTTATAGGAGACCTTTAGATGCACCCGTGCGACGTTAGAAGGTAGGGAACCACTCACACAAATCAAAGGGAGTAACCTCCTACTAAAGCATGATTATTGCACATGATTCAGTTGCTAATTTCTTGGGCCTGTTCTTTGCTGCTTTCTTGTCGTGCTTGCATGTAAGCACGCGTGCTAATGACTCATGAAGACAACTTAATAGATATTCTGCTTTACTTGATATTTGTTTATTTCTGTATGCAGTTTTTATCATTTGATTGTTATTATTATGGTTTCTAATCTACAGATATTTATCTTATGCAGTTCTTCACTTTTAGATGCTGTCACTACTTTTAATTGCATGCATTTAGAAAAGTTGTTCTGGGATTAACTCACACTTGGACCAAGTTCAGGCTTGGTTTTTTCATCCCGTCAATGAACTGATGTCAGCTCTTGAGTGCAGGTGATAGAAGCACAAGATAATATGCCTATTGCTGGAGTAGTAACGTTATATGCATCTCTTTTGACATTTACTCTACAAGTACATCCTGATCGGCTTGATTATGTTGACCAAATTCTGGTGAGATTTGTTTTCTCCTAGGATTAGTATAAGTGTGTCATCTCTCTTTCTCACTTGCCTTAATTCTTTTTGACTGTTTTTTTGATGTCTTCCTGGTTGGCTTGATTATTCAGGTAAACTGTTCTTAGTTTTTCTTTGATTGCATGAATTGATACCTGGTATGATCTGCATTAACTGTAAGTCTGTAATGCTTTGTGCAATATCATGAAGTGGATTTCATCTTTAGAGGAGTCAAGTATACGGTTTCATCCGTCTCTATTCTTTAAAACCCTGTGTTCCTTCCTCTAAAAGACTAAAACCCATAAAGAAACCCTTCCGAATGTCGGACTTCCACCGTGCAAGAAGAGAAAGAAAGAAACAAATCCAACAATTGAATCAGTACTGTCAATTGATACGTCCATGAAGAAGTCTGTAACAATGGGTTGTGAGGATACTTCTAGACTTCTAGTCTCTCTGCTGATGCATGTAGAATATTAGAATTTATTATAGTCTATTAAATAACTCACCTCTGTAAAAAGGAAATCTTGCTCTTCTCTTCTCCCCTTGATGTATTATGGAAATCCTTTATGACTTGCAATTCTATTGAACAACTTACATCTGTAAAAGTTAATCTCGCGTTTTTGCACTTATTCCTTTGTGTGTGTGACTTCCCAGATGTTTGTAATATGACATTGTATGGGAACTTTGTATTTTTTTTTTTTTGTATGTCAATGTTACCAGCCAGAACCCCATTCATTTTCCTGCAGGGAGCATGTGTAAAAAAACTTTCAGGAAGAGAAAAGCTTGATGATAGCAAAGCAACAAAACAGATTGTTGCACTACTAAGTGCTCCACTTGACAAATATAAAGATATAGACACTGCACTGAAGCTGTCGAATTATCCTCGTGTCATGGAGTACCTAAATGATGAAACAAAAAAAGAGATGGCCAATGTTATCATACAAAATATAATGAACAACAAGACTTGCATTTCAACTGCTGAGAAGGTATGTATTTCCACAATTTACTTTAGTAAGTTGAAGTTTTACTTCCTCTTTGACCTGGAGTTATTGTTCTTATAGGTGGATGCATTGTTTGAATTGATAAAGGGGCTTATTAGAGATTTAGATGAAGATCTTCGTGATGAGGTGGTGTGGAGATGGTTTCCATCAATTTATATGTGGTTTTAACTGTCATTATTCTTTTTGATTTTTGTATCTGTCCTAATTAATTCATTTTTGTAGGTTACTATTATTATTTGCTCTGATGGATTTTCTTTCCCTTGTATGATCAGCTTGATGAGGACTTCAAAGAAGAGCAGAACTCTGTTGCACGTCTTATACAAATGCTTCAGAGTGATGATCCAGAAGAGATGTTGAAGGTGATCATAATTTTTATTCTTTTAACCATTGATAGGAGCTCCTATTTAATTATTTTCGGTGACCCTAACCAGGCAACATTGATGCAAGTATTTCACATGCTTTTTACTATCATTACAACTCACTTATACGCTGTATAAGTTGGTTATACATCTTCAAAGTTGTTGATATCTAGTCATAAGTTTGGCGTGGTCTGACTTGATTTGAATTGTTGGTGAATGTTGAAAAATGGTACTGAGTTAATTAATTTTCAAATTTAACCTTAAAATTGCTGGATTATTTCCTAAGAGGTATAATCAGCACATACTCTTTATCTTTATCTACTTCTTAGCTCTCTATGCGCAAGCTGGAAAGGTTTCCATATTGTTTTCTTCTCCTTTCCCCCAGTGTTCTGCTTGCATTTTCAAGACAAGGAGACTCCCCTTGCCCCCCAACCCCCATCATCCTATCCACCAAATCTAGAAGAAAAATTTATGCTAAAGTTCCGAGTCAGCAATGCCAATTATGTCCACTCTATGATTTTAATGGTGAAAATTTCTTCTGGAAATTGGGCACTCATCTCAGCAGTGTTTTCGTTGGCCACATCCATTTTCTCACGTGTATAGTTTGCATACTCTCTTTTAAGTTCGTGATTTTGTATTTTGCATATTACTAAATGGATAGATCTCAATCTTAATAAAGAGGATAAATGAACACATGGCTACTCAAACTCTTTATTCTTAGTTACCCGTTATGGTGCATGGTGGTGGGGCTATTGAATTGTCCAGATATTGCATTTGGTACCTGAAAGAAGAATTCCAAGTATTTATGTCCCACAAACATTCGTCATTTTCACTATCAATTGTTGCTTTTGTGTGTGCGTTATTAGGACTGGGCATGATAAGAACTTTGAAGACTGGTAAGCATCCTACCGCCAGTTAGCCTCAAGGGTTCTTTTTTTTTATTGCATAAAACATCAATGTATGACAATATTGCATGTAATTTTCTTAACATTGTTGTAAGGGGAGATGTTGAGCATGTGGTTGAGCAGCTGATATTTTTCATCAATGTCGAATCGATATAAAATTATGACACCTCACTTGTGATCAAATTGTCTTGATGTAAATCTACATGGTGAGAGACATTCTCAGAAAAATTACCTGTCTTAAACATTTGGCAGTGTTCTGATGTCATTTGAATATTGGCTTTCTTCTTCACTCGTTTTTTCTTTTTTCTTTATTTTAAACTCTGTATTGGCTCTTGTTGAGTAAGTGTTATCATTTTTCTTCCGTATATCTCCAACAGGAAATGATTTTTCTGCTGTATTTATTTTTAGGTTGCAGTTCACTTGGCCTATATTTAGATGCATCTGTTTTGTCCATTATTCCCTCTTTAGTCTTTCTTTTCCCTTTTCCTTTTATTGACGGTCATATGCTTGTTGAGTTTCAGATCATCCATACTGTGAGGAAGCATATTTTGACTGGAGGACCAAAGAGGCTTCCGTATACGGTCCCTCCACTTATATTTAGTTCTCTAAAGGTATATCAGCTTTTCAAATCAGTTCCTAGTATATTCTTTAGATCCTCCTGAGCACAAAGATTAGACGCTATCTGGAAAATTATCATGGATTCACTTGGCATAGGATCAGTATACGCAGTCTTGGTTGCAGCTGTTCATAAATAATGCACTGTCCTTAATGTAGAGGAGCATGAGAGCACAGTTTGTTTTCTATTCAGTTTTGTGGCAATGACAACCTAAACATGTGAATCTAGGCATGTATGTCTAAATTTTCTCCAAAGATGGGTGTTTTCCAACCTGGTGGTGGAATGCTAGTACTTGCATGTTTGACTGTCAAGATTATCATGTAGCTCGAACACATGATTTATTCTACATCCTAGGTTTTTTTTATTATGTAAATTTACATAAAATCAACTTACATTAGCTAGTGGCTGGATGTGGTCCTAAGTTAAACGAGGAATTTTCATTTGCTCCAACATATATATTAGTATACCTACGATGCAGTTTTTATGAGATACCATAGCAATTAGGGATAATTACAAAAGCTACTCCTAAGGTTTAGCCTAACCAAAAGAACTCCAATTCTTTTAAAATTGCATTTTGTAAATTAGAAACATATGTCAAGGGGTTATTTGTAGTTTTGAAGGAGATTTTTTTTTTTGGGTAATTAGGCTAAACCTCAAGAGTAGTATTTGTAATTATCTTATTATCCCTTGTAATTATATGCAAAAGTCTACTCTGAGGCATCGGAGGACCACCAAGGTTAAATGTTTTTTATTTTTACAGAATAGTTTTTTATTTTTATTTTTTGGAAAAACACCCATGGGGGTGGGGGATTAAGGTGGATCCCCAACCTATGTATTGTGAAGAATTAAAAGAACGATTACACAGTTCGATTACAGTATATCACTTATATCTTTTAAAAGATGGGATGCCAATTTTATCTATTCTATATACACCCAATATGCATCTTGGTAAAGAATCTTCATAAAAACACAAATTGGACTGAACAGTACAGCCTAGCTTGGCAAGCCTATCAGCTAGCCTAGATGGTTTCTGTCTCATAGTGTATGCTGCCATTTCACTGCTTTTTGTTGGAGAAAATTTGTGGTTGCTGTGAGTGTCGCAGAAGCCAATGCCCTGGAAGATTGCTTGGAGAATGTTGAAATCAAAATAAGACTCAATTATCAAGTTGGTGTGATAGATATCAGGGAGCTTTTTCAGAATAAAGTTAAATGTTTCATCTGTTCAGGCCTATGCTCAATTAGCCTGTACAAATATATGTTACCATAACCCATGGAAGCTATTTGTAACTCTCTATGTCAGTTGATCTGGCCCCTTCCGTTTATTGAGAGAATATTTATGTGTAGAAAGGGGGGGAGTTTAGATCTGTTCTCCTCCAAAAATAGCACTAATTATAGGAATCCTCATGGGTGTTACGACAACTTACTGTCCAAGTGTCATATCATAATTTGGTATTTTCTTCCAAAGAGTAAGTTGTTTGGAAGGCCCCCATACCTAAGAAGGTTCAATTCTTTTCATGGCTTTTGGTCAAGGGTAAGTTGTTAACCTGTGACGTTATGCAAAAAACGTTTTGCATATGCCTCCCTATCCCCAAATTGGTGTGTTCTTTGTAGGAATCACTCCGAAGACTTTACAGAGTTTTGTGGGATATGGATATTAGGTTGGCTATGCCATTTGCAGCTGCCGATTTGTTTATGTACAACGCTGGTGGTCTTATTATTCCTAGGGGTCAAGTTTTCTGGAATGTGTCGCCCATGTAATGTGTTGGCCTCTTTGGCTAGAAAGAAATAAAAGAATCTTTAAAGATAGAGAGGAGTCTTTAGAACAGGTGTGGTATAAGGTTAAGTTTAGGGTCGCTTGGTGGGCCTCCATTCATAAGGATTGTAAAAGATTTTTTGTTTCTGATATTTTCAGAGATTGGGGTTGTGTCATGTAGTTATAGGTTTTCTCTTTGTTCTTGGGACTTCTTGTCACTGTGGACTTTGTACTGTTTCTCTATTTAATAAAACTTTCTATTTCCTATAAAAAAAAAAATTTTCCTCCAACACATGGATAACTTTTGTGATGAGAATCACGCGACTAAAGTTTTTCATATTATTTGCTAGATGAATAGTCTTTGAAATGGACTCTCAAATATGATCTGGAGGAATGTGGAAGTAAAGTTTCAAATGCCCTTGGATTTACATGCCCAAAATTGACTATGTAGATTTGACTAATTGTGCTAGAAGTGCATTTAAAAGTAATCACCAAGCATATGATACTTGCAAAATTATTAGTGTGTGCCTTATTTTTTGTCACTCATCTTGACCAGTTTCTGCCACTTGCTTCACGCCCACCTTCATTTGTTCTTAGCCTCCAACACTCCTGCACCTGCTCTAACCTACAACCGACATCCCAGCCTGCTGGCCCAACCATTTGTCATTTGTGACCTGATCCATGTCACCAAGCTCAACACCGAACTACTATCACAACTCCTAATATGAATATTTTGTGAGAAAATCAAACAAAAAAACATATGATGAGCATTAATTTCCTAATAAATACGACCATCACTATGGGCTGTTAAATTTTTATCCTTCATAAATTCTTCACCATCATGATCCCGGTACTTGAATAGCCTATGTATGCATATTTCTTCAGATGCCATTGCTGATTTATCGAGTAAAGAAGATATGGTATGGCCTGAATCGAAGGGTTGTTGCTGTTTCTAAAGGAAGGTGAAGATGAGTGGAAATCCACGTCCATGGTTGAGAATTGAGCTTATGGAAGCTGTTATCCCTTGGGAAGATCTTCTTTTTATAACTTATTAATTATGGAAGGATGGTAGTGGGGGCTGAATTCAGTGTAATGGAGATCGTGCTAGTAGCTGTTTGTAAGCTCCTGAGGTGGAGTTGGTTTGTAAAGCTACGGGCTTGATATGCTTCTCCTGAGTGGGTGGGTTGAGCGTGACAAGATGAGTTGGACGTGACAACAATAGAAGTCAAATAATAAAAAGTACTATATCATTAATTCCAAACGTTTTCGTGTCCTTTCACATTTGATGAAACCTAACAAAGTATGCTTCTTTGATTGGATACATTGTTAGGGTCGGACTCTTTAGAATTTGTTTGTGATTGAAGACGTGGCATGGGAAAGAGGTGGACGCGACAACAATAGATTAGGTCCTGTTTTCGTGGGTGTTGAATATGTTCAAACTTCATTTGAACACCCGCTAGCCAAGGGAGATATATTTTTTAGAATACCTTAAAATCAAGGGGAAATGTTTGGCCTATCTGATGTTTCTGTATCTCGAGTGCAGCTGGTACGACGTCTGGAAGATCGGGATGAAAGTGTATCTGGTGATGAAGCATCTACCACACCAAAAAAGATCTTCCAGATAGTGACACAGGTATTAGCGGTTTTACCTTCCTGCGGTGTCTATATTCTATATTTGTTTCGTGCTGCTATCTTGGCCATCAACAGTTGCTGTTTGGGTGTTGAAAATATCTTTAAACAATGTTTCTGATATTGGACCCTGTAACTATTCTTTATAATTGATATCTTTGGAAAAAACTTCTAAGTCAACCTCATGAGTAATTTGCTTAAAAAACTTCTCAAATTTTCTCTGTTTGAGATGCATTTGACTGTTGCTCTTCCTCCATATGCTGGTAGCTCGATAGGGGTATTCTCTGCATGATATGTTCATTAGAGATTTCACTTTGATCCCTCTCTGCAGTAATTTTCCACTTCGACCTTTTCTTAATAGTTGGCACTAATGTCACTTCTTTTTTTCTTTAGACAATCGAGGCCTTATCAAGTATTCCAGTACCTGAACTGGCTCTAGGATTGTACCTCCAGTGTGCTGAGGTACTCCTTTCTTAACTTGGAATCTTAAATGTTGTATCTGTATTTCTCCAACCTGTGGTTAAATTTGCTGATTCTCAGGCTGCAAATAACTGTGACCTAGAACCTGTGGCATATGAGTTTTTCACTCAAGCTTATATCTTATATGAAGAAGAAATCACGGTAAACGGTCAATTTCTCATTGTCATATTCTTCTTATAGTAGCACAGATATTTGTTCTTTGGCCAAATGGCATAGTAAAGTGTCCGTAAATGCTTATTTTTCCACGTTTGCCTGAATTATTTCTGTAGGATTCCAAAACTCAGGTGACTTCGATACACCTAATAATTGGGACACTTCAGAGGATGCATGTCTTCGGGGTTGAGAATAGAGATGCTTTGACACACAAGGCCACAGGGGTAAATTATTGTAAGCCTATGTAGTCATAATAGGGTTGTCATATGTTAAGCCCAAAATAAATATGGGATGAATCCATATTGAGTTGCTTTATTTAATCTTTATATGTAGCAAATCTTTACCATAAGAATGAACTTATCTTCTGTTCATCTTTCTTAAATCCTGTTGTTAGTATTCTGCAAAGCTGTTGAAGAAGCCCGACCAGTGCAGAGCTGTTTATGCATGTTCACATCTGTTCTGGCTTGATGAACATGATAGCATCAGAGATGGAGAGAGGTGCGTTAGAACAAATTTGGTATTTGACTATTTGGCGACATTTATTTTATGCAGAGCTAGCATAACCCGCTACATCCGTTGAGAATAAATATAATAATGATTGTATTTCTGAATGCTCTTATTTTCTCTTGGTATTTTCAGTTGGTTCTTTCTCAGTATGTGATTTCTCAATGTTCATTTAGGGTCTTGCTTTGCTTAAAGCGTGCTTTAAGAATTGCAAATGCTGTTCAACAAATGGCCAATGCAACTAGAGGCGGCAGTGGATCAGTTGTACTCCTTATAGAGATACTGAACAAGTGATGCACATGACTCGTAGTAGTTGACTTTTTGTATGCCATTGTCTTTATATTCCTGATAAATATTCATTTATTTTTATTTTTATTATTATTAGGTACCTTTACTTCTATGAGAAGGGGGTCTCGCAGATTACTGTGGAATCGATCCAGAGCCTGATTGAATTGATCAGAAGCGAGATGCAAGGAGACAATGCATCATCAGATCCAGCGGCAGATGCTTTCCTTGCAAGTACATTACGGTACATACAGTTCCAGAAGGACAAAGGTGGTGCAGTGGGGGAGAAATATAAGCTCATCATGGTGTAATTTCCTCACAACTCTCCTAAACTGAAACTTACTGTAGAGCTAAACGGAAGAGTGTTACTGGTTGATTTCGGATTGGACTCATTTAAGACTTAACGTGTTGGTCTTTGCTTTTGGGCCGAATGAAGTGCTGGCTCCACACATTCTACGTCTCTGGAGCACTCCTATAGAAAAGTGTTGATAATTGTAGTAAAATTCTTGAAAGTAGTTGACATCGTCAAGATATTATGTCCGAATTGTTCAGATATTGTTCGCAATAAGCAAGTGATGCATAATTTGTCTGTGATTTCCTTACTATTCCAAATTTATACACTAGAGGAAACTTAGTTGCTTAGATGAGAAATGGGAAGTCTGAGGCTGAAGGGTGGCCCCCTTGGCTTTTCTATAAACTTCTCATTGCAGATGTGTGTTTTTGTATTTATTGCTTTTGATTTGATTTAATCATTTAATGTGAATGTTTTCTGTTTACATGTACACACACACACAAACATATATATATTGATTTTGGGGGTCAGTAGTCACTTATAAAGCATGACATAATTTCATGGAGTCACCATTCAATTTGAAAATTAGTTGAGTAAAGACATGGTAAGACTGGTTATTGTAAGATATATTCATGGGCTGCTAACCACTAGATGAAAAAAGAGAGCCTAATGTGTGTGTAGATTCCTGATACGTGTAAAATATACGTGCATTTAGGGGCTTAAAATGATATATTTGATACATTTGCATGTATATTCAGTGTGTTTTGGTTGGTTTCCTTTGTTGGTTGTGATACTGCGTATTCTTGTAATTTCTTACAGGAAATGGAGCTAAATTGGATAAAAAACAATATCACGTTCCAAAATATAGGTCACGAGCTAAGACACGAGCAAATATGTGAAGGAAAGAAGCATGCACGATCAAAAGGGAGTTTCCTTAAAAAACGTCCAAATGCGGTAACAGTTTTCAACACTGGCAGAATTTATGTTAGGAAATTTATTTGATAGATTTTGATGATACCATGTAAAACGTATTGTAATAGATATGGCTGAAAAAGCTGAGTCAAGTCAGCTATGTCAAAGATTATAAGAAGTCAACTGCGGACTGTGTGAAGACTCTGCTGTGTCAATGTGTCAGCTGAGTAAGGCCATGAAGGAAAATAATGACTCGACTGAAGGAAGGTCATATGAGGAACAACTGTGAGAAGTGTCAGTTAAGTCAAGTTAAGAAGCCAAGTCTACAAGTTGAAGTGACAATTGTGTCAATCCAATGATTGGAGCAGACTCAAGTCACCTGGGGTAAATGCATCAGTCAAGTCAAGACAACTAATTTAGATCCGTTGATTAAAGTCAAGAATATTACTTCATTTAGTAATATGACAAAGCTGCCAGGTCTAAAGTGTTTGACCCTGAATTGTGCAAAATGGATAAGCCAATGAGAAACACTGCACCTTGTGTCATGCACCTGCAGACGGTGAAATGTCATTAATACGAGAAAATGTCAACATCACCAAGGTTGCAGACTAAGAAAAGACAAACCAACAAACACAAAGTGACATTTGAAATTAGCCTATCTCTTCGACGGACAAAATTTCAAATGGGCACTATAAAAGGCTGAAGAAGCTATTGAGAAGAGAAAACCTTAACTACCTGAACCATGAACAAGCAATCAATATTCAAACATTTAACCTGCAATATTCTCATAGCAATTCAAGCAATTCCTCAAGCCTCAAATTCGAAGAAACTCGATCCAACACAAGCTGCGAAAGAGAGATAACTTCAACCTGTTGAAGAGGAAAACATTTGAAAAAGCAAATGGGTCTACTTTCCAAGCGCAGATTGTAGAAAGGTTCAAGTCGAACCATTATCAAGTTTGTTGGAGGGCTTCGTGATCAAATCCAAGAACTTGAGAAGTGAGTCAAGTAGCAAGACAACCGCCTGTGAAGAAGCCGAGTCGCAAGAGAATTTTGTGTGATCGGGCGCCGTCTCCGGATCGATAATCGCTTGTAAACCGATCCTTTACATAGTGGATTCCTCCGGGGAGTTGGAGAAGAGAGGATTAGAAGAATTACTCCATCTTCGAACCTCTATAAAATACTTGTGTCATTTGCTTTCAAAGAAACTTACTTTCCCTGCATATTTACTTTATATCCGCTATTAGTATTATATTTGCTATCCAACAGATAAATAACCAAGTGGTAAAAATCAAGTGTTAAAACAAGCTTAAAACAAATAAAAGTGTGTTAAGTCTTCCATTTGTTAAAAACCGAACCAACCAAGTTAAGTATTTGGCATAAGAAATGAGAGTTATACTATCAATGACTCTATCGAGTCCGTTGAGTGGGTAACTTTAAAAAACCAATTTAGCTGTCTCTCAAGGACACAACTGTTTAAATCAACTCTGTTGAATATTTTTAAACGACTAAAATCGAAAATTTGGTAAGGTTTATTCAACCACCCTTCTAAACCTTACTCCACACCCCTTGGGACGTACAAGTGGTATCAGAGCGCTTGGTTCATTGAGCCTTCCGCACTGGTTACTGAACTAGATCTTTATCTTTTCAAAAGGGTTTAACACTTGTGTTTTTCAAAGTCTTTCATTTTTCAAAGCAAAGTTATTATCATGGAAGCAAATCTAACACGCATTCCTATGTTTACTATTGAAAAATTTGATGATTGGAAAATACGTATGCAGGCCCATCTATCTGCATTACATGATGAAATGTGGCTTTTGATAGAGGATGAGCCACTACAAATACTTAAAGTCAACAGCCGTACGAAGAGCAGCTGCAGCAGAGGGAGAAGAAGTTGTTGCTGAAGCAAGACCAACCATGGTTGAAAAACCAAGAACTGAATGGACAAATGATGATAGGAAGAGATACAACCTGGACAATGTGGCCAAGGATATTCTCTACAAGACATTGGACAAAGCCATGTTAAACAAAGTCAAATCTTGCAAATCAGCAAAAGAGATTTGGGAAAAGCTAACATTAATTTGTGAAGGATCAGAGCAAATTAAGGAAAATAAATAATTTGTTGCTGTTCAAAAATTTGAAAATTTTAAAATGCCTGCAGGTGAAACTCTGGATCAACTGGATGTCAGATTTACATAAATTACAAATGAGCTTTCAGCTCTTGGGAAAGAGTATACACAGAAAGAAATGTGTATGAAGATCTTAAGAAGCCTCCCAATTGAATGAGAAATAAAGGTTATGGCCCCGAGACATTCAATGGACCTCTCAAGAACATCTAACCATGAGCTATTCTCAGACCTCAAAGCATATGCGTCTGAGCCGAGAAGAAAAGAGCAAGAGGAGACAACTGTGCCCAAGACATTGATGGCCAGTGATGGAAAGAGAACTGAGCCAAAAGAAGCCATAGACCAGGAGGAGATTGCTCTGATGGTTAAAAGATTCAACAAGTTCTTCAACAAAAACTATAAAAGGAATAAGGGTGAAACATCTAGAAGACATTCAGCACCCTCAAAGGCAAGGGAAGATAGGCCACCCAAGAGCTTAGCATCAAAGAGCTGATAATCAAAGGACATACATGGCTGATCAGAGAGCTGAGAACCTGTGTTGGAATGGCAGACAACCAGGACATTTTGCTGTTGACTGTTCCTCACACACAAGAAAAGAAGAAAGCCATGTTGGCTGCTGAGATTGCTGAGCCAGCCAAGTGCAAAGAAGCAGCAAACTCAGATAGTAGTGAAGCAGACTACTCAAGTGATTATGAGGAAGAGGCCATGATCTGCCTTATGGCCAAAGAACAAGATCAAGAAGATGAGGTACACTCTAACTCGTCTCATTCTGATTCAAGTGATAGTGACTGTGATACACACACTTCATCACCCACTTATCTTTATGATTCACTAGGCAAAATGATGAAAGATTTTAAACACATAAAATCTTCACACACAATTTTAAATGAGGAGAACAACCAACTTAAAAGCCAAAACTCACAGCTGACTAAAGAGCTGAGTACTTTGAGTCAAATAGCTGATGAGAACACTAAGCTGAAGGCTAAAAATGCAAGATCATAGCAGAGTTAGTCACTTTCTAGAAAAGAGGGAAAAAGATCTTGAAAATGTGATTGCCTCATTTACAAAAGCATCCAAATCATTGGATGAACTTATTATGAGTCAAAAGGAATGTGGAGACAAGACAGGCTTATGATTTAATTCCTTTGTGTGCACCAAACTCCAAGAGTGATTTTGAAAAAGGATCTTCAAGTAATGAAGCATCCCAAAACCCAAAATACCAAATGTTGCACACACATCCATTCCAAAGCATAATCAAAATCATACCGGCCTTGGATATAAAGGAAAATAAAAGCAGCCAGTTGAGTATGCTGAGAGGACAACTGAAAATAAATTCAGCCGAATTCCTCAGCAAACTCCAAACAGAAAAAACTCTGTGAAAAGTAAACAGAGATACCAAAAATCCCAGTAAATTTCATCGAAAAAATACATGATGGGAATGGTAGAAAATATCCAAACTATCTTTGATTGGAATAATGTGAAACATCAAAGAAAGACCTATGGAATACAAGCCAAAATGGCAAAGACCTAAACCTCAGCAAAGGTCATTCCAAAGGCAAAAGAGCTTTTATCAGCACACGTATGCACCCAAGCACTACACTCAGAAATACCACAAATACCCTAAGAAAGCAATTGCTAAAATACACACACAGGCATACAGACAAAAGAGACAACTGTATGATCCTAAAACCCCCAAGCAATTTGCTAATGTGCACTATGATTAATGTACTGATAGATGGCAACCACTTAGAGTCAGACCATTTGACTATAGGTTGGTTGAAGCATCTTATAGCACTAACCCCTCAGGACCCAAACAAGTATGGGTACCTAAAAACTGATTTCCTTGATTGCAGGTTTAAGGAACAACTGAGTGCCAAGGAACCTGGTTCATGGATAGTGGATGTTCCAGACATATGATAGGAAACAGGAAAAAACTGTCAAGATTCAAGGAAATTAGAGACACAAAAGTTATATTTGGAGGAAATGAAGCTCCAGGGGAGATTAAAGGCACATGATCCATCAAGAAAAATGGATTGGAAATCACAGATGTTGCTTATGTTGAAGGTCTCAACTTCAACCTGTTAAGTATCAGCCAACACTCTGACAACGGCTACAATGTAAGATTCAACATGGGGATATGCCAGATCAAGGATGCTGAATCTAATGAAACAGTGTTGCAAGGGTCAAGGCAAAAGAATATGTATGTGGTAGATTGGTATACTGCTACACCAAGCACATGTCTGCTAGCAAAGAGCATAGCCGAATCAAGTTGGCTGTGGCACAAGAAGCTGAGTCACCTGAATTTCAAGACAATCAACAAGCTTACAAGGAGTCATCTTGTAGAAGGATTGTCAGACTCAGTGTACAAGAAAGAAAGTGTATGTGGTGCATGCCAGATGAGAAAGCAAATCAAATCTTCATTCAAGGATAAGCAAATCCCTCTTCAACAAGGATATTACATCCATTTGCATACTGATTTATTTGGTCCGATTGAGCCAGCTAGCATGAGTGGAAAGAAATACAACTTAGTAGTGGTGGATGATTATTCATGATATACATGGACAATCTTCATGTGTAAAAAGAAGGAAACTTTGCAGAAGTTACCTAAACTGATGAAAAGAGTTCAAAATGAGAAGAGTCAAACCATCATAAAAATAAGATCTGACAGGGAACTGAGTTTGTCAATGGGATAATAACTCAGTATTGTGTTGAAAATAGTGTTGTTCATGAATTGTCAGCTGCAAGGACTCCACAACAAAATAGAGTAGCTGAAAGAAGGAACATAACTCTCAAGTAAGCTGCAAGGACCATGTTAGCTGAAGCTGTATTGCCTAAGAGATTTTGGGCTGAAGCCATAAATACATCATGCTATACTCAAAATAGATGCATGATTAACATGCAATTGGCTAAGACCCCCTATGAAATTTGGACAGGGAGAAAGCCAAATGTTGGATACTTCAGGATATTTGGATGTACATGCTTCATCCATAATAATGACAAAGATAATTTGAAGGCTTTTGATGCTAAAGCTGATGAAGGTATCTTTTTAGGATACTCAGCTCAGAGTAAAGCCTACAGAGTGCTGAACAAGAGGAATATGGTCACAGAAGAGTCTATCCATGTGGTTTTTGATGAACCTAATGTGAGTGGAGAAGACATTGAAGAGTTAGCTGATAAGCTGAGTCAGCCAACTATGCAGAAGAGTCATTATGTTGAAGTTGAAGTGAGAGCACTCAACCCATATGAAGATGAGTTAGCTGAATCTCAAAGACAGCTGGAAGGTCTACAACTGAATGAAGATGAAAGAACAGTTCAAGAAAAGTTAGTCGAGGCAATTTGAATCCGGTGACTTACTCCAACCTAATGTGAGATGGCTGAGAGACCATCCACCAGAGTTAGTCATTGGAGATGTAAGAGATGGCATAAGAACCATATCCAGAGCACAACATGAAGCTATGTTTGCTTGTTTCATGTCCCAGATAGAGCCTAAAGATGTGTCTCAAGCATTGGATGACACACATTGGATTCAGACCATGCAAGAAGAGCTGAATCAGTTTGAAAGAAACAAAGTATGAGAATTAGTTCAAAGGCCAACCCATCAAAATGTTATTGATACAAAATGGGTTTTCAGAAACAAAATGAATGAGGAAGGATCTGTTGTAAGAAACAAAGCGAGATTTTGATGAAACCTTTGCTCCTGTTGCAAGGTTGGAAGTAATAAGGATATTTCTTGCTTATGCCGCACATAAGAACTTCACTATATATCAAATGGATGTGAAGAGTGCATTTCTAAATGGACTGTTAGAGGAATAAGTCTATGTTGAACAACCTCCAGGTTTTGAGAAGAAAACTATTGGAGATAAGGTCTACAAGCTCAAGAAAGCATTGTATGGATTGAAACAAGCACTAAGAGCATGGTATGATACATTGTCCCAATTTGTAACTGACAATGGATTCACCAAAGGCAAAGTTGATAGAACACTCTTCAGAATTCAAGATGGAGAGAGTGTACTGCTTGTTCAAATATATGCCGATGACATCATTTTTGGTTACACAAATAAAGAGCTGTGTGACAAGTTCTCAAACCTCATTCAAGGCAAATTTGAGATGAGCATGATGAGAGAGCTGACTTTGTTCCTAGGACTTCAAGTCAAACAATTGAAGGATGGAACCTTCATAAGCCAAACAAAGTATACTAGAGACTTAATGAAGAAATTTGGTATGGAAGAGAAGTCTTCTGTGAAAATTCCAATGAATACTTCAGTCAGGATGGACATGGATGCAGATGGCAAAGCTGTTGATCAAACTATATATAGAGCTCTCATTGGATCTTTGCTCTATCTAATAGCAAGCAGGTCAGACATCACCTTTGCAGTAAGTGTATGTGCAAGATTTCAATCTGCACCAAAGGAGAGCCACATGACTGCAGCTAAGAGAATCCTAAGATATTTGAAGGGATGCCAGGAAGTCGGCTTATGGTATCCAAAGGAAGGAGGATTCAAGCTTATTGGATACTCAGACTCAGACTATGATGGATGCAGATTTGACAGGAAAAGTACTTCAGGTACATGTCAAATGCTTGGAAATAGATTGGTTTCTTGGTTCAGCAAGAAACAAAATTCAATAGCTACATCCATAACTGAAGCAGAGTACATAGCTGCGGGCAGCTGTTGTGCCCAAGTCTTATGGATGAGACTGCAACTGAGAGATTATGATATTGAAGAAAAAGAGATTCCAATTATGTGTGATAACACTAGTGCTATTGCAATCACTCAAAATCCAGTGTTGCATTCAAGAACAAAGTACATTGATGTCAGATATCATTTTATAAAAGATCATGTTGAAAAGAAAGACATCACCTTGGAATACATCTCAACTGATAAGCAGTTAGCGGATATATTCACAAAGCCTTTATGTGAATCAAGATTTGAAGAGCTCAAGAATGAGTTAGGGTTAACTGAGCTGAGTTAAGAAACTCAGAAGACTCAATAAGCAGAGAAAGAAGATGAGTATATTGAAAAAGAGCAAGCTTCACATTTCAACCAAGTGAAACAGCCCTGTCGGGAAGTCAGCTGTATCGAGTTAGCTGACAACTGAGTCACATCATGAGAAGAGAGAAGAAGATTTTAGTCACTTTGGATATAAGCTGAATTATTCATGAGCTAAGTGACAAAAATGTAATCGTTTTAATTAAGCGGGAATATTTTTAAGAATGACGTCAGTGTATAATGACTGTCAGTACAAAAGCTGCACAATAAACCATATGATTGGATATAAATGCTGTTGCATTTAATGTGGGGAATTTAATGCGGTTTTGAAGCTCTAATCTCGACCGTTGATCTCGATCAAAAATTTCAAAATCCGGAAGACGTCCTTTCACGTTTCTTATATACGAAACTTCATCTTTCTCTCTCCTCACGCGAACTATTCATCTTCAACAAAGACAAAGCATTTTGTCTGTAACCAAGTGCAAACCCTAGTTCTTACAAGCAAGATTTCTCACAGTTTAATCGGTAGAAACTTTTGAAAATGGCCCCAACTTATGATTATGCAAAGCTCTCCAAGAAAATCCACACTGGTTCTTCTGTGGATTTCAAAAGGATGATCAAACAGGGTGTCGATGAAGCCCTGGTCAAGAAGATAGCTGAGAAATTGGAGAAGTCTGGCCTGAAGGACTTCTTGTCGATGCATTTCACTCATACGTATTTGGAGGAGGTCTCCATGTTTTACGTAAACGCAGAGATGCTGGACGATGAAATCCGATCATCAGTCCACAGCAAGGTCATCAAACTCAATGCAAAAGACCTTTGCTGAGCACTACTTTTTGCCCGCGGAGGAATTGAAGGACATCGCTGAGAAGGATGTCAACTTAGCCGTAGAAGAATTAAAGTCAAAAATATTACTTCATTTAGTAATATGACAAAGCTGTCATGTCTGAAGTGTTTGACCCTGAATTGTGCAAAAGGAATAAGCCAATGGGAAACACTGCACCTTGTGTCAGGCACATGCAGACACTGAAATGCCATTAATACGAGAAAATGTCAACATCACCAAGGTTGCAGACTAAGAAAAGACAAGCCAACGAACACAAAGTGACATTTGAAATTAGCCTATCTCTTCAACGGGCAAAATTCCAAATGGGCACTATAAAAGGCTGAGGAAGCTATTGGGAAGAGAAAACCTTGACTACCTAAACCATGAACAAGCAAGCAATATTCAAGCATTTAACCTGCAATATTCTCATAGCCATTCCAGCAATTCCTCAAGCGATCTTTAGCTCAAAGAAGCTAAGATAAGCTTAACGAAAAGAAGAAGCTCTTTAGCTCAAAGAAGCTAAGATAAGTTTAACGAAAAGAAGCTATAAGCTTTGGCTTTTAAAAGCCATAAGTTGTGGATCATATTTATGTCCACTTGTTGTATTATGGTTATGTATAATTCTTAGTCCATTGGTTGTAGTATGGACGTATTTATGTTTCTAATGATTTCTCTTTGACAGGGGGAGCTTTCAAGTTACTGATACTTAAGCTCAATATTGAAAAGCTAAGATTTTAGCTTATGTTTAAGTTGCTTCTATATAACTCTTGTCGTGCATATTGATCGGGGGGGCATTTGTAATATATGTTTGAATCTCTCTACTCCCATCCTTGTGTTTTTGCACGGAATGTTGTCGCTCACAACGGATAGTTCTCTTTAACCGGTAAAATTGTTTTGTTTTCAAAATCGACCTCGTTAAAATTGTTTTGGTTTGTAATCATCAAAAAGGGGGAGATTGTTTGATAAATGGTTTTATCATGATTTTGATGATTTTATTTTTATACCAAAACAATGGTTTTAAAGGTTGTCCAAATACTCCTAAATGATTTAAAATGGTTTTAATATTTTCCGGAGTATTTCCTCAAGTTTATTTTCGATAATATTGGACAAACACTTTTAATGATTTTATGTCAATGGTTTCTTTCATTGAAACTATGTTTCTAAATGATGTCCTAATACTCCCGATTGGTCTAAAATGTTTTTACGAATTTTTCGGAGTATTTATTGGAAATTATATCGGACAACACTTTTTGTATTAATGTGTTATTTCATCAAAACTATATTTCTAATGTTGTCCTAAATACTCCCGATCGGTTTAAAATATTTTTACGAATTTTTCGGAGTATTTTTTGAGGTTTATTTCTAATGTTGTCCTAATCTTCACAAGGTGCCGTTGGAGATTGTGGTAATCTTCAAGTGAGATTGTGGTAATCTCAAAGGTGGTGTTGAAAAAGAGTGTGGTGCTCTTCAAGGTGTTGCTGTAAGTTGGTGTTGTATTAATTTGTGGTAAATTAATAAAATCTTGTTTTCTTTTTGAAATCCATCCCGGATATACTGGGGTGGTAGAGGATTAGGCCCTAGGTGGGTTGAACCTCTATAGATCGACGTGTGTTGTTTACATTCCACACCTTTATTATTGTGTTTGAGCATTTGGTTCGAAAAAAGAGGGCGAAATCGAAAAGATGGAGATAATCTATTCACCCCCTCTAGATTATCGTAGCTGCTTGGACTTACAATTTATCTCTCCACTCGTACCAACATATAATATGTTTTATTGACACTAGGAAGTGGCTCAATTAGCAAGATCTGGTTCCGAACATTATCATAAGACTCATTAAGCCTCATAAAAAATTACATTAATCTTAATATTGGCATTAATATCCTACAGATCTGTCTTCGCACCACAAGTACAGGCTGGTAGTGCTATCAACATACTATATTCATCCCATAGACGTTTGAGCTTAGTGAAATAAGCTGCAATGGTCAAATTTCCTTGAGTTATGCTAGTTATTTCTCTCTGTAACTGATATACGTATGGTCTATTACTTTCACCATATTGTTGAGCTAATTACTCCTAAAGTTTCTTAGAAGTATTCGTATAAATGAAACCTTCAAAAAGTTCTCTAGAAAATCGAGTTCAAAATCCAACTCGTTACCATAAAATTGGCTTTCTTCAATTATCCTCATATGTAGGATCAGAATCATCAGGCATTTGTATTTATTCATTAATGAAACCTAGTTTTGATTTAGCTCTTAAGGCAAGTAGGATAGATCTACGCCAGGGTATGTAATTAGTACCTGTAAGAGGATTTGAAACCAATACCATTCTAGGATGATCCGAACCATGCAACATGAGCGGATCATGCTCCTATGCATCCACCTGATTGGCGAGCAATGGATGAAGATCATCGCTCCCAGCACAAAGGACGATATTCCACGGGTAAGTATATGAGCTCATAGCGGAAGAATGAAAATCGTGGCTCTGGATACCATGTGAAAATCTAGGTTTTGAAGAAGAGATTGAAGAAGAAATGGGGAATTGTTTCATTCATACTGAAAGTGTGAATTTTCTGTTGCAAAGGGAACAAAATCAAATGCATCTATTTATATATCAACTAAAAAGGATTAAAAGGAAACTGAGCTTAAAGTCATAATAAGTAATATGAAAAACACTTTTCTAACTAAACTAATAATGTCAACACCCTTGCCTATTTTTCCTCCCTTTCACACTTCCCGCGCTAATTATTTTTCTCAGATTTTTTTCTCCCACCATTTCTTCTGGCACCTACGCTACTGCCTCCTTGTCAACGTCGACGCCACCACAGGCCCCACTTTTTTCTCTCTCTCCTAGAGTCTAACTTTTTTATATGTTCTCTCTCTCGCTAGGTTTTGCAATTCACTTTTGGGTGCTGCTATCCAGGTCTCCCTGTTATTCAATTTCTTGCAAATTAAACGAGGCAAATCTTAGATTTTGTTAAATTTTGAGTTTTTCAAAATTTTGAAGCTATTTCTTCTCTTCTTTTGGAGATCTTTTCTGGACTTGTACTTTTGTGCTTATGCCATACTTTTAGTGTATGGATTTTTGTTCTTGATCTTGTGTGTTTATTTGCTTGCTGATTGGGGCCTTACTTATTTCTCAAGCATTACAAAATTTACATTACTGAAATACTTAACAGAGTCCTTGTTTGATTCTCTGAATTACTTCAATTTGCTTGTTTAATTGTTTGCTCGGTTGATTGTCTGGCATGAAAGTTCAATCAAGTTCAATGAGGTGTATTTTTGAGTTTGGTATATAGGTAAGTTAGCAATGTGAAGTGTGTTTCTGTATTTTTTTGTAGTAATCATGAAATGATATAAATCAGTTTTTGGTTTGAGCTGAAAACAAAGTTTGGGAAAGTAGTCAATGTTGGAGATCATTGTGGGACGAAATTTTCTTCCACGAGGCTCTGGTTAGTCCTTTCAGTTTATGCAATCAGATTGTTATGTAAGACATACATTTTAAACATTGTAAGTGCGAGTTGGTTTCTTTATTTGCCCTCAATAATTGATGCTTTCTTTTCCGGTTTGTTGATGTTAGGCATCGTTACAAGGAGACCATTGGTGTAGCAATTGCAACAAACTGAAGAAGGGCATCAGGAATATGCAGAATTTGGACATTTGCCTCAGAGGCACTTCACTGATTTATGTAGGTGTAATATTTGATGCTATATTGTTAAGAAGTGATTTAGTGTGATCTTAATTATGGACTTTTGTAGTTTGTTGCATTTTGCTTTACCTTTTTTATGTTCATTTAATTGGTGTACTTATTACTACGTTGAATGAAAGTTGGAGAACTAATAGTTATATTCATGAAAGGACCTGGTTTTCTGTCCCTCCGCTGATAAGGCAATTTGATAATTTATTATATTCATGAAAGGGCCTAGGACATTTGAGAATTGATTTACATGTGGAAAAGAAATATTTGATTACTATGATTGGTAGTTAATGATTTCTGATAAGACAAATCCATTGCAGTTCACCTTGTAGAATTATATGAAAGGTTTACACCTGAGTATTTGCACTGTGGTTGATGATATTGTTATGATAAGCAACCTCCCACCCCCACTGCTTATATCTGCACACCATTCCGCTCCTTCCCACATTACTTCTCTGATAGTCTAGTGTGATGTATATACAATATCATATATGGCGTTTCACCATTTGTAACTTCAAACTGCTTTGTGGAAGAATAAACTGAATTGCTTCCCATCTCATTTTCTTATGCAGCCTTGGTTCGCAAAGAAATTCAGGATGAAACTGATAGAATAACGGGTAAAACAAATAGACTTCTCTAGTTCATATACATTTGAGCATATATTCTCCAAATGATATTTTAAGAGCAAATGGTGGGAAATACCCACTTGGGATAGGGCAAAGTCTTTTCTAGCATGTGAGATAAAAAATTAAGTTTTCTACCCATTTTTGTAGTTCTTTTACCACCATACCCTTATACTTTAAATACAAAAGTATGTGGGTCCTAGTTCTTTATTTTTTCTCTCTCTCTCTCTCTCTCTCTACTCCCTTTTTGGATTTTATACAAAATCTGACTTTGTGGTAAAACATTTCGAAAGCCTTCAACAATTTTCATTTTCTAATCCATTTTTCATATTTTAAACAAGTTTTGATATTTTTAAACAAATTTTCATATTTTATATAATGGCAATTGTTTAAAAAAAGTGTATTTTTTTTAAATATTCATATTTAATTTTTTGTAGTTCTTATTTTAAATAACTTCAATTCTTCTTTTGTTTTTAAAATAAATTATTTTGGTTTTTATACTTTAATATTTAAATTTTAAGGGCACGATTCGACACAATATAAATTAGGGGCATGATATATGGTGGGGCACGATATGTATGCAATGATGTAATAATGTGCACGATATGTGTGAATTACATATGCATGAAATGTTTGCCCATGTAATTCACACGTGCACGATATGCAATGCATGAAATGTTTACATGCAATTCACATATGCATGAATTATTGTGCACGATATGTAATGTTTGCATGCAAAGTGTTGGGCACAATATGTAATGTTTGCATGCAAAGAGTGCATGTATGCATGCAATAATGTTGGGCACGATATGCATGTAGACATGCAGGGCACGATTACATCTTATAATGTTTGGCACGATATACATGCGGCACGATATATGGTTTAATGTATGCAAATGTATAATAAATGGCACGATATGTGCAAAATAGGCACGATATGTGTGAGATGAAATGCACGCACGATATAGTACAATTATGAAATGGGCACGATATAAATTAATGGCACAATTTTAGCACGATTCGGCATAATATAAATTAGGGGCACGATTCCGGTACGGTATAAATTAGGGACACGATTTCGGCAAAATTCGGCACGTTATAAATTAGGGGCACGATTTCGACATGATTTCGGCACAATTCGGCACGATTCGGTTCGGCACGATATATGTATATATAGGGAGAGGGTTATATGAGACCACATCTTAGGGTAAGTCCATAGGGATCAATCCTAGCCACATATCTAGATTTTTCAATGGTTGTGATTTTAGAGCTAAAAATCCAGATTAAATGTTGGTAATTAGAGAAAGGGGTAAATTAGTCATCCTACAAAAGTACCCAATATTCATGGGATTATGTTCACATTATGATCACACAATCTATGCAAATCTCACGTCAAATTCAACGTGAACAAATCTCGTCTTTCTTCTTCTTCAACGCACTACCGTGAAATCATTCATCATTCTTCTTCAACGCACTATTGTGTGAAAAATGTTGCAGACAATTTGCCATAGTTGCTAGAACTTGACTTCAGTTCGAAGTTTGCTTAGATGTAATTTGTTGCTTATGTAGATGTGTCATGGTTTATATACCATTAACTACATAAGCAAGTCATAAGCAACAAATCCATACTACATAAGCAACAATCTGATACTACATAAGCAACAAATATACACTACGTATGCACCACGAATACATTAACTACATAAGCAAGTCATAGCAACAAACTCATACTACATAAGCAACAAGTCTATACTACATAAGCAACGAATATACACTACGTATGCACCACAGATACATTAACTACATAAGCAAGTCATAAGTAACAAACTCATACTACATAAGCAACAAGTCTATATAACATAAGCAATGAATATACACTACGTATGCACCACGAATACATTAACTACATAAGCAAGTCATAAGCAACAAACTCATACTACAAAAGCGATAAGTCTATACTACATAAGCAATGAATATACACTACACATGCATCACAGATACATTAACTACATAAGCAAGTCATAAGCAACAACCCTATACTACATAAGCAATAGAGAATTTTTTTTGAAACTGAAACGCTGGAGAGAGAGTCTGCGTGAAGAGTGGGTGAAATCACGTAAAAGAGGGAATGAAATCTTAGTAACTGATTCTAAAGTGCCAAATTACCACCCTACCCTTTTTAATTGCTGAAACAAAAAAATAAACATAAAAAAGCCCTAAAAATCTGGACCACCCAAAATTGTTGATCTATGGTTAGGATGTGTCCCCATGGACTCACCCAAAGTAGGAGGACCTATTTGATCCATATCATATATATATATATGTATATATATTTATATTTATATTTCTTGTCTTCTTCTGCAGATAGGGTGTGTATTTGGGGGTGTACACGGTTTTCAAAGAAAGCAATAATTGCATCAGTTTTAAAATTCAAAATCGTCAAATTAAAGGAAGGGCAATTGGGTCAAATTGGGTAAAAAAGAGTTTTTTTAAGTTGGTGGGTAGAAAAGAATACCCACTATCCATAGTGGGTAGTTAAAAAATTCCCCCATATTTTAATTTTATTGAGCAAATTTTATGTCTATTGGGCTTTATACTCATAAATTGAAACTATATTCGAATTCTAATTTTTTTTTACTGCTTGAGAGTTTTTTGATTGCTAATGCTTTTGGGTCATTTGTCGATTTAACTATGTCTTCCTGGTTTGACAAAAGTTGCTATTGCTAAGTGCATATTCATTTTGTTTCCAACCACTGAGTATATTTCCAATTCATTGGGACTTTTTCCAATGCAAATGTATTTGATATTGCAGCGGAGCAACCAAAAAGTATAGCCCAAAACATTGAAGCTATGGTTTGTTCGCATGTTGAGAAGGTAAAGATAAATACATCTTCTGTATATTTTCCTTATTATGGGTGCATTTTACTACCCTCGTTTTACTGTTTCCTGAATTTTTTGAATATGTAACATGAGTAAGCATATAAATGTTAGTAGTGTTTCTACAATAATTAAAGAGATCTCATGTCATTTTATTGTGGATGCAGAACTTACTTTTCCATCTTCTTAACTGCACGGCTTGTTGGTGTTAGGGATAGTGCCCTTAAAGCAATTGTGAATTGTTTTTGATTATTAATAAATGCGACATTTATTTTCGAACTCTTTTGCATATTGTATGTGTTTTCTTGAACATCATGAAAATCCCTAGTTTATTTATTGTAACCATAATCTTAGTATATAAGAGTTATATACAAGAGGATTAAGATTATGGATAATAAACTAAAAATAAGTTCGTGATGAAATTAATTAAAGTATGGAATCTTTAATTAAAACATCATTAATGCGCCCTTAACATTTCGTGAATGTGGTCGTTTTATCCGGACCGTCGATGTGGAGACATCTTAGTGGGGGCATTTATATATGATTTGATCATATAGGACTTGGACCGATTTAATTTGAATTTTCCATACAAATTCCGTTGTAGAAATGGAAAATCAAATTAAATCACTAGATGATCATATATGGATAAATCTTAATCCCGAGTGATTATAGACTCGTTTATTTTCGTGTGATTCTTAATTTGCTCGTTTAAGTTTGTCCTACGACATTCCCAACACTTGCATTTTAGATTCACATTTGAATTAAATAAATGGGAATATAAATTCACGATATGGAATCCATTGCTTCTTTGCGGGAAGTAGAAAGACGATTCTCTCATTTGTTAATTCTAGAATCGAATGGTTTGAGATCTCTAATTTATAATCCGATTATAAATTAACCATTCGCTAGTGAATTAATGGTAAATGAGGATAAGATGTAATTGAAGGGGTTTAACGGATACTACCAGCTTCAATTACGAATTGTCATGGAGGATTAATCTATATGTAATGATTATATCAAATGATGCTCAATTAAGTAGAGTAAGATATTCTATGATTATAAGAGTGCAATTCGAATTTATAGTAGAGTAATATCGAATTAATAAGCCGAATAAATTAATTAAAGAGTTAATTATTTATTCAATTTATTGAGCTTATAATTATAGTCCATGGTCCCCTGCCGTCTTCCTAGAGTAAACGGGTTAGAAATAATATTTCAGTTCCTAAGGGTTTATGGAAAAGAGTTTTCCAAAATATTTGGGCTAATATATTAATATTAGTTAATTAGGAATATATGATATTATACAGTTTTGATTGTATTTGGAATTAAATAAATATAAGATATTTATAATATTAATATAATTATTAAAGAGATAATTATTTTTAACCATTCGAACTTTACCCCTTTTACACTTCACAACCTATACTTTTATTTTTAACCTTTTGCATCCCGAACTACGAAAAATAATTACTCTTGCAACTTTTGGACCATTTTGCCCCTAAGATTTTATTCGTTAATAACAATAGTTCTAGTTATCCCTTTAAACTCTAATTTGTAGTGAGATTGCTCCATAAGGATAAATATATTGCATTATACAATAATCATAAAGTTTTTACTCCATAATCAATTTGTTTTTGATTTTTCGAGAAATAAGAACCCGATTTTTCTCAGAATTTGTTTTGTTCGTGGCATTGTTACACCTACTTAGATCCATCTCTATTCGAGAGGTTTTAAATGGATCATGTCAAAGTTTCAACCGACCTATAAACTCAACAAGACATACTTCTATCAAGATCTTATTTCAAGTATTTATCCGTATACAAATTGGGTCTTTAGATCGAAAAATGAAAATAGTCCATTACGACCATATCGTGCCCAACATGCTTCCGTAAAATTAATAAATCCCTTAAAATTCATACCTCTTTTGACCGAAACAAAGACCAGGGTTAAGTGGTTTAACGCCACCGATCGGAAAATTATTGCCCCCGGATCGTTTGACGAACAACTCCTCACTGCTCAACCACCCTCGGGAAGATGATCCGCAAGTTATCGACTCTTCTTAAAACTTTCAGCCAAGAACTTTGGTTCGTTTCCTACTCCAAGGCGTAAAAGTAATTCTTCAAAGGGGATTGATCAATAGTACATCATGAACACATGTTGAACAAAAAATTTTTATTTTATTAAGAACTTAAAGAAAAATTTATTACATTAGTAATCTCCTTTTGGGAGGAGAATACTTGTTTAGCCTCTCATGTATGAGACTTGCACTTAAAAAAATACATAAAAACTTAAAAACTAAAACACTCAAAATATTACAAATTTTTCACTCAGTTTTTATTGTAAGAAAACTAAGGAAAATGTTCGATGTCCTCGCCTTCCTTCAAATCCTCGCATTTTATAGAGGTAAGTCCAGGACTTCAAAGGCGGACTTCAAATCTTGCCGATATATATGACGCCATCGCTTACGTCATATCCCACATTATTGCCTCGCCAAATGGTTTTCTTTTTTCCCGCGTGACAAAAGCCCATGTGATGTTTGTCGGGAATCTTTTAAAAATTTGGTTTTCGTGGTCCCCGAGGATAACGCGTTTTGTGAGTCGGCCCTTATCCTTTCAAACCGCATGATCTTTGTCTCTGTCGGGTTTGGGTCGGAATCCTTTCCCAAACTCGGGTTCCTTTTGTTCGGGGCATGCTTGACAGATCCTGGCCGACCCATCGCCAACATGCGCCATGTTACTGCAATTCGGTAAGTTTCTTTGCTTGCCGGAATCTTGTTTTCCGCAGAGAATTCTTCTTTGGTCTCGAAGAGTTCTTCCGCAAACCCCGTGGTTGATCCGGTCATCGAATTCAAAAGGAAAGATCCATTCGCCGAACCTCGGGAAGAACTTGAATGGATATTTGACTTTGTCCATTTCGATTAGACAAACCCAAAGACCCCATGCTCGCCTGGTAGAAGCTTCGTCTTCGTAAAAATGCTCCTACTAACATCGACCTTCTTAGGGTGAAGCGCTTAATATATTTTAAAGCATTTCCATCCGGTCTTCTTAGCTTGATGAAATGAAAAGCTTCATTAAAGCCTTTCTTCATTTGGTTCAGAGCCGCATTTGATAAAAACGAGTTCCAAAATATCGCCCGGCCAAGTGTGGATTATGGCCCAAGTCTCGTAAACGCTTCCCCAATCCATTTAGGTAATTTTGAAATTTCGGGAATCTGGGACACAGATAGATTGAAGCTAAAGCTCCAAAAGTATACCATTCTTGTACTTCATTTGGATGACTAGGGTTTCATCCAAACTTGGATACTTGCCTCGAGATATCAACCATTGTTTTTTTCCGGGTTAATACCTTGTCTTGTAACTAATTTCTCCCATTGTCGCCGATATACCCGCATAGGAGAAATCTTAATCTCATCATTTGAACCTTAGATTTGCTCTGTCTCGTGGCCTAAGATTCAACTCCTCTCTTTACCCCAGAGGTGTCTGGGTTGACTTGAAGACTCGGGTTGTGACAGGAGCTTCAACATTCGCTTCGATTTGTACACCTCGGGGATGCATCACCGCAACACTTGTGATTATGGTACTTGAATCCATAACCTCCGGGTTAGAGCCCGTACTCTCTCGGCCCCTTTTTGCACCGTAGGAGATGCGGCCTGGAAGAGAGGCCCTTGCGCTTAAGAACAATTGTCCTTGAGCGAACCGGCATGCTCGTATTTGACTAGAAACGGATTTGGTCTGTTGAAGTCGTCCAAAGAACTCTCGCATTGAGACATAACGCCCCAAAATCTCGTTTCTAGACTCTCCGGGTTTTCCCGAGATGTCTTACTCGCTTAAGGACCTCGTCATCAACGCGTCCTTCCATCTCATGTCAAGAAATCGCAAGAATATTTTCATGAGATTTTATAATGACAATATCATAATCATAATATTGACATTCAGCTTGCCATCTAAGTAATCGAGCCTTTTCTCTGGTTTTGATTCAATTTTGTTTTTTAAAAGCCTTGACACTTGAATTATCAATTTTTAAAGTAAACTTTTAGCTTGAAAAAATAGAGGCCATTTTTTAAAAGCCTTCGATCGCAAAGAATTTTTTATCGTTGATATGCCATCCGCTTGCTTCACTTTGGGTGTGAATAAACGCGCAATATCTCGCATGGCACTTCTTCATTTGGTGTGACCTTAGTAAGAACTGCCGCCACCAATCATCATTGGCATATGTGTATAGAACCGATTCATCCTCGTCTTGGGAATCGCAAGTTTTGGAAGCTTTTTACAAACTTCTTTAAGTTGCTTAATTCCTTCTTGATGTTCATTCTCCCATTTGAATATCGCATCTTTTTTAAGTAATGGGCTAAACACCTTTCCTCGTAGTATGCTAGATTGTTAATAAACATTCCAAAGAAAATTAACAACTCCTTAAAACTCAAGCCGCTTCTTGTCTTTTAGTGTATCCGGAAATCCCTGTATCTTTTCCACAATATGATTCTCAGAATAATTCTAGATTCATCGATTTCAATTCCGAGGAATTCAATGTCTTGTTGCGACACGCTTTCTTTTCCGAAAGCACTAATCCTTCTTTGTGACAAACATCCGAAAATATTTCCAAATGTTTGAGATGCTCCTTCATGTTCTTTGATGCGATTAGAATGTCGCCGATATACACAAACATGAAATCGAAATAATCTTTGAAAAGATTATCCATCTTTCTTTGATATATCCGGGGTGCGTTAGCCAATCCCATAGGCATCACGTTCCAAATATAGTGTCCCCCCGTGGTGTAGAGAAAGTCGTAAACTTCTTACTTTCTTCCTCCATCTTAATCTGGTAGAATCCGGACTTGCAATCGAACTTTGAGAATATCTTGGCACCTTTGATACGATTAACGGATGTTCTCTGCTTGGGATATAGTAAATCGAACTCCAAAATGTTATTAATCCCTTTGTAATTAATAACAAGTCTTGGTTTTCCTCTTTTGATTTCTCCATGGTTTTCGACTAAGAATCCTCGGATCCAGATGGAGAAACTCCTGGTGAAATTAACTTAAGGTCAAGATGTTCCTTAAGTATCTTCACGATCCGCCTGGTTCATAAGGATTGGTTTGAATCTTACGAACTCGTACTTTCCTTTCCAGGTTTAACTTTTAAGGAAGCTTTGAGCTCGTTCTTGTCCCACCAAGCCAAAGGATCTTCATTATAGTTCCTTTGGATTTTCTTCTTAACATCCTCGAGTGATATTTGTTCCTCTATGGTTACATCACTCGTGGATTCTCCATTAGACTCATCCATAATTCCGCAATGGCTTCCTCGGAGTGACTCGTTCTTCTCCTTGTACTACGAATGAATACAAGTTATTATCCCATATCTTTCGATCCTTCCGAATGGAACCAAATTGTCTATAGGATAATAAAGCTTCACCAAATTTCCTTCGATCCGCCATTTTTGGATTGCGAAGTTTGGCTTCATCACCACGCTTGTCTGCGAAAAATTAATAGGCATTTTTCTCAGTAAAATGCTTCCTCGCATGATCTTTTGACAATAATCTTATGATCACATAAGGTTGTGAAAATAAGTCTTCTTGTCTCATTCTCCTGTGTGAATCGCTTGAATGTTTGTAGGAAATTGTTTCCTAGCAAAATATCTGCACCTGTATCATGGAAATAGATTGGTGGCGTTTTCACCTTGTACCATGGGGTACCACCTGCGCCTCCGATCATAATTTCTGCTTGTTTTATTCTCTGTTAAGGATAAGAATCCTTTTAGAGAAATCTCTTCTTGCAATAGCTGGTAAATCTTCTCCAATTTCTTTAGGAAAAACATCCGCTTTGCGGTACATATTCCTAAGACTGAATCAATATAGGCGGCGAAATACTGCCTTGTATTCAAGATATAACATTCCAATAGAAATGTATATGGAGAATGGACTAGTGGTCATCCGATTCTCGTATCTTTTATTAGCCACCGTGAACTCCATTCCGTCTTGTAATCTTTCCCCGAGGTTTATGTTCTCAAGAAATTCAATTCCCAGTATTAATTGTTCGGGACCTTTCCCGCAACTCCCGTGATAGTAAGCTCAATTTCTCCTATCTTCGGGCTTCCTCGATACCTTCCAACGATTGGTTGTTGGAGATAATATAAAACATCACAAGGAAAAATGTTATCCTTTTGAGTGATGTCGAATATTACTTCAACCTCTCGCCATCCTTCTCGACATTTTCAGCTCTCCTTTGTTTTAAAAACATCGGGGATGCGCCGAATCGTGCTTGGTCTCCTTTCTTCCCAACGGCCGCTACTCACCATTCTCTTCTTTGCCGAAAGACATCCTTCTGTGCTCAACTCGAGACTCAGACTTTTGTTGAAGACTGGTTGATCTTGAATTATCATATCAATCTCCTTAATAGTTGGAGTTTCAATGATTTTCGGTAACACCACCCTGGCAAAGTCCTCAAAGATTCTTGGGACTTCAATAAATTCCTTTCTCAAGAATACTTCGGAATGATGGGTATTCGAGAGAGCATAGGAAATCTTGTATGTGATCGAGTAAGGCCTGTTTCCTTCTTTCATCAAATCGACTCTTTTGAAATCTTGATGAAGGGTTAGGACTCTACTGAAGTCTCGATCTCCCAAATTGTATGCAATTCTAGGATAGACATTAAATGTTAATTTCCCTGCATACAAATTTCCTATAACCGCTCCAAGGCATGAATCCTTGAGATGTGAGATTCGCTTGTCAAAAATAGCAAGATTGAGTGGCGAATCTATTCCTTCCTTGAATGTTGCCTTAATAATGACTCTTATGGCTCCAATGTGAATCCATGAGAGTGTATTTGCAACTTCTCTTTTAACTCGCTTTTGATCTCCGTATTTCTCTAATAGGGACCAACCGCATCTCGATCGTTACGGTAAACTCCATCGGAATGGCCAATTCTCGGTTGTTACCCGTGAATAATTTGGTGTTTTTTCATTACGAAACCCAATCTTATCCAATGCTTTTTCCATAGCTCCGATTGTAAATCCATCATAGACTTGAAGCTTTGGATCTTCCTTCATGATTCTCATAAGAGTTTTATGAGAAACCGTCGTGTGAGAGAGAAATCGACATATCCTCCCCGATTTTGTCTGTGAAGAATTTCTTCTTCACTCGATTCCCGATTTGAGTCACTTCCATCGCCGTCAGAATAGATCTCTTCTTCATAGATGCTTTCATCCGAGGGAATATCCTCAAATTGATACACCGTATTAAATCCTCGATAATATGACCTTCTTCGATTTACGGTGTGGCCTCGAACCGCCTCGACTCCTCGTTTTTGATTTGTCCGGGCAATTTGAGATATGCCCTCTTGCTCGCATGTCCAAAGAATTACTGAGTCTTTGAAACTTTCATTAGCTCAGTGTGAGCACGCTGAAAGTTCTTCTCCCGGATTTGGCTGGTACTTGCTTGATTAGAACCCGATGATGAGGCTCTACTCCTCGCTTGGTAATCGGTCTTTGCCCGATTTATAACCGGGCTTTTGTTTTGATTAAAACCTTCTAGGTCTCCATGAAGACCTACTTTTATTCGCTTCTTTCGGCGGTATGGATGGCTTCTCTCCTTCTTCTTCTGTGCCGCCTTGTTTGACCTCCACAATTGTTGGGATATCATTATCCACGCAACATGAGGAACCGCTTTGTTAATTCCTCTTAATCTCTTGTAATTCTGTGCGGAGCCGCTTGATAGCACCATTCGATAACTTCGCCTTTAGGAAAGACATTTTTCCCGCCACGCTTTACTTGACTCCACCCTTGTATTCCCGATAAGCATTTCTCTCCGGGACTTGGAATTTTAGCAAAGAATAATTTGTCGCGCCTTCTTTTTCCTCAATCTTGGATTTCCACCGGTATTCGGTGAACAACTTAATATATTCGTCAATATGACAAATATCCAAAGAACTCAAGGCTATAAAGGGCTTGTTTATATTTCTTTCTTTTTTCATCCTCTAATCCTCGAAATAACCGTGCCGATGAATGGATTTTGAATAGCTTTGCCATACCATCGACAATTCCTTTAAGTGATTCCCGATGTGACCGAACTTTTCGTACTAGCATCGGTCATATCCTGAGCAATCTTCACCGATCCTTCAAGACTCATTTCAAGGAGTAAAATGAATGAATCCTTTGTAAGATCGAGGGTTTTGAAATTCTCATAGTCAAGCCCATTCATCAATGAGAACTTCTCTGTTTTAAAATCGGGATATCCAGATTTAACATCAACCCATACGGATGTATTGGGTCGAGGTGCGATCTTCCATAAGGCGTCTGATAAACATTCGGCCTTCCGGTAGGTTGTCTAGTTCCCGCAAGGAGGTTTCGACCTCCTGTCCCAGAAAGTGGATCACCTCCTGTCGTGAAATCCCCAGCGTGTGGCATCCTCTCGTCCCGAGTTCCATGATGTGAACCTGTGCTTTCTTCGACGTTAGGATTAATCTGGTGGCGGTGGTGGAGGAATTGGTCTACCTTGTGGGTCATAGGTAACCAAAGTCGATTCTTCACCTGCGTTCATCTTTAAATCTACAATTCCTAATCCCGCGAAGGATTCTGCCAGGTCGTGTAGATCTTTAAGATTCATCTTTTCCATATCCATCTTTTTAATTTTTGATAGATTTTCCTTTGATGAGAGCAATGAGCTTCCTCATCTGTCATCTTTCGTATAACTTCGGTTGGTTTCCCTTTTTGGTGTAAATAGGTACCGCCCCAAAATCAATACGTTTCTTTCTCCAGGATGAACTCGGTCTGTCCTCCAGGTTCTCGACTCGTTTCAATATCATGAAGGATTTCAAGAGTTTCTTCTCGATATTTCACCATCGTCTCCATCCGCAGTTGGATCGATGAACTTGTCTTTGCGGGTAGATGAATATGGCGGTTGCCATAATTTTCGCACCGTCTTCGATTTCTCTAAGATCTTTGGAGATCTTAGATTTGTCTGAAGTATCTCGTTCCACTCTGGTACTCCATCGGAATCATTGTTCGATGGGAATTTTCATGAACGTTTCTTGAAGGTTCATCAAGTGAACATATAGGGTTTGGTTAAGCATCCGTGAATCGCTTATAATATTCTGCTCGCATTTTGCAGACGCTTCTAAAGGTTTCCCGTCGGCTCCTTCTTTTCATTCTTTTCTTCATGTTGGTATTCCTAATATGAAACCTGGTCAAGTGCTCTTGTGCATACATCGTCAATATTTGACGATATGTCCTGTAAGGGGTACATCTCGGACATCGGTCCGGATCCATAATCTCGGAGTAATTTCTCCTCACCAATTGTTAATTACATAAATATAATAAATATAACTAAAAGTTCTTAATAAACCAAGGCTCTGATACCATTTTCGAGGATCGCAAGACCTTTGGGAGTATTCAAAGAAAATGCAATGAAATTTATCGTTCGAGGTTGCAAAGTGTAACAACTTTAAAGTTTAGAGTGTAAACTACAAACCATCTTTCCGAAACCAGGGGTAAAGCGGAATTTTATGCAAAGTGTAAAATTTTGTGAAGTTTAGGTTGCAATCAGTAACTTTTCAAAGTTCGGGTTGCAAAGTGTAAAAACCCGTATAGTTTGGGTTGATTAAAAACGTTATCCCATTATTAAATTGATGATTATATTGGATAATTATCAATTAGAGTTTAAATCTAACTAGAATTATTAATTCTAGAATAGATATAGAAACCAAGTTGAAGTGGGTTCTGATTACATCTATAAAAAGGGGACCACATCTCACAATTGAAACTCACGTTTTCAACTGCCATCTCATTCCCGTAGAGATTTTTTCGGCCACCTCACTATTGAAAGAAATTGAGCCAGCGCCTTACCACAATTGAAAGGAATTTGATTGGCTAATGTTTTTTTCGGAAAAACAAATTCAAATAGTCTTTTGCATTCTTATCACAAGTTTGACCAATCAATTGCAATTGGACGTCAGTTTCAAGTTTTAATAAGCTTGTTGAGTTTTTCAAATTGGTTTTTGTGGTTTAACTTTTACCTAGTTCAATTCCTCCTATCTAGTTAGCCCAACCCTGCGATCTCATAAGTTGAGTACATCGTAGGAAAATAAAAGTTAGGAACTTAGAATTATTATTTGGGTGCCCACACACTGTCGTTGATAGGTAGGATCGAATTGGAAGATCGCGGTGTCTACGAGCTTCGGGGATTCAAAGAATTCTCGGATAAAAAGCGAAGAACAAGAAAATCGTCGAAAGAGGTAAATTTTCTTTTCTTCCTTTAGTATGAATAAATTTAATAAGCATGATCTTATGTTCTTATATCTAAAACTTGTTTTTTTTTTAATCCCACGCTTCCGCTTCCGTTCGATTTGATCGAAAAGTCGGATCTTATTTGGCCCGGATTAGATCCGGGACCCGAATAATTTCCAACAAATGGTATTAGAGTCATTTGGTTTTTGATATAAGAACTATATCTACTTTATTAAATTTATTTTGGAGTGGGTTTAGGATTTGATCTTGCATGTTTTGATATATGGATGCATGGGCGTTTTTCGAATTTATGGCATCGATTCAAATCGTCATATTTATTATTTCGTGGATTAATATTTATGTGATGTATATGTGATATATGTGCCATGCATATTGATATGTCATTCATGGAACCCACTCCCAAGCATGTTATGTATCATGATAATTGAATTGTTTAATTGTTATGATAGATCTATGAGATGGATTAACATTGATATAAAAGTGTTTTATATAGTTTTTAAAATTGATATAAAAGTATTTTATATAATTTTTAAAATTTTGTATAAAAGTGTTTTATATAAATTTTTAAATTTTGTATAAAAGTGGTTTATATGATTTTAAAATTGGGATAATTGTTTGGAATTAATTTTATAAAAATTTGATCCAGTTTTTATGAAAAATCTCCGAATTACATGTTTTAGAAACAAAATAATTCGGATTCGCGTTTGGGCAGCCCGGGCAAGCGCCGGTCAGCCCCGGGCAGGGCCTGGACAGCCTCGGGCAGGTCCCGGGCAGCTCGGGCAGTTCGGGCAGGGCCCGAGTAGGTTCCGTTTTCAGCCTACGTGTTGTTTCCTTTGTTCTTTCATAAAATGTTTTCGTTTTATCCTTATTTCCTTAATTATTTTGATAATTTAGGGGTTTTTAAAGTTGATTAAAATTATGATTTAATTTCTAAAAGTTAGATATTTAAATTAGAGAATTTTAATCAATAAGACCAATAGGATTAGACTTGACTTATTAAAACATAAGATGTTTTATAACTTAAATGTTTAGGAAGCATTTATTATAAAATAATGAGTGGGAGAAGGATTCATGACAATAAATCCTATGGCCTCCATTATTGGTCAAAGCACCATGAGATTTAAGTGACGCCTCGCGACGCTCAGATTCGTCCCCCTACGGATGGTTTTCACTTAAATCAATAATCAAGGCTTAATCTCCAAAATGATTGGAATTTAAAATTTAACTCTTAATTTTCCTACACTACGGCGACGATTTTGAGTTAATTTTTAAAATCCAAAATAATGGGTAACACTCATAAGGATACAATCAAATAGTTTGGATGTATCTAGGCTAAACTAAAAGGTGATTAATTAATAAATCAAGATATGAGATGTCTTGATTATTTATTTTATTAATCTGAGATGGTCTCGATTTAATCATCATTTGATTTGACCTACCCTACGGCGGCTTTTCAAATGTGAGATTAAATTACCTTGGAATTGGTAGGACAAACTCTATTGCTTTCATGCATCATGTTTATGATTCCTAAATTGAATGCTCTATGATGTTCGTTCGCTTATTTATGTCGCTTTATTTAATTTTCAGCAATGATGTCTTGTCCTATGTTTGAACTGTTGAATGATTCATTAACTGGAGAAAATTGTAACGAGTGGAATAATAACTTGAATATTGCACTCGTATGTGAAAACCTCAAAGGCAAGCAGCAAGGTTTCTCTAAACCAAAGGGAAATTGTTTCCACTGCGGTGAAGAGGGACATTGGAAGAGAGACTCTCCCAAGTTTCTCTCCAAAGTAAAGGAAAACAAGAAACGTAAATTTGATTTACTTGTTCTTGAAAGTTGTTTGGTAGCTAAAGATTCTTCTACTTGGGTAGTTGACTCAGGAGCTACTAATCATGTTTGTTCTTCCTTACAAATGCTTAGTTCTTATGAAGAGCTTGCAGATGGGTCTTTCACAATGCGAGTTGGCAATGGTGCAGTGGTTTCGGCAAAAGCAGTGGGAGTAATTAAGCTTAATATTAGAGATAAAATATTGATTTTAAACGACGTTTTTTATATTCCTGGTTTCCGTAGAAATTTGATTTCTGTTTCAAAGTTGAATGAACATTTATTCACTATCATTTAATGATAATTCGATTATTATTTCTAAAAATGGGCGTGATATTTGTACTGCAAAATTGAAAAATGGACTCTATTTAATTAAGCCTAATGAACAACCACTGCTAAATGTCGAAATGTTTAAAGTAGAACATCCTAAACCAAAAAGGCAAAAGGTTTCTCAAGATGATGAAACATATCTTTGGCATCTAAGGTTAGGGCATATTTCACTAGAAAGGATAAATAGGCTTGCAAAGGATGGTCCTTTGAGAGAGCTAAAAGTTGGCACTCTTCCTGTTTGTGAATCCTGTCTAGAAGGAAAAATGACTAAGAGACCTTTCTCATCAAAGGGCAATAGGGCCAAAGAACCACTAGAGCTTGTGCATAGTGATGTTTGTGGTCCCATGACCACAAAAGCTAGATGTGGCTTTGAGTACTTCGTCACTTTCATTGATGATTACTCGAGGTTTGGATATGTTTATCTCATGCATAGAAAATCCGAGACTTTTGAAAAGTTCAAGGAATTTCATGCGGAAGCTGAAAAGCAGCTAGGAAAATCTTTGAAGTGCCTTCGATCTGATCGAGGGGGCGAGTATGTCGATATTGAGTTCAAAGATTATTTGCTAGAGCATGGTATTTTGTACCAACTCACAGCACCTGGCACCCCTCAGCAAAACGGTGTTGCTGAAAGGAGAAACCGAACGTTGCTTGATATGGTTAGATCAATGATGATCTACGCGACACTGCCTGATTCTTTTTGGGGGTATGCATTGCAAACGGCGGTTTACATTTTGAATGTAGTTCCATCTAAGTCAATCCAAAAGACACCACTAGAGTTGTGGAATGGGAGTAAAGTTAGTTTACGCCACTTTCGCATATGGGGGTGCCCAGCACATGTGCTGAAAGGAAAGACTGGAAAGTTGCATCCACGTTCAAAAGTGTATCTGTTCGTTGGATTTCCCAAAGGAACGAGAGGAGGTTTATTTTATGATCCGCAAGAGAAGAAAGTAATAGTTTCGACTAATGCTATCTTTCTTGAGAATGATTATATAGAAAACTTCCGACCTCGAAGTAAAGTTGTACTCGAGGAGTTACTTTCTGATGAGATCAGACCACAACCAACAAGAGTTGTTGGAAAAATCACTAAAAATACCACTATACCTGATCAGAATGTCATGACACTTCGACGCAGTGGGAGGATGATTAGACCACAAATCCGCTATCGTCAAATCGAAGAGGCAAATGTTGCAGTCTCCGATGGGGTAGACGATGATCCATTATCTTTTCGACAAGCGATGGAGGATTCTGATAAAGAGAGGTGGCTTGAAGCTATGAACCAAGAAATGGATTCGAACCATAGGGTTTTGTAGCCGAAGGTCAAGAGCAGAAAGTCTGCAAATTGCTTAGATCCATTTATGGGTTAAAGCAAGCCTCAAGGTCATGGAACCATAGATTTGATGAGATGATCAAGTCTTGGTTTTGACCAAAGTGTTGATGAGCCTTGTGTATACAAGCATATCAATGATGGTAAAGTGGCAATTTTAGTAATTTACGTAGATGACATTCTACTAATTGAGAATGAAGTAGAGATGTTAGCTGCGGTTAAAGATTGGTTTGCCAAGCAATTCCAAATGAAAGATTTGAATAAGCGAATTATGTTCTTGGAATTTGAATGGTTCAAAATCACAAGAACAAATTATTGGCATTGTCTCAAGCTTCTTATATAGATAAGATGCAGTTGCATTATAGAATGCAAGATTCCAAGAAGGGTTGCCTACCAACTTGATATGGAGTCATTCTTTCCAAAGAGGAGTGTTTAAAGACACCTCAGGAGGAAAAAACATGAGACGCATTCCCTTTGCCTCTACAAGTATACAATTTTGTGTACTAGGCTCGGTATTTGATACGCGATAGGGATAGCCAGCCAGTTTCAATCTAATCCATAAATGTTTCATTAGATAATAGTCAAGAACCTTCTCAAATATATTTGAGATCAAGATGTTTGTCTATTTAGGTGGTTGACCTTAAAATAGACGACCGCACTGATTCTGGCTTCTAGTCAGACAAGGATACTCGAAAGTCGATATCTGGGTCAGTGTATATTCTTGTTGATCTTGTCAACAAGACCCCGCCTAAAAAGTGTTTTTAATGGCAGAAGAACATAGGACTGGGAGACATGTCTCATATGCTTTAGGGCAAGTGGGAGATTGTTAGGGAAAGTGCCCTTAAAGCAATTGTGAATTGTTTTTGATTATTAATAAATGCGACATTTATTTTCGAACTCTTTTGCATATTGTATGTATTTTCTTGAACATCATGAAAATACCTAGTTTATTTATTGTAAAAATAATCTTAGTATATAAGAGTTATATACAAGAGGATTAAGATTATGGATAATAAACTAAAAATAAGTCTGTGATGAAATTAATTAAAGTATGAGATCTTTAATTAAAACATCATTAATGCGGCCCAGAACATTTTGAATGTGACTGTCTTATCCGGACCGTCAATGTGGAGACATCTTAGTGGGGGCATTTATATATGATTTGATCATATAGGACTTGGACCGATTTAATTTGAATTTTCCATACAAATTCCGTTGTAGAAATGGAAAATCAAATTAAATCACTAGATGATCATATATGGATATATCTTAATCCCGAGTGATTATAGACTCATGTTTATTTCTGTGTGATTCTTAATTTGCTCGTTTAAGTTTGTCCTACGACATTCCCAACACTTGCATTTTAGATTCATATTTGAATTAAATAGGGAATATAAATTCATGAGATATGGAATTCATTCCTTGGGAAGTAGAAAGACGATTCTCTCATTTGTTAATTTCTGAACCGAATGGTTTGAGATCTCTAATTTATAATCCGATTATAAATTAACCATTCGCTAGTGAATTAATGGTAAATGAGGATAAGATGTAATTGAAGGGGTTTAACGGATACTACCTAGCTTCAATTACGAATTGTCTATGGAGGATTAATCTATATGTAATGATTATATCAGTGGACTGCTCAATTCGTAGAGTAAGATATTCTATGATTATAAGAGTGCAATTCCGAATTTATAGTGGAGTAATATTGGAATTAATAAGCTGAATAAATTAATTAAAGAGTTAATTATTTATTCGATTTATTGGAGCTTATAATTATAGGTCCCCGGTTCGCCTTCCTAGAGTAAACGGATTAGAAATAATATTTCCAGTTTCTAAGGGTTTATGGAAAAGAGTTTTCCAAAATATTTGGGCTAATATATTAATACTAGTTAATTCCGGGAATATATTATATTCTACAGTTTTGACTGTATTTGGAATTAAATAAATATAAGATATTTATAATATTAATATAATTATTAAATTGATGATTATATTGGATAATTATCGATTAGAGTTTAAATCTAACTAGAATTATTAATTCTAGAATAGATAGTTGGAATGCGAAACTGATTGAACTAGACCTATAAAAAGGGGACCACATCTCACTATTGAAACTCACGTTTTCAACTGCCATCTCATTCCCATAGAGATTTTTTCGGCCACCTCACTATTGAAAGAAATTGAGCCAGCGCCTTACCACAATTGAAAGGAATTTGATTGGCTAATGTTTTTTTCGGAAACACAAATTCAAATAGTCTTTTGCATTCTTATCACAAGTTTGACCAATCAATTGCAATTGGACGTCAGTTTCAAGTTTTAATAAGCTTGTTGAGTTTTTCAAATTGGTTTTTTGTGGTTTAACTTTTACCTAGTTCAATTTCCCTCCTATCTAGTTAGCTCAATCCTGCGATCTCATGAGTGGAGTACATCGTAGGAAAATAAAAGTTAGGAACTTAGAATTATTATTTGGGTGCCCACAGACTGTCGTTGATAGGGAGGATCGAATTGGAAGATCGCGGTGTCTACGAGCTTCGGGGATTCAAAGGATTCTCGGATAAAAAGAGAAGAACAAGAAAATCGTCGAAAGAGGTAAATTTTCTTTTCTTCCTTTAGTATGAATAAATTTAATAAGCATGATCTTATGTTCTTATATCTAAAACTCGTTTTTTTTTAATCCCACGCTTCCGCTTCCGTTCGATTTGATCGAAAAGCCGGATCTTATTTGGCCCGAATTAGATCCGGGACTCGAATAATTTCCAACAGTTGGTAGGGCCCATTTTTCTTAGTGTAAATGTTATATAGATTCATCACATTTTTTTTGGCACATACAATCCAACTGCATCATATTGGCAATTTTCTTTCCATTTGAGGAATTGCAATTGCGAATGTTAGTATGTTATGTTATATAACTTGGTCTTTTCATTTTTATGTAATACAGTCATTGATTTTTTTTTTTAATCTTTACCCCCTTTTTTTCTTTTTCAGGTATTTTCATGTTTAATTGTAGCATTGTTTTTGCAAAGATCATGTAGAATGCTAACTTTAGTCACTGACTGAGCTCATGTAAATCCAGAGCTTTTGTATATGATCGCATTATATTTGAAGGAAAATGATGTCGCTCCGGCCTGCTACAACATGATGCCCTTAAGAGGGGTATTTCATGCAGTCGTTATTGCGGCCTACTACGGCAGGGTGACTTACGAGGGGTCTTCAGTAGCTGGTGGAGCTCAGGGATGTCTTTGGGCGGCTCCAGGAGCGGATTGATGTCTTAGAGCATTCCGGGTAGCTACATTGAGCTGGAGAGCTTCCCGGACGAGTGGGCTTAATCGGTAGCATCACTTTGCACTATATTTAATTTCTTGCTATATTTATTTTCCACTAAGTTTTTGAAATGGATGAAAGAATTGGTGTAGCAGATTTTATTTTAAGAAAGTAAAGAAAAATTGGTTTTGTAGTATAGCCCGTGCTTTCTTTGAAGCTATTGAATCAAAGGATTCAGGACCCAAAAAAGTAACAAAATTAGGGCCCCAAAAATTTTAATGCGTTATATGTATATATGCCCAGGGTTATCCTCATCCAAGGATTTCATTGGACAAATACGACTTCTATATATTCTGTTAATGAATGATGTATTGTGTGTGTATATATATGTATAGGCCAAAACTTGCGTGGGACGGTCTCATGGGTATTTTCCATGAGATGAATTCTATATGTAAGTAAAATTTGAACTCATACTCAAACCCATCAAAAAGACCCATGTTTTTAGTATATTATAAGATTCGTCTCACGAACTTAAGTCCATGAGACACTCTCACGTAAGACCATCTCGTATGTATATATTGAATTTAAAATTTAGATATATTGATTCTTATGCAGTCAAATGGTATTTTAAAAATATGCAAATCGAATTCTTATTACAATCCAATCAATTTAGAATTAAAACAAGAAGTTAATTCACCTTCAAGTATCTCAATTAAAATCTCCACATTAAAATTGATTAATTAGTATTGATTTGAGAAGTCTTGCAGCGCTGCAAGAGTTCTTATTTTGTTCATATGTGAATGTGTGTATATATATGTTATTTGGGTGGTTTACTATTTTTAAGAAATGGCTAAGTGTTTAGGATATTTAGGCTAAGTCGAGGCCTATATTCAAAACAGTCTCTGCAAGACGAAATTGCCCCGTATTCGAAGTGCTTACGATTTTGGCGCTCATCCCTAAGATACAACGACTTTACTGTTTCGACTTAGTAGCACTTGCAAAAGTCGAAACTACAACGAACTTAAGTGTTTGAAACTTTCAAGCTTTAAAAGGAATGATATCAATATGTTGTATGCAATGACTCGATTTTAGGCTTGTATTTTCGTACCAGATTTCATCTGAACGGGGTTCGTATATATAGGCATCAAGGTGCCCGATGGAAAGAACATGTCTTTTGGCTCGAAAAAACATATCTACACCCAAAAAATGCACCTAGTTGCTCGAACAGGTGCAATAGTTGACGTCGCGTCGTCGCACACACTGGCGATCATCATCGGCCCGGTGCATGTCGCGCGCCCAAGACGCGGCCTCGTTGTCTTTACAGATCGTGTGCGCTCGTGCACACCTAGTTGGATTTAATTAATTATTTTAAATAATTAATTAATATTTTAAAAAGAGTGTTAAATAAATTTGGTCCAAAAAGTATAAGGGCCTTGAAGCCCAAGCCCAGGCCCATGTCCCAGATCGGACCGAGCCGGTCGGCGGGCAGGCGACGATGGCGGCGTGCGCATGTGTGTTTTTAACCAAACGCACAAGCATGTAGATCATCACCCCTTTAAAAACTTTGGTGCTCCAAGGACCCAAACCCACCAAACTTTGGTTTTCTACTCTATGTGGGATGGAGCTTTTTTTCCTTCCCCACATTTTTCATTTTGCATATCATTTTCTAGTTTTAAGTGGCTAATTTCTAGCATTAATTTCTCATTCATCCAAAATTGGTTTTGAGAAATTCCAAATGCCAATTCCATCTACTCACTTAGTAGAATTTTAACGAATAATTTAATTCTATTTTTCACTAATGGAAACTATTTAAAGATTTGGTCAAAATCGGGTCAACACCCATTTCATCAAACTAAATTCCAACAATCCCCCACATGAATGAAATTAATGCATGCGTGTATGCAGGTTCGCTTGAAAATCTCGACGAACTGTTACTGCATCTAGATAGGTAGCTTGTGGCTTTGAACCTTCCTTAGTAAAATACTATCAGATTTACTAGTTGCTTAGTGACACAATGTCTTGAACTACTCAGCCGTTTGTGTAAACCAAGACAACAATACTTACACAATAATAATTCTAAAACTTGATGTTCTCACGTTGTGTCCATTTCGGTCATGGACCATATCTTAGATTCATAAGTGTTTCTTTGAAGCGACCATTACTTCTCACTTATATAGGTGATCTCCTAATGAAGAGTATCCTGCCATACTCCACCTTTCGATATATGAATAATTAAAAGTCTTAAACTTAACCTCACCACATTCAGTAGGTTTCTATTTCACTTGGAAGTTTCAGGAATGAGCTAACACATTTTCCAAGTGTTCAACTGAACATTCATAACTTAGTTGTCCCATTAAATCAAGGTCTTGGGATTTCTAATTCACAAGGTTGGGTTACCGCTATGAACATTCTTTATTTTGTGGATTTTAAACTCATTATCCTTAACATTTTATACAATTGATCTCAATTTATGCCTTTTGTAAGCAGATCCGAAAGGTTTTCCTTTGACTTCACGTAGTCAACCGAAATAACCCCATTCGAAATCAACTGTCTAATGGTATTGTGTCTTCGACGAATATGTCTGGACTTATCATTATACATACTACTTTGTGCCCTTCCAATTGCTGATTGACTATCACAATATATCAAAACAGCAGACACCAGCTTATTCCAACAAGGAATATCCTCTAAGAAGTTTTTAAGTCATTTTGCTTTTCTCTAGCTTTATCTAAAGCAATGAACTTGGATTCCATAGTAGATCGAGCTATGCACGTCTGCTTAGAAGACTTCCACGATCTATTGTGAAAACATATCCACTTGTAGACTTGGAGTCTTTTGTGCTGATATCCAATTGGCATCGCAGTATCCTTCTAATATTGTTGGATATCTCGTATAAAGTATTCCATAGTTCATGGTATACTATAAGTATCTAAGTACCCTTGTCGACTTTCCAGTGATCCTTACTCGGGTTACTTGTGAACCTACTTAGCTTACTTACTGAATATGCAATGTCTGGATGTGTACAATTCGTTAAGTACATCAGACTGCTTGGATATTCCAGCTGAAAAATTGGTTCTCCTCTATTATTGGCCAAGTGTAGACTTAGATCTACAGGTGTCTTAGCCGGAGGACTATCAAAAGCATTAAAATTTCTAAGTATGCTTTCGACATAATGGGATTGTGACAAAATAATTTCTTCTGATGTTTTAGAGATTTTAATCTCTAATATAACATTATATAATCTCATATCTTTCATGTCAAAGTTCTTCTTTAACATGCTCTTAGTATTCATGATTAAATCATGACTACTACCCATAATTAGCATATCATCTACGTAAAGACATACTATGACGTAATCATTTGTAGTACCTTCAATGTAGACATCACATTCATTGATCTTGAAATAGTTTGACTTCATAGTCGAGTCAAACTTTTCATTCCATTACTTAAGTGATTGTTTTAGTCCATAAAGTGACTTAACAAGTTTATACACCTTTCGCTCTTGACCGGGTGCAACGAACCCCTCGGGTTGTTCCATATAAATCTTCTCTTCAAGCTCACCATTCAAGAAGGCAGTCTTCACATCCATTTAATGTATCTCAAGGTTATGCAAAACTGCAATAGCAATGAGAACACGAATGGACGTGATTCTCGTAACAGGAGAATATGTATCGAAAAAGTCATATCCATTCTTTTTGCTTAAACCCTTTAGCTACCAAACAGGTTTTGTACTTATCTATAGATCCATCTGTTTTATACTTCCTTTTAAGGATCCACTTGCATCTCAAAGGTTTACAACCCAATGGGAGATCAACCAACTCCCAAGTGTTATTTTGCATGATAGAATCTATTTTATTATTGATAGCTTCTTTCCAGAGAGGAGCTTCTGGACTAGGCAAAGCTTTTTGAATAGTTCCAGGTTCATTTTCTAACATATACGTTAGAAAATCAGGACCAAAATACTTAGCTACTTTTGTCCTTTTATTGCGTTTTGGTTCCTCTTCATCATCACTTTGAGGTAACCTTGCAGTTTCATAAGTTCGTTTATTCGAACTTTCTTCTTTCCTTTCTTTATTCGGAAAGATATTCTCGAAGAATACATCATTCCTTGATTCAATGATCACACCTTCATTTATATCAGGAATAGCTGAATTTTGCACTAAAAGTCGATATGCACTACTATTGTTAGCATATCCAATGAAAATGCAATCGATCGTCTTCGGACCGATTCTAACTTGTTTCGGCTTAGGTACATGTCTTTTGGCTCGAAAAGAACATGTCTACAGTCAAAAAATGCACCTAGTTACTCGAACAGGTGCACCCAGATTGACGCGTGCTGGCGTCGCACATATACTGTGGCGGCGTACAATTTCGATCGATCACCGTCGGTGCGTCGTGCGCGCCCGCACGTGGCCTCGCAAGAAGACGCTACAGCGTCCGCGCACTTTTGATTGGATTTAATTAATTATTTAAAAATGATTAATTAATATTTTAAAAAGAGTTTTAAATAAATTTGGTCCAAAAAGTATAAGGGCCTTGAAGCCCAAGCCCACAACCCGCGACCCGGATTGGGCAGAGCCGAGTCGGCCGGTGGGCGGCTGTGGCGACGCGCGCGTGTGTGTCTTGAACCAAACCCACATACATGTTGGTCCTCACTCCTTTTAAAAATTTAATACCCCAAAAGCCCAAACCCAATTGTCCAATTGAGCATAATATTGCATGTGGAATTGAATGAATGCTAAAACTACTAAAACTAGAGCCACAAGTACATGTATAATATTGCATTATTGCCATTCATACATTTGTCATTCAAAATATATAAAGAAACACAAAGAAAAAAAGTGTAGGGAATTGAATTAAGAAGATGAATTCAAGATTATTAATTGTACAAGAGAAATTAAAATGAAGCACTCAACAAGTTATTGTAAATTGGAAAAGTAGTGATGATGGGATCAGCACATGGCATACTTTTGAGTCCAGGAACGAGCCATAGAGTCATATTTGGAAATATCAGTCTTGTACATATGGGCTATCTCAGGAACCAATGGATCATCCGGGTTTGGATCTGTTAGCAGCGAACATATCGAAAGTAGAACCTGCAATTATATATATCCATAATATATATTAATTAATAGTAGTATTATTATTAAAATTATTTATTCATATGTTATCTAGATATATATATATATATATATATATATAATAGAAGCAGAAAATATTTACGTACCTTGGATATTGTGAGAGCTGGACTCCACTGATCCTTGAGGATATCCAAGCATATATTCCCATTATTGTTAATGTTTGGATGGAATACTTTGGTCCTAAACGCTACCTGCATCAACATATATATATATATATATATATATATATATATTCCCATTATTATTAAATATTGTAATCTTGAAAGATATTATAAGATTTTATTTGGTAATAATATAGTTGCACCTCATTAACTTCAAAATCAAATTAGACTCCAGAAAACACACACACACCCACCAAATTATTAAATTAAGAAAAGGGGGATATATTTGTTTGTACCTTGGGAGGTTTAAAGGGATAATCAGGAGGGAAATGGATGGTAACTTGGAAAACACCACCTGCGTAGGGGCTATCATTTGGTCCAATTATGGTTGCTTGCCAATGAAACATGTCTTGAGCCACTGGACCTGATCAAAATTCATTCATTTTTAACATTACTATTACTATATATATATAATATCTAATTATATGTATTTTAATTATTAGGTTACAATATTTAGTAGAAAAAAGAAATAGGTTACAATTTTTTGGGCATCAAATTACCCAATCTATATACACTTTTATTTTGCCGACCCGTTGGATGGTCTACAATAAATTAAATGAAATAAAGACATGTTTAGAATTGATATCCAAGGCTAAATATATATATATATATATATATATAGAACCCTAGCTAGCAAGGTTTATAATAGTAAACAATTATATATATCTCATCATCAGTAATCAGTATATAATTAAAGTGTGTGTAATACGAGAAAAAATATGAATTAAATAATCGTACCAGCACTACATGAAGTAGGAGGGTCTCTTTGCAACTCTCTGAGCTCCTTGAGAATTCTTCTCGACGCCATTATAAATTAATTGCTGAATTGGAAGAAGAAGAAGAAGAAAAATGTAAAACTTGGATATCCCAACTAGTGTTGAAAACAAGGTTTATATATAGGATAGGAGAAGATATATGATGGTGCCTGGTGGGGAAATGTTTTTACAGTACAAATTCCATTGAGAAAGTTGCTGTTGGTGTTGGGGACCCCTGTCAATTTTTTTCTTCAAAAGAGGAACCATTTGACTTTGAGAAAATCCTCCCCAATCTACTCAACTTTTCAAGAGCATCAGTCCCATCCCTATTTAAGTGTATCATGAATAATTTTTGGGTGGTAGTATAATTGGATTACTATATTTGGAGAATTTATTCCATTAATTTTCCCATATTTCTTTTATAGGTGCCTTCACATTTATGTAGAGCCGTACAAGATTGGGAAGTTTGTAAAAATTCCATGTTTGTACATGCTTTATAACGACTTCTCCGTTCATTTCTTTTTAATGACTATTTGTTTAACTGTCTTCCAATCACATCTTCCCAATTCATTCCAGCAAATCAAAATCAAAATATATTATATTTTTCAATGTATTTTTCTATTTATAAACAAATTCTTCCATTCATTACATCAACTCTCTCTCTCTCTCTCTCCACCCCGCCCCAAAAAAAAAAAAAAAAAACAAAGGTAAATATACATTACCAGTCAAGTATCTAGGAAAAGAACAAAAAGAAGAATGAAAAGGAAATACGCTTAGAAAAGTGGTGTGTAGTGGTCCAACTTCAACTCATCTACAACTGGTGGATTATTGCAAGTACAAATTTGTGAAGAGGAGAATAACCCGCCCTCCCTTTCTCACCATATTTCAAATATAAATACTGCCCCAATATGAAAGGAATCTTATCCTTTAGCTTTTTTAAGTTGAATTAACTTTATTCCCTTTCGGTCCAGAACAAGAAATGGTACATAAATAGTAAGACGTCGCGTGATAATTAGGCAAGCTTTTTCAATAACTGGAACACGCGACATTTTTTCTTAAAAAAAAAAAAAAAGCCCAAATATGGGTTTAGCATACAGCTAATAAACCTGTAGCTGAGCTCCACCACATTGAGTGGTGAGCATGTCACATATTGCATTAATCACTTCGGTACACTATTGACATGGTGTTATTAGCTGTAACATAATCCAAACGAATAATTACAACCATATAAATATATATATGTTTAAGCAAAAAAAAGTCAAATCAAAATGTAAGAACCCTTAACATTTAGCCAACATCATAAATCTTGGTCTGATTAATAAACCAAAAAAAAGAAAAGAAAAAGGAATCAAAACAGGGTGGGCACAAAGAAGTGGCGGCCTAATATGTGAATTTAACAGTTGGAGGACATCATCAAGCCATCAATAATAAATACTTTCCACAGAGATATCTCACTACTGCTTCCTACTGCTGATGATCACAATATAGAACAAGCCTTTTGAGCCTTTCCCTTTTTTTTCTTTTGCTTGGGTGGTTGCAGCACAACTTTTATTGCAGCATCAAAAACTGCTTTCACATTCTGTTGTTAAAAATAACATATTAAGAATATCAAACCCCAAACACAAACATCATCAAGTGGTATAAAGAAAACTGAGTCATGCATCCAAACCTGTTGTGTTTTTGAACTACATTCAATGTAAGCCGGAGACCCAATCGTCTTTCTCAGCTCCTCCCCCTGGAAGTTTGAAAGAGGACAATATGATGTTAAGAAAACGGAGGGAAAATATCATTAAGCATAGTCTCCAAAAAATGAAAAGAAATAAACCCAAAACAAAGGGTGATATTGGTCAAAGCAGTAGTCCTACCTGTGCTGCGGTGATTGGTACAGCACCTGGATTATCAACGAAGAACTGCTTGTCATCCCGGAGATCTGAATCCATCAAAATCATAAATAAATGAACGGAAACAGATTGAGCACTTTTCACTATCTAGAGTAAATTTATCCATCTATATGTATATATGAATGAATGTATGTATGAATATATATAACAAATATGTTAAGGTCAATTATCCTTGACTTTTCTGCCCATTACAAACAGTAACTATGCAAGACTTTGAAAGAAGTCAATGCATTGTTTTCTGCATTCTCCCAATAAATCAACTCCTGTGAAGTTTTTTTTTAAAAAAAAATATTCAGCCCCGTCATTGCAGGTAGTGATGTAGTCGAACCTGGGCCTCGACATTACGAGTAAAATCTTTCGAAAGAGACTAAAATCTGTACCCAGGACAAAACCAGCAAAGATAACTTTAAATGTCAACAGTGACGAGCTTCCCCTCATTCTCGTCAAAGTTTTTTATCTTTTACAGTTAACTTACAAGAGAGGGTACCAAACTTTTAAAGTAAGATTTTACATATTAGAAACACATTAACTTGAGCTTATAAAGGCCAGGAGGCATCTATAATCTTGACCGTTCATCAAGACTGAACAGGTTATAACTCCTCAGCAGTAAAACCATGCTAAAATATGATATTCACAAACAATAATAACAATGGCGATTATGCAAAACCACTTCTTACTAATTCCAATTAAATCTTTTATATGGCACGACTTGTAACTAATAAAAGTCAGACATAATATGAAGGCAAGCATTCACAAACAATTTTTTCTATTTTCTACAGTGATTGCAACTGGGAAGCTTAAAAACTGACAGGATAGTCTCTCTTATCAAATACCCTTTAAATATCCAACTAGATAATGTGTTTCTGTGACAGTGAAATAAGATATGGAAAGCAGATCTTGAATACAGAAGCTGGTACAGCACTCAAAAAGCTTAATCAAAGATCTCACCGAGTTTTGTGCCAACAAGAACAATAGGCACACCAGGCGCATAGTGCTTCAATTCGGGAATCCACTGGAAAATGAGCGCAAGCATAACGAATCCATAAGACAGAATCTTTTGACAGAAACAGTAGTAGTCGGAAAGTTAACAGATTCTAAGAAAAGATTATAAGAACAATCAAACTCATACCTTCTTGGAAACATTTTCATAGCTGGCCTTGCTAATGAGAGAAAACGCCAAAATGAAAACATCAGCTCCACGATAGCTCAAAGGTCTTAATCTGTTGTAGTCCTCCTGTCCTGTTCCATAAAATGAAGAGTGTAGGTTTCATAAACATATAGCAGATATACAAAGACATACGATGCCTAAATTCAGAGATAAGAATGCATGCACATATTAGCAGCTTTGGAAGTGTCTAGTAATTACCAGCAGTATCCCACAGGCCCAAGTTAACAGTGCTCCCGTTAACGACCACATTTGCACTGAAATTGTCAAATACGGTGGGCACATAATCCTGTTTAATTTACAAATGTAGAGAAAATGTTAATCAGGAAGAAAACATGTTTCAACGTGCAAAGGAAATGGCATGATATCTTATCCCAGTAACATATTCAGTGCGCGATCACGCAACACACAAGAGAACCAGTATATCAATAACTAAATGAAGAGCCTAATCCAAACTCCAGCATATACAGCAACCTCCAGACAAAAATTTAACATTTGAAAAAGCTTTCCTTAGTATTATTACCTTATATTGACTGTCTTCCTGATAGCGTAAGAAAATCACTTAATATTATTTAGACCAAGTTTAAAAAAGATATGTTCTTAATACAGAATGCATTAAACTGCAGGATCGAAGTTGAATAGGCAAGATCATTGAGATATTTTCCCAATTAATAACAATTCCACAATCTTAGAATACAAGTAATAACAAGAAACTACTTAAAGCCAATATCCAATTTATAGAAAAACTATGAAATGATATACTGTAAATATCCAAACAAAACGAATAGTTCACTTATCTCACCATCAGCCGAAAAAATCATCTAACCAATCTATCTTCTAATTTATTGTAAAACTGAGTCCACATAGTACACATCCTTTTCTGAAGTATAAATCAGCATAGTAAATGAAATCTCCTAAAATCAATTACATCAGACAGATTGATTGGTTTCCTCATTTTTCCCATTATCATGAAATATGGGAAATAGGAAGATCACAGAGCATCCACAGAAAGAAATAACAGAGAGCGAAAAAACATGTCTTTATATGTTTATCTATTTCTCATTTTCTTTCCCATCGACAATCTAACAAACCATTGTAACGTAGGTTCATAAGCATCAAAAGGTAGAAATGGAAACGAAAGGCAAAGGATTCGGATGCTGCAATTGGTTTCAAATTTGTCCATTTCCCAAAAACAAATACATAAGATACAGCATTAGCATAACAAGAAGAAGAATAATGAGCAAATAAAAGACGGGAAGAGGCTGACCGTCGGAAAGGTATTGCTGGTGTAGGAAATCAAGAGACAGGTCTTGCCAACGGCACCGTCCCCTACTGTCACGCACTTTATGAATCTCGAAGCGCTCATTCTTAACAAACGGAAATTCCCCCTTCGTTTCCTTTTTCTCTCACTCACTCGCAGTCTTTGCTTCTCTCTCTCTCCCTCCCTCTCTCTCTCGCTCTATATTACTCAGATCTTCTCTTGAAGACCTGAAGCAATGTGCAATTATCAAACCACCTAATCACACATAACGAATATCGCACAATCAGAAAAATGAAAATAAGATAAAACGACAAGAATCCAGAGCTTTTTCACCCCCTTAAACTCCGGCATAATCAGCAAAAATCAAACCCTAATCACAAAATTGGAGAAAAAAAGCAAATGTAGGTATGGGGAGGGGGAAAGAGAGAAAATGGGGGATCGAGATCTAGAGAGAGAAAACACAGAAAGAAAGGAAGAAATGCTGAATCGGGAGAGAAATTTGTGTGCGTTGGTAGTGTAGTAGTGTGTGTGTGTGTGTGTGTGTGTGTGTGTGTGTGGGAGAGAGCGAGAGAGAGAGGAGAGAAATGAAAGGGCAATAATACCTTTATTTAGCCGGGAAATGCTGCCGTTGAACCGCTCCTCTCTCTCTCTCTGTCTCACAGGCTTTCCTTTCTTCAAACACTTTTCTCGCTCTCCAAATAAAATACTTTATATATAATTATTCACCCATTATTATTATTTCCAAATTCGGCCTATTTTCAGATATATATAATTTTTTCAGATATATATAATATAAATAATTGTGTGATACGCAAACCCTTGCATGGGCTGAGATAACAAGGAGTTCACGTTTAGGCGTTTTAGCCTTTGGGCCTCAGGTTTTGTTAAGTTTCCTTGCTTCCATCTTATATAGTAGTTAATGGGCTCAAATTTAGTTTGAAGATGCCTTCTTTTTAGAAGAAATTGATTAGGGAAAATGACACAAACAGGGGCGTAGCCAGCCCGGCTGGCTACCCCTAGACCAAAATTTTTTCCCCTCATTTTCCTCTACCAATTATTTTTTCTCTTTAAAAAACACATATAAATTTTTTTAATTTTTTTCCACCTTTGAAAAACGGACAAAAAAATTGGGGTGTCTTAGGGCCCCCCCCCCCCCCTATCTACGCCTCTGGACACAAATACTCATCTATTTTTTATCGGTACCTACAAAATATTAAGATTTTACCAAAACTACCTAACAATACGTTGCCGCATTCTAATTACCAACAAATACGCTCAAACCCAACGCATTACCAAACAATACGCTGCATATAAAAACAACCACCAAAAAACCAAAAAACAGAGCACCAATTAGAGATCCGAAACGCAGCAGCCATAACAAGTGCGCAAACACTTTCCGAAAGGAGAAGAACAATGAGAAGACATCTTTTCGAGCACAAAGGAAGAAGAATCGGACTGCACATCAGGAAAAGAGAAGAAAAATATATAGGAATAAAAAAACAACAAATAGAAGAAGAAAACAGGACACTGTTTCATATTTGTTTCAATTATGTTTCTTTCATGTTTCAAATAGAACAATAAAGAAACAATAAAGAAACAACAAATAAACAATAAAGAAACAACAAATAAACAATAAAGAAACAACAAATAAACAATACATCTTATACGAAAAATTTGAAAAATTATAAAAACAACAGATCAACAGCATAGAAATACAACAGAAACAACACTGAAACACAACAGAAACAACACAGAAACGAAAAAAACAAAAATCCATAGAAATAATAAATAACAAAATAAATCTAGTAATATAAAGGAAAAAACACGATGCATCAGCAGCATCAACACCTCTAAATCTAATAGCTTTCTTTTTGGATGATTTTCCCTTAAAACTTATTTTTCATCAATATCAACAAGTTTCATCTTTTCGTTTTTAGAAGATGAAGAAACTAGGGCTTCAGATTTTGAACAAGAAATTACAGGAATCAAAAAGAAAACAAACCATCAATGGCGGAAAGAGTGAGAGGAAGTAACAGATTGGACAAGAAAGGAGGAAAGAGAGAGAGGAAGTGACAAATTGGACAAGAAAAGGCTGTAGCGTAAATGAGGGAAAAAATTAAAAAAGAGAGTACAAAAAGTAAACAAAAAGGTAGAGATGTGAGATGTTAGTAAAATCGGGATTTGTGCCAAATGAAGGGAATTTTGTGTAATTTCCCCAATTGATTATGAAACTTATATATTATTCAAAATCTAATAATAAATTTTAAATAGTTTAAGTTTTTTTAGAATTTTTTGCATATGATTAAGTTGGCCTTGACCATGGTTTCGGTACTGGAAGTTCATGGTTCGAAATCTGTCGTTCACGGTTTCATTTATTGTGGAACCATAACTGGGCCAATTTTTAGCGACGGTTCTGGGCTGACTCTGAACCGTGCTTTTACATCTATATTTTTTTTAAAAAAAAAATTCTAAATATAAAATTGTGTAATGTGTATGGTTTTAATTTTAAATGCTGAGACATTTTTTTTAAGGACAAGTTGAAGAAATTGTAAAATGAAAGTGAAAGCAGCAGGCGGCCGGTCGCATTTAAATAGAAGTTGAAATGAACATATCAACAATTAACACGGGCGACGGTCGACGTAGGGTCCACCGGTCGCCCCCATCTCAACCGGTCCCCTCAATAGGTTTGAGAAGAAAAAATCGCTCTGTTTCAACAAGAACTTGCTGGTACAGTCGCCGCCTGGGCGACCGGCCGACCGGACGGCCGACGCCAGATGCACGGCCGACCGTCGGCCGACGCCCGCGCGGCGGCCGACCGCATGATTTTTCTTCCGTCTCATTTTTCTGCTTCAAAAATCATCTTCAAGTACGGGTTGCCCTATAGATGCACCGGCCGACCATGAGACGTAAATGTTGTCCAATTTTTTGTCGAAAATAAAACTCAAGAAATACTCGAAAATATAGTAAAAACATTTTAAACCAATCGGGAGTATTTAGACAACATTTAGAAACTTTGTTTTGAAGTAGAAACATATAAACATAAAATCATTAGAAGTGTTGTCCAATTTTATCTAAAGTAAAACTAGAAGAAATACTTCGGAAAATATTAAAACAATTTTAAATCATTTAGGAGTATCTGGACAACAATTAAAAACATTGTTTTGGTGAAAAAATAAAATCATCAAAATTAAGATAAAAATATGTATCAAACAATCTCCCCCTTTTTGATGATTACAAACCAAAACAATTTTTACACAAACTAGGAGAACAATTTTAGAAATGATTTTCCGGTAAAAACATTTAACCGTTTGGAAGCAACCAAAATTTCCAAAATATAAAAGCAACCAAGTAGGGGAGTAAATATATTCAGTAATAAGCACAAGCTCCCCCTATCAACAAGCACATCAATAATAATGTAAAAGCGATTATCCATAAGCTAAAAGCTTTAGCTTTTACAATTTGTTCAAGAGCTTATAAGATCCCCCTGTCACAAAACATCATTAGACAATTATATAAGTCCATCAAGCAACAATTGGACTAAAAATAAATCACAACTTATGGCTTTTATGAGCCATAGCTTATAGTTTTTATAAAAGCTTTTATTAGCTTCTTTGAGCTAATGAGCCAATTTCCTGCTTTCTCCCCTTTGGAATCATCAAAAGAATGTTAGGATGATAAAAACATCATTCAAGTTTATCAAAGTGCGCCAACAATTCGTTTTATCAACCATGAAAGAATTAAGCTTAAAATCCAAAAGAAAATGAGAGAAATGTATCATAAGAAATCCAAAAGCTCATTTGTTAGCCAAAAACATGATCTCAAAAAAGATTTTAAGACTATGGACAATAAGAGAATCATGTATGTGATGAGATTTTCATTGAAGCATTATAACGAACACTTGGCGGGCGTCAAAAATTTGAAAAGGATATATATAGCCCTTGTAAATGAAATCAAGCCAAGTTGTTCATACCATCACTAAAAGCAATTTTCAACATGTATCCAACAAATAATAGGCATAAACAAAGTAAATTCTCAAGGGTTCAACCCAATTGAGATAATTTAGCCAAAGAGAGATCAAGGCATTACCAATGCCATCAAGCAAAAATGAAGAGCCATTAAGAGATACATGTCAAACATCAAACAATGCATATTAGACATTACAAATGTCCCAAAATATCCATCTAAGCAAAATAATCAAAGCATCTCAAAAGCATTTAAGCAAAAATTAAAAAAAGTACTTTTACCATCAAGTACTTCATACCAATATCAAACAATGCTAAATTAGATTATTTTTACCATCAAATACTCCATCAATATCATGATCACCCACAAGTCATTATTAACTTGCAATATTGACCCTTTCAAGAAAACAAGCAAATATCATTAGTGCAAAAGAGTTTTACAAAGTTCATAGAAGTACAAAGCAACATGAAAAAAAAATGCTAAAAAGTGAAGGGGTGGGGAACATCATTCCTCGTCCGAGGAGAAGCAAGATCCGGGAATAAAGTCTTTGATGAATTTCTTCAATTTGCCGATTGATTTTTGCATTTTGGAGGTCTTTTGCTCCAAAGCCTCATACCTTGCCTCATGAAAAGCCCTTAAATCATCAAACTCGGCTTGAGTGTACCTCCTAGGCAGTTGAGCACCGGTATTAACCTCCGGATTGCTCGGTTCGCCTTCCTCCGCCAATCTTGCGGCCTCGACGTCATCAAAGAAGTCGTTAGGATCGGGTGAATCTTGACCTCTTCCTCTAGCCATTTTAGTTGGTCGGATGTCCATATTCTTGCGCATAGTGACCATTTGGGAGATGTTATCAATGTCAAAGTCATTTTGAAATACCTCCGAGTTACACTCCGACGAAGGTAGTCCCGATTGGATAAGAAGTTTACAAATCCAATTTCCCATAACCAATTTTTTATTATCTTGAGTGATGGACTCGATTAGACATTGAATAAGTATGGCGCCAAAATTTAGCGGTTCCCTCCTAGCAATCTTATACGTCAAAAAATAGTCCATGTTGCTAGGCATTTTACCCGCCTTTCCACAAATACAGTAGGCGACAATAACAGATAAAATACGGTGCTCAAGTGTCATCGCCAACACAGAATATTTTGGCCATACGCCCAAATACGTCTTAACTTCTTTCATAGACACCCCCAACATTTCATCATACCAAGTACCACAAGAGAAATAGTCCCAACCCCCTTCTCTAACATGTAAAAGCCGACAAATGTCATTAGGAGTCCACCTAAAATGACGACCCCTTACAAATGAATTAACGACAATTGGCTTCCTTTGATCATCATATTGCACCCACATATTAGCATAAAAGAGTTGGATAATATCATCATCATATAAGACATAAGCATGCTCCCATAAAAACATCCAACCTTGCTCCTCAAAGAATCCTCTAATAGTAGGATATTCATTTGTAAATGTGTTAAAACGACACATTTTAGTCCGAGCAATCGATTTTCCTCCCATTCCCGAATCTTCATAGTACCATTCCGCATATTTATTGATGAAATTAAGAACATTGTGGGAATGGGGAGCTTGAGTAACAAAAGATTTCTTACATTTCGCCCAACGGCAATTTTGGAGCGAAATTGTTCCGCGGAGCTCGGTAATTTGGGCCCGAGAGAGTATGGGATTTTGAACGTCATCACCTTCTTGAGCTACGTTTCTCTGGGCAGCTCGAATATCCCTTTGTTCGGCTTCTTCTTGCCGATTTCTCGAAGAACCCTCTCTGCCCCTTCTACGCTTGGAGATGGGATTTCGACCGGTGGAATTCTTTGGGGGAGCCATGTATGTAAGAATTGTGAAAAATGATGAAGAATTGAAGAACTTATGCAAAAGGGGGTGATTATCGCTGTTTAAGGGTTTGGAGAGTTTTGAGCGTCTGTTTCGAACAGAAAGAGCAGAACGATTTTAACTTGGAAAATTGCCCTGGGCGACCGGTCGAGGTGGGGTGCGACCGGTCTACGTGCAGGGCGACCGGTCGCCCCTGCTTTGACCGTCCCAATGCAATTTTCCATTCTCCAGGTTTTTCAAAAATTCAATTTTTTACCCCAAAAGTTTTTAAAATTTTGCAAAAAGATAAGTTTGAACCAAGTCCAAAAACAAAAAAATACGGGTATCGAGAAAACATATATTCGAGAAAAACGAGACTTAACGAGTAGTGCCCTTTTAAGAAAAATTTGCAAAATCATTTAGGGGCACTTAAGGGGTTAAAATGAAATATCTTGAAAGATATGTGCATAAGCATAATATCGAGTTCTAAGAGAAATACGAGTGAACATACCTCGATAGTTTAAGAAACTTGATGACGAAATAGCCAATGAATATGAGATATATATATCCTACACAATTCTTAAACAAAATTTGCACAAAAACACAAGTGTAGGCAAGTAATAGGAGATATCAAGAAAAATGCTTATGCTATAAAAAAAATACATAAGAGATAATAAACCACATAGGTCTAATTTAATGCACAAGAATTTTAGAAATATCATGCAAGGTCTTCTTTTAAAAATTTTGAAACTCACAAATATATTGAAGACCTAAATTAAAAATAAATACTTGAAAACTCATTTTGCAATTAAGACACAAAAAAAACATGCATAGAATTAAAATAAAATGCATATATAAATGGGAAGATACGGTTTACCAATTACGCCATTTCCATGGGTTGTGTCTTTCCCATTGTTGATGATATCTTCCCCTTGAGAAGTCACTTTGTTGATGATGACTTCTTTGATTACCTTCCCATTGTTGATGGTCTCTTTGAAAATCATATTGTTGATGATGTCTTTGCCATCTCCAAGGATTGTGTTCTTCCCATTTTTGATTATATCCTCTTCTTGGAAATTGACTTTGTTGAAAATGTTTTCTCCTTCTTTGATCAAATGAGATGTTCATTTGTTGTTTCCTTGGTGGCATGAAGTTTCTCCGATTCTTATTTCGCCGGGTACCTAATAAAACATTATTTTGTGGTACCCTCAAGTGTTTGGGTCCTTTAGGATTAGCTTTGAGACTTTTAGGTCTCCAACAATAATTAGAGCTATTTCTAGCTCGACAAGTATTTACCGTATGACCCTTTTTACCGCAATAAAAGCAAGTAATAATTCTAGGAGCATAATGACCAACATGCTTAGAGACTTGATTCCTTTTCATATGATTGACATCATTAAACTTATGATCAAGTTCTAGTTTCGAATTATCACGACAATCAACAATTTCATCGGTACTCAAGTTGGATTTAGATAAATCCTTTTTCATGCAATTAATATCCTCAACAAGAGTACTATTTTGTTTCTCAAGGTTTCTAACCTTGTCAAGTGTGGTGGTGTGAGCACATGATAGTGATTCATAGGAAGTAAATAAACTATCCTTATCATTTTTCAAAATAATGAATTCCTTTTTCAAATTTTTGTATTTAACAAGTAAGTCTTGAAATTCATTTTGAAGATCATCAAAATCATTTTGCAAATCACTATAATCATTTTGAATAACAATATCATAAGAGGTAGAGGGTTTAAGACATACCTCGTTTTCTTCTTCGATGCCCATAAAACAATATTCAACTTCTTCATAGTTGGAAGTTGTAAGAGGCTTGTTCATTAGATTTGAGCTTGTATCCCTTTGAGAAGTAGATGCGTTTGTTTGACTCCTTTCATTTGCAAATACTCCATAGATGGCTTCTAATTTTTGCCATACTTTATGTGCCGATCGAATTCCTACAAAATGTTCATATTCCAAATTAGTAAATGAACAATACAAGATATTTAGAGCCTTACTGTTTAAGGAGATGATTTTCTTCTCTTCATGATTTAGCTCTTTGAGGCCTTTGGAGGTGTGTGGTGTGTCTATCATCGGAATGGGTTCTCCATTTATGACGGTGTTCCAAATATCAAACCCGCAACCTTGTAAATAACATTCCATTCTTTCTTTCCAAAATATAAAATTTTTGGAATCAAATAGTGGTGGCTTGGTGGTGGAGGTGCCAGATAGATGAGCTTTGTTCGTAGCCGACGATCGTTCCTCTTCACTCGCGATGTGAAACGAGCTTGCCAAAGAGTTTTAGCTCGATACCACTTGTAAGTCCAAGCGGCTACGATAATCTAGAGGGGGGGTGAATAGATTATCTCCATCTTTTCGATTTCGCCCTCTTTTTCGAACCAAATGCTCAAACACAATATTAAAGGTGCGGAATGTAAACAACACGCGTTGATTTATAGTAGTTCAACCCACCTAGGGCCTAATCTACTACCACCCCAGTATATCCGGGATGGATTTCAAAAAGAAAAAAAATTTATTAATTACCAAAATTAATACAAATTGAACTTACAACACCTTGAAGAGCACCACACTCTTCTTCAACACCACCTTTGAGATTACCACAATCTCTTCTTGAAGATTACCACAATCTCCAACGGCACCTTGTGAAGATTACCACAATCTCAACCGGTCGTCCCCCATCTCAACCGGTCCCCCTCAATAGGTTTGAGAAGAAAAAATCGTTCTGTTTCAATAAGAACTTACAGTGGCCGTCGCGATGACTGGGCGGCCGACCGGCCGACTCGACTGCATGATTTTTCTTCCGTCTCATTTTCTGTTTCAAAAATCATCTTCAGGTACGGGTTGCCCTCTAGGGCGACCGGTCGACCACGAGACAGAAATGTTGTCCAATATTTGTCGAAAATAAAACTCAAGAAAAACTCCAAAAATATAGTAAAAATATTTTTAACCAATCGGGAGTATTTAGACAACATTTAGAAACCTTGTTTTGAAGTAGAAACATATAAACATAAAATCATTAGAAGTGTTGTCCAATTTTATCTAAAGTAAAACTAGAAGAAATACTCCGGAAAATATTAAAACCATTTTAAATCATTTAGGAGTATCTGGACAACAATTAAAAACATTGTTTTGGTGAAAAAATAAAATCATCAAAATTAAGATAAAAACATGTATCAAACATCTGTAACATCTAGAATCAACTGAGTATGTTCTTACTACAAGAACACTAACAAGAATTACTTGTTTTGGATGATTTGAGAAATACAATCAAGATTACACTTTATTTGAAAATATTACAACTCAAAAGTGCAGGTGAAATCAAGGAGGAAGCCTAATACTCAAGATGTGCAAGTATAAGACTTAGGCAAAAAATACAACAAGAATTTAGACAAGAAAGAATAAGAAATTTGCGGAATTTTTCTTGTTGTTTTGAATGCTTGTGTTGTGTTTTTGATCCTTCAAAGCCTTCATCTATTTATATGAGAGTCTTCCAGATTGGAAATCCAACATAGGCTCTTTCATCTTCACTTTTGTCTACAAAAGAAGGATCAAAAGATCTACAAAATGGTTAAGAAATATAAAGTAGGTCATATCAGATAATGGCTCAACAACGGATAGAATATTGCTGTCAAAAATCATAGGTCGACCGGTTGACCTGTTGAAAATTCAAAAGTTAGTATGAGATTTAGAACCTTTAATCAAGGGTTTGGACCGGTACAAGGGGGTTGGACCTGTCGACCATCACTTCGACCGGTCGCCCTCCTTGTGGACTGGTCCACTTCACAAAATATTGAAACAGAGAAGAATTTTGGAAAATACACATCTTCAGACACCGGTCGACCTAGACCATTTTAGATTATGTTTTGTTTCTATTTCAGAATTTCAACTTCAGGCAAGGGTTGCCCTCTAGGGCGGCCGGTTGGCCTCGAAACAGAAGTGTTGTCCGATTTTTGTCCAAAAAAAAGTTCAAGAAATACTTCAAAAAATTAGTAAAAATAATTTAAATTGTTTTGAAGTATTCGGACAACATATGGGGACATTGTTTCGGTATAAAAACTCATTTAAACAAAATAATCAAAATCATGATAAAAATATTTTTCTAACAAACTCTCTCTTTTTGATGATTACAACCCTTTTACAAGAGCGAATAAGTTTTACGGTCGAAAAATAGTCTATCCGTTTTAAGAAACATTTATCAAAAATAAAGTTTTATCAAGGAAATGAGCAAGATTTTTCAAAATAAGTTTTAAGAAGCTCCCCCTATCAACAAGCTTAACCTAAACACCAAATAAGCTGAAATTATAAGCAAAAAAGCTATAGCTTTTATATTATAGCTTAAAATTACAACTTAAAAGCTTTCTCTGTCAATGGAAATCATTAGTAACAATGCTTAATAAAAATAGGAGCAAAATATAAAGAAGTTTGTAGATCAAGAAAGCCATTTTCTTAAGCGTTTTTTCTTAAGAGTTTTTGTTAAGCTAAAAAAAACTTAAAAGTTTCCCCGGTAAAAGCAGACTTGTTAGAGGCAAAGCAAAGCATAATAAGGGAATACAAAAATATATGTTCATAAAAAAAAGATAAAAAAGCTCCAGCTTTTGTATCCAAGAGCTTTTTCTGTAAGCTTTTACAAGCTTGTTTTACCTTATCAAAAGAAAGTAAGCTCAAAACAAGTTTCTTCCCCTTTGGAATCATCAAAAACACCATTAACATTAATAAAACATTAGAATTAAGCATCAAAGTAGCGCATAAAGAGAGAAACATTCTAAAATACAAGATTTAACATCAAACAATCGTTAGATATATAAGAAAAATTAAACACAATAGTTTGAAAGCTAATGACAACAAGGGAAAATGATCATTCTTTGTCGAAAAAGAAGCATGTTGTTGGACGTAGCTCTTTGATAAACTTCTTCAATTTACCAACCGATATTTTAACTTTGAATTCTCTTGATAAAGCTCTTCATTCCTTGATTCTAGTGAAGCACAACGAGCTTGAAGATTTACAATATCGGTTCTAACATCATCATTTTGATCACCGGTACCAGTATTACCCTCTGGATTGCCTTGATTATCTCCCGCATAGTCCGAATCACTATATCTTTTTAGAGAATTTTTTTTATTTTTGATTTAAAACAAACCATATGAAATAGTGTCTTTCTAATATCAATTCTTTTAACGACACTCATATGAGATTCTTTGGGATTGTTTTGAAATCGAGCACATAGGCATACGACATGAAGAATATCAGGTCTACTTGCGGTTAAGTAAAGTAATCTACTAATCATACCTTGATATTTTGATTCATCAACCGACTTGCCTTTTTCATCTTTGTCAAGCTTGATATTAGTTGCCATCGGAGTAGCAACGGTCCTTCCTTCTTCAATTCCAAACTTCTTTAGAAGTTCTTTGGTACACTTGGATTGAGATATATAGATGTCTTCTTCGCATTGTTTTATTTGAAGTCCAAGGAAGAAGTTGAGCTCTCCTATCATGTTCATCTCGAATTCACCTTGTAGGAGCTTAGAAAATTTCTTACAAAGAGACTCATTAGTAACGATCTTGCCCCTTTTCAAAAACAAAGCGAGTAGTATCAACTTTACCTCTTGAAAATACATTTTGAAAATAAAAGAGCTAACTTTATCATACCATGCTCGAGGTGCTTGTTTTAAACTGTACAAGGCATTTTTAAGTTTATAAATATCATTTGGCCTTGAAAATTTTTCAAACCCCGGAGGTTGTTTTACATAAACTCCTTCTTGAATAAAACCATTTAAAAAGGCAGACTTAACATCCATTTGGTAAAGTTTGAAATTTTTAAAACAAGAATAAGCAAGTAAAATTTGAATTGCTTCTAAGCGTGCTACGGGTGCAAAGTTTCATCAGAGTCAATACCTTCTTCTTGACAATATTCTTGAGTCACTAACCATGCCTTGTTTCCAATGATGTTGCCTTGGTCATCGAGTTTATTTCGAAATACCCATTTTGTGCCAATAATAGTTTGTGATGGAGGACAAAGCACAAATTCCCAAATATCATTCCTTTCAAATTGGTTCAACTCTTCTTGCATTTCAAGAAACTAATCTTCATCTTCAATGGCTTCCTTTGTATTTTTTGGCTCTTTTTGAGAAATAAGAGCTTTCTTCTAGTCATAACTTTGTCTAGAGGATCCCCAATTATGAGATCTTTTGGAAGATCTACTTTAAGTTTTAATGCCATGGGAAAATCCGAGTTATCACCTTTATCCTCTTGTGGAACATTGGAAGTTGAAGGTTGATTATTTGATGTGGAAGGTTGATCATTTTGAACATCATTTGGAACAATTGGTCCAACTTCATCTTCTTCATCACTTTCATCATTGGGTATTCTTTCAACATCCGAGGCTTCATTAAATTTGACGTGAATAGACTCCTCGACCACCATGTTCGTTTTGTTATAAAGCCGATATGCCTTACTCTTAGTCGAGTACCCCATAAAAATTCCTTCATCGGCCTTAGGATCAAGTTTGTCTAATTGATCCTTGGTATTCAAAATTAAACACTTACAACCAAAAATTTTGAAGTAACTAATATTTGCAGTTCTTCCTTTCAAAGCTCATAAGGTGTTTTATTTAACTTGGGATGAAGATATACCCGGTTTATGACATAGCAAACGGTATTGACGTCGTCGGCCCAAAAATATTTTGGAAGAGAGAATACATTTAGCATGGACGACACATTTCTTGAAGAGTTTGGTTTTTCCTTTCGGCAACACCATTTTGTTGTGGAGTTCTCAGCGCCGAAAAATTATGTGCATACCTCTTGGTTTAACACAATATTCTAAAGTCAACATCAAATTCTCCTCATCGGTCACTCCTTATAGACTTAATCGTATCTTCTTTTTCACTCTCTATAAGTCTACACAACTTAGTAAACTCATTAGCGGTATCATTTTTATTTGCAAGAAAAATAGCCCAAGTGTATCTAAAAAAATCATCAACTATAACAAATGTGTAATATTTTCCACTTAGACTTTATGTTCCAATATCCCATACAAATCAAGATGAAGTAATTATAGAGGCTTGTTGTGGAAATTTCATTTTTAAAACTGCTTTTAACTAATTTGTTCTTTTGATAAGCGTCACATAAGCCAAGGTTTTCAAAATTTAATTTGGGTAGTCCTTTGACATGTTGATTTTTGGAAATCTTTTGCAAATTTTTGTATCCAACATGTCCAAGTCGCCTATGCCATAAACTCATTAAATCATTATTGGCGACAAGACAAGAAACATTTTGACTAACCAAGTCACTTGTGCAAATTTTGTAAAGATTGCATTTTCTACTAGCTTCACAAATAATTTTTATCGTTTTAGAGAATAAGACATTTTCCTTTATTAAAAACAACATCATAATTAGAATCACAAAGTTGACTTACACTTATCAAATTGAACTTAAGCCTTTCTACTAATAAAACATTACTAAGAGAGAAAGAAGAATTACCAATTTCTCCATTTCTAAGAATGTTTCCTTTGCTATTCCCGAACATGACCATGACTTCTTCTTGGAGCTTGATGTTGGTAAATAATTCTCTCTTTCCGGTCATATGGCATGAACATCCACTGTCCACGAGCCATTTTGAATCTTCCAAAATTGTTATATCCCCTAGCACCTACAAATAAATCATTTTAGGTACCCTAAAATTTTGGGGTCCATGGGGTTAGCCTTGAGACCGTTGGGTCTCCAATAATGACTATAGCTATTTCTAAGTTTACAATCATTAGCAGAGTGTCCATTTTTACCACAATAAAAACAAGTAATAATATTAGGACTACTAGCACGTATGAAAGTTGGAGCTTGGACATATTTCATAAAAACGGTTTGAAAAGGTTTGTAACCAAGTCCTAGTTTGATTGATCACTTCCAAGAATTTTTGTAACTTTATCCGTACTCAAATTAAAATATTGTACATCCTTTTTCAAATTTTCAATTTCTTTTGTGAGCAATTGTTTTTCGGAATCGAGACTATGAACTTTAGCAAGAGTAATTTAATGAGCACGATCAATTGATTCATAAGAAGTAAATAATCTATCATTTTCTAATTTTAGCTCTTTATACTCCTTTTTCAAAGTCTTGTATTTACAAATCATATCTCTAAACTCATTTTATGAATCATCATAATCACACTGAAGATCATCAATTAAAGACGAAGATGAAGAGTTAGAGCGTACCTTGTTGTTTTCATCGTTTATAGCCATGATACCATGTTCAACTTCTTCTTCGTCGTTGGATGTGGCAAGGATCTCATCCCATGTTTTGGCTTCCGCATTTAGGGCCTTCTTTGGAAAAGGTTTTTATTCTTTTGCTACTCCTCCGCTAATTTTGGGCAATCGACTATAAAATGCCTGGGTTTTCCGCATTTAAAGCAAGAGTTGTCTCTAGCTTTTCTTGCCTTGTTTTTATTTACAAATTTGGCAAACTTTTGAACAAGGACGACGGTTTCCTCATCCTCCTCATCACTAGCATCATAAACATTATTTTAATTTGGAGCAAGATTTTTAGGAGTAGGTTGCATACCCGATTGAAAGGTGGATGGTTTGGAATTCTTCCTTTCTTTGAGATAGACTTCATATATGAGAAGATTTCCAATAAGCTCATCAAACTTGAGAGTCTCAAGATTTTGAGCCTCGATTATAGCCGTTACTTTTACAGACCATGAGTCGGGAAGAGCATTCAAGACTTTAGTAAGTTTATCTTCTTCTGAAATAACTTTTCCGAGAGCGAATAAAAGATTGACTATATTACAAGCCTTTCCACCATTTTATAAATCCATTCACCCTCAAACATTATGAAGTTTTCAAATCTTTAACAAGCATGCTTTTTCTAGCTTGTTTAACTTTCTTAGTACCTTCATAAATAGTTTCTAATTTTTCTCAAACTTCATGAGCTGACCTTATCCCTCGAATTCTATTATACTCGGTAGCCGTAAGACATCAATGTAAACTGTTTAAGGCCTTACCGTTGAGAGAAAAAGACTTATTATCATTTTCATCGAATTCCTTCAAGCTTTTGAGAGCCGTGGTTCCATCCTCTATTTTCTTTGTTGGTTAAGCAATTCCTTCGATAACCACATTCCAAATATCAAATCCGCACCCTTGTAGGAAGCATTCCATCCGATCCTTACAAAAGACATAATTGTTGGCATCAAAGAGTGGTGGCTTGTTGGTGGAGGCACCAGTGGTGAGGTAGCTTTCGTTCGTAACCATGGATCTCCTCTTTACTCGCAAATAATAAATGAGCTTGCCAAAGATTTTGGCTTTGTTCAAAAAACCATCCAACAATTGAGGCATTGATGTTAAACTCCAATACCTTCGAGCAAAAAGACAAGAAAAAGAAGACATGAAACATATTTTCTATATCATTGTTGCATACTCGACAACTTAGATTAATATCAATCCTCTTTTCCAGGAGTCGGGAATGCATGGGGTGACAATTTATAAAAGCTCTCCAGATTGTATTCTTTACTTTTGGAGGAGCCTTCGAGGCCTAAAAATACTTCCATGCAAATCTAAGATTATAGAATATGGATGAAAACCTTCACATATGATTCTATAATAACTATTTACAATGTGAATCCATTTACTATCCCTAATTCAAATCCATGAATTTGCTTATTGGAATCAACTAACGGAATCTTGGGAATAAGTTGCACATCCGTCTCCACAAACATATCTGATTAAAGATCTTTATCCAATTCCAACACATCAATGGTCATCAAGACAACCATCTTAATATCTTGTAAGCCCTCAATGTGTGGGGTAGAAACAAATGTGTTATTGGGATCTGGAAGCAAGGTTCACCCCAAATTTTAATGTTTTGGCCATCTCCAACTTTACTTACAGACTTTTCCATTACTATCATCTTCGCCGCCCAAATACAACACCACACATAACTTAGGTTTTGGCTAAGATTTGTCGAAGAGAAATCTGTATTTGGAAAATAACAAGCTTTGAAGATCCTTCCACCAAGGAATTAGGATGTGAAATAAATTTCCAACCTTGTTTATCCAATAAGGCCAAATTAAATTCATGACTCTGTTTGAAACCCGTGCATCATTTGATTTTTAACTACACGTATTTTGCCAAGACAACCAATTTAAATTCTAGATATCGATTCTCCACTCCACCACCAAAAAACACTCATCATTTTTTCAATTTTTGCACATAACTCAATGGGTAATAGAATAATATTCATGGCATAAGTTGGGACAACTTGAGCAAAAAATTTCAATAGAATCTCTTTACCTGCTCTTGAGCAACAAAATTGAAGACTTTTGGAAATTATAACTTCACCAGAGGCATTAGAATAAATATGAAGACATTTTCTTGTTAGATAAATGTTTTTATCAAGATTTTGATGATTTTGTTTAAATGAGTTTTTACACCAAAACAATGTTTATAAATGTTATCCAAATATTCCCAAATGATTTAAAATATTTTTACTAATTTTTGGAATATGTTTTGAAGTTTATATTTGACAAAAAATTGGACAATACTTCTGTTTTGAGGACAACCGGTCGCCCTATAGGACATCCCGTACCTGAAAATGAATTTTGAAACAGAAACGAGAAGTTTGAAAAAGTCCAGGAGGTCGACCGGTCGAGCAAATGGTCGACCGGTACCTGAAAGTATTAAAACTGAGAACATAACACTCTGGGCTCAAAAAATTAGGGAGGGAGACTGGTCCCCATGAGGGTCGACCGGTCGACCCCTAGGGCGACCGGTCGGACCCCCCTCGGACCGGTCGACCCCCCTCCATCCTGTGTCTAGATCGCACTATCTATTTTTTAACGTTCGAAATTTATACATAGCGACCGGTCGCGCTATATATTTTTGACAGCAGATTCAAACTGTTGGAAATCCATTATCAGCAAGATTTACTTTATCAATTTTGTACATTATTTCTACATCTTGTGATCATCTTTTTGTAGACAAAAGTGAAGAAGGAGGAGCCTATGTTTGTGAAGACTCTCCTATAAATAGAGGATGATTTGAAGACACAAGACACAACACACAAGCATACAATACAACAAGAAATATGCAAAATTCCCAAAGCTTTCATTTTTACATTCTTGTTGTAATAGCCTAAGTTCTTGCACTCGCATAATCTTGAAGTCTAGGCTTTTTGTTCTTGATTACACTTGCATTCAAAGTTTGTATACTTCATTTATTGAGTTGTAATCTTGAATTTTTATATCATCCAAAACAAGATATCCTTGTTAGCGTTCTTGTGGTAAGAACACACTTGGGTGATCTTAGGTGTTGAAGAGTGTGGTACTCTTCATAGGTGTTGAAGAAAGATTGTGGTAATCTCCTTGAAGGTGTTGTAAGAAGATTGTGGTAATCTTCAAAGTTGGTGTTGTAACAATTGTGGTAATTGTTAATAAAACTTTTTTTCTTTTTGAAATCCACTTCGGATATACCGGGGTGGTAGTAGATTAGGCCCTAGGTGGGTTGAACTACTATAAATCATCGAGTGTTGTTTATTTTTCGTACTTACATTCTTGTTATTTATTTGTTCTTTCGAAAAAGAGGGCGAATTGCGAAAAATCGGCATAATCTATTCGCCCCCTCTAGATTATCGTAGCCACTTGGACTAACATTTCTAGCAATTATAACTTCTAATAGATTAGCCTTAAAAGGGGAGAAAATGTCATTCGCAAAAAATTGACGGGACAATATTGGTGCACTTGTTGTGTATTTACATATAATTAGGGGTGTCAATTTCAGACCCGACACGCAAACCCGACACGAACCTAACACGAAATTAATGGGTATGAGTCCAGGCTTCGTGGGTCCGGGTCGAAAATGGGTCGAACCCGAATAACCTGCCAATTAAATAGGTCGGGTTTGGGTCAACCTACTACGACCCATTTAACCCGTTTAACCCATTTGTGAATTTAAAAGAAAATTAAGTAAATAATTAATTGTAAGAAAAAACAACAAACAAGACACATCCTTAAAACTTAAATGATAAAACCTCCTTAATTATGTATTTGTTATTATTATGCATGTTTTATTAATATTGTCCCTAAAATATGATCAACGTGTTATGTTATTTATGCAATTATGTTATTTCTTTTTGTATATTGTGAATTGTGATATTTTTTATTGATTGAATAGTGTATGATAGTTATTGTTTTAAAAAAAAAATTTATCCAGTTAAAACTTTTAAATATATATGAAAATAATTTTATTAGACGAGTTACGAGTGGTCGGTGGTTAAGGTTACCTGTGAAATAAGTAGGTCGGGTCAGGGTTCAAGATTCTCGACACGAATAATTAAACAGGTCGGGTCCGGGTCGATCAATTTTCGACACGCGAACCTGCAAACCCGGACCCACGAACCCGGACCCAACCCAAATTGACACCCCTACATATAATATAGTGTATTGCATTGATTTACATTTATTGCATATCATATCATAGCATCATTTTTAGATAGGCATTCATTTATGTATATATTATATATAATATATTTTATATATTATATGAAGAAAGAAAAGAAATAAATAAATATGAAAAACGAGAAATGAGATAAAAATGTGTGTCCTTTCATGTAAAGATATCATTTGAGAATGGTTGCAATGAATAGATGCAACCTTTGGATTAATAACTTCCATCCGTCGAGAAGAGAGTGACTGTTCAACGTAATCCTTGAAATCCTATAAATAACTTCAAGTTATTCTATAAAGAAGGTGAAAAATGATGAAAATAGATGAAAAATTTTATTCCATAAAATTCCTATGAGACTTATTTCTTTACTTCTTTCTATATTTTTTGTTTTTAACTACACCTTGTGATTTATGCTCCTGAAGAATTCTAAGGAGTGTAACACTTTGGATTTTTTGTGAAATAGGCTTTGTATCATGGAGGTTAATCCTTGAGAACCATTTACACCATAGTGGGAGGAATTAGTACCTTAAAGAAATCATCTTTAAGATGTGACTAGCCTATACAAATCCAATTTTCATTTTCATAAACATACTACATTACCCACTTTAGAGAAATATATACAATAATTTTAAGGTATTAAGTATCCTACAATGGAGTCTGCTATTGTGAAAGCGGGAAAGTTGAAGTTGTTGGAGACAAATAATGGAAGAAGAATGAACATCTATGTCGAAAGAAAAAAGGAACAACCGATTTCACAAAGTGCAAGAGAAAATTATTGATTAATGGAGAGGTGGCCGGATGACAATTTTCACTTCGAGGTTGTGTTATCGGCAATTCGGACATGGGAAAACCAGACATGCAGTCTCAATTCAACCGAAATGTTTGAAGTTTGCATTTTACAGGTTAGTTTTATTTTTTTCATATAATTCATTATTAATATGATTGATTGAATATTGGGGTGAAAGAATTGATTGTGTAAAAGTAACTATGGGATTCATTTATTGCCTTTAATCGAATAATCTAGAATATCAATGATGATGTTTTCTTTTGAGTTTCAATTAAGGGTTGTGATGGTTTCTGAATTGTTGGTTCAACCTTTTAATAAAATGATGTGATGTTCTTGGGTTCTGATTAAGAAATCTAAAAATTCAAGGATTATAGTTTTTGTCATTTTTCGGATGCCAATTGCATATTTCTCTTGTTCTCATCGACAAACCACCACCTCATTAGGGCAGCAACCTAGTGAAAATAGGACTGCTCGGATGGGAACTATGGTGGTTGCTCGAATAGGTGGCTATAGTGGTTGGTCGTGGCGAAATGGCAAGCGGCAGCGACAATTTTTATTCTTCGCCATTTTTGTTATGGCTGGAGAGGGGGTGCTTCTGGTTAGGATGGCGACCAGTCTGACCGGTGGCATGGTTGAACTTATCTGTGGGAGGGTTTGATGTATAGACAGCGGTGGTTGTGGTTGCTTGACCCATGACGGTTTTCTGGAAAATATGTGACGGGAATTTGGACTGAAGGAGATGGCTTTTTTGACAACAAACTTAGGATTTGGGGCTAATTGGAATTTTCAAAAAATGCGGTAATAATTATTAATCAGGCTTTATTTGAGGGTTTCTGGATTTACAAATCCCTTGTTCTCTCTTTTTACAGTTAACTATTTGTTATGGACTTCCATGTCTTAAAACAAAAGCATGATTTGTGGTGAATTAATTGTAATTTTGAGTTCAAGTTGAATATAATATTGTTCAACTAGAGAATTTGATTTTATGAGTAGCAAAATAAAAAAATTATGTTTTTACTAAAGCTATTCTTGAGTATAAAGTCTTTCTAACTTTATATACCGATGGTTTCTTATTTTTGGTTCATATATGCATGTTTTAATGAAACCAAGAATTATTTGAAACAAATATTTGACATGAAGGACTTAGGTCTAATAGATGTCGTTTTGGAGGGTCAAAGCTAATGAAAGAGATGAGCTTTTAAATTGATACAATCTTATTACATTGAGAAATTGTTTGAAAAAATCAATTACTTTGATTGCAAAGTAAGTGCCCTTTTGATCATCACGTGAAGCTTGTTTCTAAAAAAAAGGAGAAGTTGTAAATCAAGAACAATATGCCAAAATTATTGGTAGCATTATGTATGTGGTGGATCACACAAGACCTAATCTTGAGTGATCAATTGGCATATTGAGTAAATTTAATACCAATCTTAGTATAGATCCTAAAAAGGTTCATATTACTTTGTATTTGATAATCAATTTGTTATCTGTTATACAAACAATGAGAGAATATTAATCCATAGTATAACATATTCTTATGAGGAATAATCATATCAGAAGTATGATTAAGAAAGGGAAGATTATACTCGAGTATCTCCCTACGAGTTAAATGTTAGTTGATCCACTAACATAATCCTTATCTACTGAAAGCATCTCAAAGATCATGAGAGATATGAGACTATTATGAGAGTTAAAAAGGGAATTCAATATTTGTCACCTTATGCATGAGAGTTAAAAATGCAATTCAATATTAGACATCGGAGAAATGGAAACTTGGATACATTTCAAGTGCATAAACTTAAAAATAGTGGGGGTGACACTATTTTGAAAGTCTCATATCTGATGTATGAACTTTACTTACCATAACAAGAGTAGGTTGGATTTACAATCCTTAATAAACTTGTAGCATTGTGGAATGAGTTATGGATATTCTTAATAAGTCTACATATACAAGTGGAGAAGTGAGAGGCTGCTTCTTATGGATTATTCGGTAAAATCCTAGAGCACTTGTGAAAACCAGGATTTAGCACAAGGCTCATTACAAAGGTGCTTCCAAGAATAAAGAGGAGCATGAATCGTACATAGTGAGAATATATTTTCCTAATGTTACATATTCAACCATAAAGTTAAAGACTTGTCCACTTTATTATTCACTATGTAAAACAAGTTGAATTTATTTTTATATATTATATGTAAATTAGTGGGGGATTGTTATATATTTACATATAATATAGTGTATTACATTGATTTGCATTTATTGCGTATCATATCATAGCATTATTTTAAGATAGGCATTTATTTTATGCATGTATTATATATATAGTATATTTTATATATTATATGAAGGAAAGAAATAAATAAATAAATATGAAAAAAGAGTAATGAGATAAAAAGGTGTGTCCTTTCATGGAAAGATATCATTTGGGAATGGTTGCAATGAATAGATGCAACCTTTGGATAAACAACTTCCATTTGTTGATAAGGGACGCGACTGTTCAACGTAACCCTTGAGAATCTATAAGTAATTTCAAGTTATTCTATAGAGAAGGAGAAAAATGATGAAAAGAGATGGAAAAATTTATTCTATAAAATTCCTATGAGACTTATTTCTTTCATTCTTTCCTACTTTTTTATTTTTTTATCTACACCTTGTGATTTATGCTCCTGAAGAATTCTAAGGAGTGTAACACCTTGGAATATTTGTTAAATAAGTTTTGTATCCTGGAGGTTAATTCTTTGAGAACCATTTGCACCATAGTGGAAGGAATTAATACCTTAAAGAAATCATCTTTAAGATGTGCCTAGCCTATACAAATCAGATTTTCGTTTTCATAAACATACTCTGTTACCCACTTCCGAGAAATATATACAACAACACATCTAGCCACTTTACATCCATCTATTAAGCCTCTTCTACTATACTCTTGAAGAATTGTTGAAAGCCTCTCCACACATAAAATAAAAAGATAAGGTGAGAGCAGGTCCCCCTGATGAAGACCTTGTGTTGGAATAATTTTGTGCGACTCAAATATTCCACGAACCACCTTATATCTTATAGAAGAAACATATAACATAATGATATCGATTTAGTTTTGATTAAACCCTATTTTGAGCATCTGGCTGAGGAAGCATTTGAGAAAAGGTTACGAATGACACTGAATTAACAAGCATTTTCCAGCAAGCATAACCTGCAATATTCTGAAAGCTTATCAAGAAATTCCTCAAGCCTAAAACTCGAAGAAACTCTATCCAACACACTGTGAATGAAAGATTACTTCAACCTATTGAAGAAGAAAAATTACAAGAAAAAAAAGGGTCTACTCTCCAAGTTTGAAGAAGTTGTATTAAGGTTCAAGGTCATGCCACAAAGAAATTACCATTCAATCTGGTCATAAGCATTATTAATATCAATTTAATGGTGCCATGCCAATCTACTTTGTCTTTTTCTCTTCACATAGTGTTTTGTTACAAATTCCCCCAAAATCTTAAAAATAAGATGATTTGGGAGAAACACACTTTGGGAATCTGAAATTACCTTGGACAGGATAATTTCATTCTGTTGGCAAAAACTTTTGAAATCGGATAATTTCACACTTTGGGGTGGACGTAGCTCAGTTACTTTGTTGTATTTGGAGACTCCCATTGTAAGCTACTACATAATTCTTGATATTTATACCTACTTTCATAAATATTATCCGATTTTATGGTAGCTTACAACGGGATCTCCAAACTCTACAACTAGCATATCATATGAGATGATACAATTTTAGTTTGGAGAGGTTGGGAGCAAAGTGCAGATGCGAAGAGATGTTAAGAATTTGAGAGAGATAAGACTTGAGAGAGTAGATAGTGAGTTGTGTGAGACGTGTGGAGATGGTATTTATAGGTGTTAGATAGAGCTAGCAGAATTGAGCTCGGCCCATGGGATGGCCCGATCAGCCCGAGGTTTGGGCTGGACCATGATTTTCTAGGCTCAGGAAAAAGTCGGGCCCATTTGGCACGTGGGCTGAGATTAACCCGACTTTTGACTCGATACAATAGTTTTTATGTATAAAATACCTACATGGAGCTGAGTTGGACCATGAATTTTTGTGTCCTAACTAAAATCGGTCTAATCTAAATTTTTCCCACAGCACAATGGGATCGGGCTTGACCCATTACCAGTTCTAGGGTAAGGGGAAAAACAAAAAGATAGAAAAAAACAAGGGTTTTGGTTGGTTTGGAACTAGTGACTTGATCACTCGTTAAGAATTGGTGATTCAACCGGCCAACCCAGCCCAAACCATTGCCAATTCTAGGGTTACGGAAAAAAGCAAAAAATATTAGAAAACAATAAGGGTTTTGGTTGGTTTGGAACTGGCAACTCGACATACTCGTTCCAAATTGGCGATTCGGCATGTCGATTCCAACCATCTAATAACTTTGACTGTCATGGATTAAAAATCAACATATCTTGGTCGTTGATCATCCAAAGGTCAAATTTTCAAAATAGAAAGTAGCATAAAAAATTCCAAACATCAGAACTATCGGGTTGATAGTTCTAGAATAGTGGAATCGTCAAATATTAGCAAAATAAGGCAACTCACAATTACGTAGAGGAATATTGTGACAATCTTTTACTTATTTTAAAATGTTTATGAGTCACTTTATTTTATAAGATACTTTTAAAATTTTCAAAATATAATTTATTTTCAAAATGAACTCTTAGATGTATAAATAAAATATGATTATTACAAGATGGTAGTAATTGTAAAAATTGACTGAAGGATTTTTTGAAGTTAATATTAATAGTAAGTAAAAATCTCTTTACTTTTTGAAAGCTCTAAGCTCCTTTCCGGAAAAAAAAATGTCAATTATATTATGACAATTTATAAGCTCCCAATAATTTAGAGGGTGAAAATGTATATTAAGTTCTCGATAGGTTGAATACAAAAACTTTCAAAACCCCAGTGGATAGAAGATGGTTAGAACCAAATCTCAGTGAGCTGAAAATGAATGTAGACGTTTCCATTATACCTAATCTGGTTATGTTTGGGGTTGGGGGATTATTTGTGATTCTGAGGTATTGTTGTGGCTTATTTTCCCTATCTTATTTGAGGTTCTTTTGATTCTCTTATTGTTGAATTGTTGCATTAAAGGAGGGACTTGAGTTTTTAAGAGTTTTGAATATGCACATTTCAATGGTCGAAAACGATTCATCTATGATGGTTGATTCTTGCAATTCAGATATTTGATTTCTTGGTCATGAAACTTGGTGTGTCGTGGACGATGTTCAATATCTCCTTGCTCTTGGCGACAAACGTATCTCTTAAATATTGTTTTATTCATAGAGAATGTAACTCTGCGGCTCATTCTTTAGCTTCACCTATTTTTCATTGGTCTCCTTCCATTTTGGGGGGATGCGATCCCATTTTAGTTGAGATAATATGCGTTATTTGATTTTTAAATAACATAATTATTTCTTCTCTAAAAAAAGTCCTCGAACTTTCCTCGTATATAGATGCATCATAGGCACTCATGTTTTTGGAAAAATCAAATATAGTCGCTCAACTTTAGAGAAAAATACATTTGTAGTAACCCAACCGTTATTACTTTTTTAAAAAACCACTTATTTTCATCCACATTTTGGAAATGAGTCATGTATACACATACTACGGAGGGAGGGGCAACATGGGTCCTTTCCCCTTTCAAAAAATACTAATAATTAGACTAAGAAATATTTTTTAAATAAAATATTTTAGTTAAAATTTTCATTCATATGCTTTGTTTTTTAGTTTTTTATCCGGTCAAAATCATTTTTGTATATTGACCCGCCCCAATATTTTTCTTGCTCCGCCATTGTATACACACTTAACTATAGGAAAAAAACAACTCGCTCTTAAAACTATAAGAAGTAACAAAATACACCTTTAATTACATGAATTTACAAATACACATATTCAATGATATAGATAAATATATTTATTAATAATTAGTATAGGCAATTAAATGCAAGTGTATGATAAAATAGTGTATGATAAGTCAATTAGTGGGGATAATTTTATATTTTTGTAAAAACAATCTTATTCATTATGTTCACCACTAAAAATATTGTACTTATTTTTAATTGTTTGTCAATTGAATAAAGTCCTTAGATCACATTTAGCTTCGAAAAATGATTGCATATATGATGATGACCATAGAATAAACACCTTTATGGTCGTGGTCTTAAATAAGTTTTGAGTCGAGAGTTCATTGAGCAGAGACATCATAAGAATTGTTGGAGAATATCGAGTTCCATGATAGTCGTGTGCATGACATCATACGACATGATATATTTCACAATTGTTTCACAATGACAAGGGGCTTACTTTGGGTGCTTCGTCTTTGTGTATTGAGATTAATTAGTTGCCAACAAAGGATCCGTCAACTATTTAATATGTGAATCTTATATATATTCATAGTACTTGATTCAAAAATATATTGGCTAGGGTAGAGATGAATAGTGATTCATCAAAGAATCAATATGACTTGAAATATGATCATTGCTATTAAATCTCTATGCATTTCAAGTAAATATATTAATCGGGATATCAGATGACAGAGAGACTGTATTTGCATGATATTCGTAATTTGAATAGGTTTGCTTGTTATTCATCTAATACTAGGTAATCAAGATGAATCGCTAGGTAATTCCCTTTTATTTGTAAGGTTATTTGTAAGGTTCTTAGAATTAATTAGAATATTGGACATTCATTAGTTACAAATATTGCTAGTCCATTGTTACCTTAGTTGTGAACCTAAAGAATCAAAAACAAAGTGGGATGAACACTACAAAAAAAATTGTTATTTAGCGACATAAATTTAGCGGCGGTTTCGAATAACCGCCTCTAAATAAGTATTAAGACTTATATAGCGACAATTAAACTTACCGCCGCTAAATAATTTAAGAACTTTAATTGGCGAAATTATAGGGGCGGTTATATTGCGTCAGTTTATGAAACCACCACAATAGTTTTGCCAAAACACTTCTGGTAAACACTTCTGGTTTGAACCGCCACAATGATTTCAAGTATAATATTTACGCTATACATAGTGGCGGTTTAGCAAAAAAATGCCGATATTATTTTAGTTATAATCTGATGCAGGCATGCAACTTAAACTTAGAATATGAAAATAGAAATAATAAATACAATTGAAAAAAGGAAATAAAATAGAAATACCAAATTACATTCTCTCTCCCTGTTATCTCTAGTCGGCGTAGTCGCCACGGATCCTCTCTCTCTCACTTTCTCTCTTCTCGTTGCCCTTAGGCCTGTCCACGGTTCCGGAACCGCCGGTTCCGGTTCCAAATAATATAGAACCGGAACCAGAACCTTGAACAGGCGGTTCCAAGACGGTTCTAGAATCGCCGGTTTTGATTCGAGCAACCGAATCGTGGAACCGGGCGGTTCCATTTTGATTCCGGGAACCGTGGAAATCTTCTTTTTTGTTTTAATTTTTTTCAAAAATTAAATTAATATTTTTTGTTTAAATATAACACAATATAATTCAATACCAAAATTAGAATATTATCTTAGATTATTTGAAGACTTTAAATTAAATAAAACAAAAAAAAGGGTTTGAACTTAATATGAATAATTAATATTAAGCTGCGTAGGTATCCTCTTCGGATATAGTGGAATCAAAGCCCACATATTTCTTTATACATTTTTTACCATTATTTCTTATAGTAGGTGTAGGTTGTATTTCTTGTTGACTCGTTTCTCTCTTAAATTTTAAACTATATGCATTATAAATTCATTATATTTGTTGGAACCGTGGAACCGGAACCGTGGAACCGACAATTTAGAACCTTGGAACCGGAACCTTAGAACCGAACCGGGAACCGGTTCCACGGTTCTTCCAAAGGAGGAACCGGAACGGAACCGATAAAGACCGGTTCCTTCACGGCCAACCGGGAACGATCATAACGGTTCCAAGAACCGTTGACCACGGTTCCGGTTCGGTTCCTCTTCCGGTTCGGTTCCATTTGGTCGTGCCTAGTTGCCCTTACCCCTGCCGCCGTCCGCCAGAGACACTTTCGATGCTTAATGCTCACCGCTCCAGTCATTAGCCGCCTAGGACGACGACCTTCTTCCACTTTTAGAGCACTCCATTCATGATCTGCTTGCAGAAGCATTTTTTCGTCGCCAAGTGTAACTATTAATTTTAGTTTTTCAATTCATATTGATTATTTCTCATTATTTCATAATTTACTTGATTTAATTTATGTGTTTGAAATTTCATTAGTTGCTAGGGTTTTTTTTAAACCTAAAATGTCTGAGAATTCACGAGGTCTTGCATTATTGGCTTTGAAATATCTGTTGATGATTTTGGTTTTCTGATGCATTATGTTTTATCTTTTAACTCTATATTAATGAGGTATTGGTACTTGGATGTGCTCATTGTATTCTTGCTTATAGGAGGATGATATTGATTTGAAGCTGCCATGAAGAAGTTTGTTGGCAACTTTTACATGTAATTAGCTTATGGATGTTGGCTAGTTTATGTGCAGGTAATATAGATTGATCTATTCTAGTTTGGGTATTTTGCTGATAGTGTACTGCTTATGAGTTCATAGTCATGCTCTGTGGAAAATTATAGTCAATGATCTGTTTTGTAAGGTTTTGACTACCAATTTTGTGTCTTTATGAGTCTATGAGGTGAAAATGATGACAATAGCATATTTGATATTGCTTCGGTTTCAAAAGACAACCAAAACCTTATATTTTCAAATGACATTAAAAAATTGCTTTTAACAAGAGAAGAATTGGATGATGGGATAACCAATGAAGTTGAGAGTGCAAATGAAAGACCAGATAATATTAACAATATACATGAAAATGATTGAGGTGTACAAATTATTCATCTTAATTTATTTTCATGATATTTTTAGTTTTTCAACTAAAGTTTCATGTGTTGTGTTATAACTAGGGGTGTCAATTTGGGTTGGGTCCGGGTTCGTGGGTTCGGGTTCGCAGGTTTGCGTGTCGAAAACAAACCGATCCGGACCGACTGCTTAATTATTCGTGTTAGAATCTTGAACACGGACCCGACTCGCTTATTTCACGGTAACCCGGACCGACCCACTTAACCCATCTAATAAAATTATTTTAATATACATTTAATAGTTTTAACTGAATAAATTTATTTTTTTCAAAATCAATCACTATCATACACTATTCGATCAATAAACAATATTACAATTCACAACATACAAAAAGAAATAACATAATTGCATAAATAACATAAAATACTAATCATATTTTGAGGACAATATTCAAAAAGACATGCATAATAATAACAAATACATAATTAAGGAGGTTTTATCATTTGAGTTTTAAAGATATGTCTTGTTTGTTGTTTTTTCTTACAATTAGTTATTTACTTAATTTTTTTTTAAATTCACAAACGGGTTAGACGGGTCATAGTAGGTTGACCGGACCCGACTGCTTAATTGGCAAGTTAAGTCCGACCCAATTTTGACCCGGACCCACTAAGCTCGGACCCATACCCATTAATTTCGTGTTAGGTTCGTGTCGGGTTTGCGTATCGGGTCCTAAATTGACACCCCTAGTTATAACTATCACACCTTTTTTTGTTGATATTTTTGCTTTAAGAGTCTACTATTAATAATTCAGATGTGTTTAAAATACTTAAAGAGATAATATCTTTTGTTTTCACTGAATGAACTTTTAGGAGTCCTAGCCGTTGAAATTGATTCTACTGTAAAATTAATTGCTTTTATTTGACCTTTTAATTTGAGGCACAAATACACTAAAAGAATGCTTTACCACCTCATGTTGTTGTTAACATTGTTGCGATGCATCAATCATATTATCTTTCATTAGTGGAATAATCTCTGATTGTATTTCTCTTATTACTATTACAATTTATGAATTAAAGGAATCTGTTTACTACTTGAGAATCATATGATCTTTCATTAAAAGATGCAGCAATTGTCGGATATTTCACCGTTGTTAATTCTGTTTTGCTTTTTCTATTTACCATTTTTCAAAATTGAGTAACTGAACTGATAGTTGTGTCTCTTCTTCAAGTACTTTCTTCAAGAAGAATTTGTGCACTGATCAAGGACCCAAGGTGTGACTGCATTGCTCTCCTCTTAATCAATTTCCTTTTGAGGATTGCTAAAGACTTTGCTGCCCGTGCAAGAGTTATTTCCATTTAGTTATAGACACATTACTACAAATAGTAGCTACTTAGTATTCCTCTACATATGCTTCACATCATGCAGGCTGAAAGTGTAATTGTTGCTCTCAACTGGCAGGGGATCTATTCAGCTACATCTTTCCCTAAAACCTTGGATTGGCTGCATAATTATCATCTTCAGGTAATTGATATACTCCAAATACAAAGACATGGCTGCATAAGTATTTAGCGGCGGTTGTGCCAACTGCCACTAATTAATTAGAAAAATTTAATTCCCGAAATTTTGGTAGTTCAAGTGGCCTTTCTGTGTTAATTTACTAAGTACTTAAATTATTCATGGTATAAAATACATGCCTGCTTGGATAAGAAACGGACATTTCACACACATGTTGCATTGGTAGCAAAGATTGGACCTTTTGATCTGCTTTCTTCATTTATCTTCCTGATGGACAAGGTCATAGTATTTTTGGTTATCAATATTTATTTTTACCTTTTATACTGTTACTAACTTTTTATTTGTTTCCATTTCGGAGTGTGATATTTTGGGCATAGTGATATCATATGTTTGACCTTTTATACCTGTTGTAGTATTCTGTTTTAAAGATGATAGTTATCCTAGACACACAATCAATATATATTTCTATTACTGTATGTTGACTTGTAACATATTTTTTTGATTTGTACAAACCAGTTTGCTATGCACATCTAGGAGTTTACATCAGACAGTTGACTAGCAGTTTTACTATATCTCTTTGTGTATCTATTCTCTCTGTCTCTATGCACATCTAATAATGACTAGGAGTTTACACCCCTGCCTCATCTGCTAGGAATTCTTTCGAGCCACATCCAATGGTTGCAGACGCTTGGGAAGTCCTCCGGCGATCATTGGTGTACTTTCGTGGCCAACCAGTTGGCGCAATAGCTGCTTACGATCATGCTTCGGAGGAGATTTTAAATTACGATCAAGTAAACCTCAAGGGTTTTTTTTTTTGCAATTTTAAAACACCTATAGTTCTTTTTTTTTTTGTAATTAGCCTAAACAAAAGGGGTGTTCTGTAAACAAAAGGGGCGAATAAATTAGCAGCGGTTCGCAAGTGTCGCTTAATAAACCGCCGCTAGATTATTATTTGAAGAAGATTGTAATTTAGCGTCACATTTTCCAGCAGTTGCAAAAAACCGCCATGAAATCACTCGCGACACACGTATAGGCGGCAGTTTTGTAAGTGTCGGGAAATGCCTTGGCGGCGGTTTATAACCGCCGCGAAACAATATAGAAACCGCCGCTAAATGCTCTTTTTTCTGTAGTGTCGAAGCATTTGTCAAGCAAAGAGTAACAATGCACCCTTAATTGACTGGGTGTTGGTGAACTTGTAAAGCGAGTGTACACTCTTTACAAAAAAGAGGCTTTTAGAACACTCGATTTCTAGTCTTTCATTTCATTCTATTTTTATCCTTTGTATAAAGATAAAATAAAATAAAATATCACAATGTCTTGGAAAAAAATTAAATACAATTAAAGTGTGAGTAAAGGTATAAAAGTTATCTTAACTCGAATTTTATTTGTAACTTTGTAAAATAATATAATATAAAATATATCATGATGTTTTATGAAAGATTAATAAAACTAAAGTGAAAGTAAAGGTATAAAATTTATCTTGGCAAAAACTTGCGTGAGACGATCTCACGGATTTAGATCCGTGAGACGGAGCCCTTACACAAAGGTTTAAAGGTTTTTTTTTTCAGATTTTATTTTTCTTAGGGTTTATATTTGTTTTTTAGGGTTTATTTTGTTTCTTGGGTTTATTTTTAATTGATTTGGGTTTTTAGTATTTTTAGTTTTTTTAGGGTTTATTTTTTATTTTTTGGGTTTATTTTTGTTTTTCGGGTTTATTCTTCATGGTTCATGTTTTTAGGGTTTATTTTTGTTTCTTCATGGTTCATTATTATTTTTAAATTTATTTTCATGGTTCATGTTCTTAAGACGGAGCCCTTAGGAGGTCCGTCTCACGGATTTAGATCCGTGAGACCGTCTCACAAGAGACTTGCTCATTTATCTTAATTCAGGTTGGTTATTTAAAATAGACAAAAGATTCGTACTTATAATCCATACCTCCAAACTAATGAAAATAAATCAGTTGTTATATTTAATGTGTGTATGTATGCAACTATGAGATAAAATCTCAAACTCGTATAGTTTTTTTGAAGTGTTTGTAACTTAAATCAATTGGATTATGAAAATACGTCGAAGTTGAAAAATATTATTTGTTCTTTATACTTTTGTCAAATTAGAAACAGTTTGCAAAATACATAATCATCATATGTCATATTAATATGTCAATTACGATACTCGAACTTAGTTGAAATTTGATTAAATGGAATTCCTTTTAAATGCTCTTGATATTTTAGAAGTTTTTATTATTTTTTTATGTTTGTTTATATTGTATTTCATATTTTGTTACAACTTGAACTTTATGATTTGGGATTTCTCATGGACTTTATTACTTGATCATGTTTAATAAATTATTCGATTGTTGAATTAACTGTTTAATTGAATCATTAATTATTATATGATTTTTTTTTATGTTTCTTTGCATTTTGGACACACTAGGTTCAGATTGGGCCAAAATATTCCCTACGACTTTTTCTATCACGCCCCAAACGGGACGCGACGAACGATCCACAACTTAAATACCATAACCAAACGGTCGGACAAATATCAATGACAACCCAATGAGAGGAGTCTAAATAGCAAATGAAATAGAATAACAAGTACGAATACAACTTAAAGTCTACAATCCATCATCCAAGTTACAACCCGAAAATCAACAAAATATAGCAACTTAAAGTCAAAGGGTCCTACGCCCTTCGATTTACAAACCGGAATGGAACGAAATACAAAAGTCCGACAACAACATAAGAAAATAGTCCAATCAACAACAAGAAGTAGTAAATCCAACAAGCGTAGTACAAGGTCTCAATCCAGGCCGGATCAAAGATCTCCAACGAAATCCTCATCTAAGGTTAGAAAACGGTGGGGATGAGACAAAAATCTCGGTGGATGGGGTGATCGGGTAATGCGAGTGTGGCACAATATAGTTAATGTGAGAAAACATTATATGAAAACGCGTGAGTATGATGCATGAATTCACACACAGTTCGCAAGTGTCGTGATAAAATATTTAAATAATATACTTATACAGTTCAAGAAAATATTCATGGTCACATAGGCACTATGTGATTGATCAAGACCGGTAGGATTGCGTACGGAAGTGTAACGCCAATCCCATGCAAGGCAAATAATGGTTGCGTACGGATTTGTAGCGCCAACCAATGCAAAACAGGTAGCGGTTGCGTACGGAAATATAACGCCAACCAAAACGGGTCCGATAACTCTGAAATCGTGTGGATCAGACAACGATTCCTTCGTTCTTCCTTGTAACTCCCCAGTCAGTATGGTCCAAGACCGGCACCTTATCGCTCCGTAGGCAAAGACAAAATCCACAGTGGAGCTTGCAAGGCTCGGATCGTCATAATCATGATTATACCTCAGTACTACGACCCGCTTCCCTTGGACAAACTCCGTCCCTCAGTTGCGGGATTAGGACGATGGGGCCGGAAGAGTGGAATAGCAGCCGAGCTGCCCGGTTCCATCCCCGACGTATCCATTCCGACTGTGAGCTCGACACACCAAGTTGACTCAGGCAGGAAAGTAATTACAATTACAGGCAGTCAACCAGGCAGTCGAGTATTATTGATTCAGGGAAGCAATTTAGGAAAATTTTTGAAAAACGCGAGTGGCAATTATGGCGATGGTGGAGTTTTTGGATGAAGATGATTATCGGAAGGATAAACAACCTTCGATATCTTGAAAGATTAGGTGGGACATAAGTCCCGTTATAGATTCAATTCGCAAGGCGAGGAAGTCGCTCCGCGATCGGGTATTAATCGGTCAAATTGATACCCAATTTGTCCAAAGAGATTCAGGTTTTTTTAAAGTTTTGAGGTCGAGTTTTTATAAAAATCTCACATTGGCTCCAAATTTGTAAAAATTGCCAATTCGGACCTTAAGTTTTAAAACTTCGGAACTCACAAACCGGAAGGTATTTTAATGTGATTCCAGTTGGAAAATGTCACTAAGGTTAGTAGGATATTGGGACAAAAGCAGTTTTTAAAAGCAATATGTGTAGGTCCTTCAACTTTTGAAAATATCATTTTTGTCCCATTTTAAAATAATTGCCTTTAAGGCTTTTAGGGGTCCAATTGTTATGTAATTTGAACCTTGGGTCCAAAATATAATTAAGTTATAGTTAAGTTAGTATTTCCAGGTGCATGGGCTGCATAAGTCCTGGAAATTTCATTTGGGTCCTCAAGTTTAATATTTTACACATTAGTCCCTCAATTTTAGTAAAATTATTTTCCAAGCCCTAACCACTTGGATTTTTGGAATACTTTTAAAATATGTAATTCCCAGTACCTTAAGAATAAAAATTTCAAATTTTAAAGTTAAGGTCTGGTACAGTTTTAAAAATTGCAAAGTAGCCCTTAAACTTTCAAAATTTTACAATCTAGTCCTTGGGCTTTTAAAAGTTGATTTTATTTATCTTAAAACTCTTAAAACTTTATTAAAATGTCTAAAAGTCATTTTTGAACCTGAGTACAGTCCCAAATTTCGAAATTTGCAGAGGGGTCCTTTAACTTTTATTTTCTTGCAATTTAGTCCACCAACTTTTCATTTTTGCATTTTTAAGTCCAAAATTGAAATTTAATCAATTATTCTCGACTTTTCTAGGTTATAAATCATCCAAAACATGGATTTTAAAGATCATACACATGCATGTCCAATACATACAAGAATTCATCAATTAAAACATTAAAGTGTACATGCATGCACCTAAAATTCAATTAGTAATAATTTTGAGCAACTCTTGAGAATTTTCATGATTTGATATATAAAATTGACATGAAATACATAGATTATATATATCTCAAGGCTCATGATCAAATTTTCTACATGCATTTAATCAAAACACCTAAAAGTTGGAAAATATTTTTCCACCCACCTTAAATTTGGAAATTGTGAAATAAAAGGATAATTTCACAATTTTTGGATGAGGCTTCTTAGGTCAGCCCCTAAGTCGAGAAAATATCGAAATTTGGAGTTATAAAAATGAGAGAAAAATTAAGGAGAAAAAGAAGGAAATAAGGAAATGAAAAGGACTACACTTTACCTTGTGTAGTAGATGTTTGGAGACTAGTTGAAGCTTAAATATTGGAAATTTTGGCTCAACTCCAAAATCTCCTAAGGTCAGCCCCTATTTCTCAAAAATGAAAAAGGGGTGTTAAAATTTGAAAAAAATAGGAAGAGTAGGAAAGAAGGGTCTAAGTACTCAATTCTTACCAGTAGTCTAATTTCCTCTACTATTTCTTCTTCAAACTTGAGGTCCTTCTTCAAAAATGTTGTCAAGCTCTAATCTTCAAGGTCTTCTAAATGTACCTCCAAACCAAATTCAAACTTAAGTTAAGAAGGTGGAAGAGATGAACAATGTGATATCAAAAATGGATTGAAGCTAAAATTTCTTACCTTGTATGATGATGGTTCGATTTTTAGTGAAGAATAGGAGGAAAATATTGAAAAATTTTCTAAGTATAGAAGAAGAAAATGAAAGGAAGAATAGAGAGAAGTTGAGAGTTTTTAGAGAGAAGGAGGAGAATTGATTTGGAAGATCAAATGTGTTGGTGAAATTTGAGATGAAATTTTTGTGTAATTAGGCCATATGGCCGTCCAACATAGTGAGAGAGGGAGAGAAAATTTTGTTCAAATTGTGTCTTGTAATTTGTCTCTTGCATGGAGACAAAAGGTGAGTCAAGGTATGGGTCAAATTGGAATGTTGAGAGGAATAAGAAGAATGTTGGGAAGAATAGAATAAGTTGGGAAATATAATAATAAAGAATTGGTGTATAAGATGATGTGTATAATATTTGAATTAATGATATAATTATACACAAGATGACTAATATATGGTGTAGGTGTACAAGAGTTGGATGATATTTTTATCTCAAAATTATCCATATTGGCCGTCCACTTTAAGGGCAATTTGGTAATTCCATATTTTTTTGTCCCAAATTTGATGATAATAGATGAAATATATCAATCTCCAAAGTAATTAGTGATTTCCTTGATCACTTGTAAGTCTCATGATCACTTAATCTAAATCAAATCTTAATTCTATAAGGTAAAAGTCTCTAAAATAAATAGTCTCTTAAAATTCTTAGATGACTAATAAATACAAAAATAGTAATAATGATCAATCAAGTGATCATAAATGAGGAATATAATTAATGATGATCATGATCACAAGTAATAAAATAAAATAAAATAAAATAAAAAATGTATATATTATTAATAATTACCCGTCAAGATGACGCGGTAAAATAGACGATCAAAAGTATAAACGACAATAAGGATCAATTAATAGCTTCGAAAAATCGGGGCTTCACATCCTCCCCTTTCCTTAAAAGAATTTGGTCCCCAAATTCTCTTGAAATAGTTCGGATATTGATTCCTTATGTCTTCTTCCATTTCCCACGTTGCGTCTTCGTCTCGGTTGTGGTTCTCGCCACACCACTTTAACCATCGGAATTTCTCTCTTACGCAATCGTCGATTCTGGCGATCAATGATCCGGGTTGGCATCTCGGTGTAGGATAGACTTTCCATTAGAGGAGGAGTATCTCGAGTGATGATATGCTCGGGATCCGGTTGATACTTCTTGATCTCGACACGTGGAATACATCGTGCATTCCCGCATATGGTCGGTAACTCGAGTCCGTAGGCTAACTTCCGATCCTCCGTAAAATCTTGTAAGGTCCAACATATCTCGGACTCAACTTGCCTCCTTTCTTTGGATTGATCAATCCTTTCCGTGGTGAGAGTCTAAGAAATACTTCATCACCGACTTCAAATTCCAAATCCTTTCTTCTCTTGTCCGCGTAACTCTTTTGGCGGCTCGAGCCGTGCGAATCCGCTCCTTGATCAGCTTGACCTTCTCCATGGCCTCCCGAACTAAGTCGACCTTTGGAATCGAGGTGACTTTCGTTTCTCTTTCGAGTCCATTGGTCGTCAATCTCCCGGTGTAGTGGGGATCTACATTTTCGCCCATATAATGCCTCGTAGGTGCCATCCCAATCGTGGCCTCGATAAAAGTTATTGTAGGCGAACTCCGCCTAATGGTAAGTGCGAATCCCAACTTCCTTGAAAATCCAAGGTGCAAGCTCGCAACATATCTTCAAGGTTTTGAATTGTTCGCTCAGACTGTCCATCGATTTGTGGATGTGCTGCTGTGCTGAAACTTAGTGAGGTACCCAAAATTCCCGTGCAAGCACTTCCAAAATCTGGAGACAAACCTCGGGTCTCTGTCGGATACTATATCGACTGGTACTCCATGCAGTCGAATGATTTGTCGAATATAAATCTGTGCAAGTTTCTGCTAGCTATCAGTTTTCTTGATGGGTAAAAAGTGTGCAGATTTCGTGAGTCGGTCTACAACTACCCAAATAGCATCATGGCCTCCTCTGGTCCTTGGTAGATCCGTCACGAAATCCATCGTTATATGTTCCCATTTCCACTCGGGAATTCTCAACGGTTGTAGCAAACCAGATGGTCATTAGTGTTCTGCTTTTACCCGTTGACAAGTCAAACATCTCGCAACGAATTCTGCTACTTGGTTCTTCATGTTTATCCACCAATAACTCCGTTTCAAATCCTTATACATCTTGTTTCCTCCAGGATGTATAGTGTATTTTGAACGGTGTGCCTCTGCTACAGATTCTATTCCTAATCTGCTTTCGTCATTCGGTACACATACTCGATTAGGAACCCGATAACTCCATCTTCAGTACCGAGAATTCTGATCTTTCTCCTTTAAGTATCTTCTCCTTTAGTTTTTGAAGATGTGTATCTTTCTCTTGTGCTTCTTTGATCTCATTCAGCAGATTGGGTGTAACTGAAATGTTAGCACATGAAATCTGAGTATTGGTTCTCGTCGATTCCAATTGCTCGGCTCTTTTAATGATTCCCACTCTCGAATCATAAGTCCGCTAAGCTCGCCCGCTTAGAGCGTCTCGCTATGACGTTAGCTTTCCCAGGATGGTATTGAATATCAAAGTGATAGTCCTCAATCAACTCCATCCATCTCCGTTGCCCTCAGTTGAGGTCTTTTCGGGAGAATAGATACTTCAAGCTCTTATGATCCGTGAAAACTGTGAATGTTGCTCCGTAGAGATAGTGTCTCCATTTCTTCAACGCGAACACTATTGCTGCCAATTCCACATCATGCGTTGGATAATTGCCCTCATACGGCTTGAGTTTTCGTGATGCATAAGCGATAACTTTTCCTTCCTGCATGAACACTGCTCCTAGTCCTTCCTTTGATGCATCACTGTAGACGACAAAGTTTTCGATTCACTTTGGAAGGGTTAAGACTGGAGATGTAGTAAGTCGTTTCTTCAGCTCTTGGAAACTTGCCTCGCACTTGTCCTTCCACTCAAACTTGACTTGCTTCAGGTTAGTCGAGTGAGTGGTCCGGCTATCTTGGAGAAGTCCGGATAAATCTTCGATAATATCCGGCTAGTCCTAGAAACTCCCGATTTCCGTTATGACTCGGGTTGTTTCCATTCAACCATTTATCCTGCACCTTCGAAGGATCTTTGCAATCCCGGTGCCGGATACTATATGTCCCAAGAACGCGACTTCACTAAGCCAAAATTCGTACTTGCTGAATTTGGCATACAACTTATGCTCTCGTAGTGTCTCTAAAACGATTTTGAGATGACGTTCGTGCTCTTCTCTAGACTTAGAGTATACGAGTATATCATCAATGAATATCACTACGAATTGATCCAAATAAGGTTGGAAGACTCGATGCATCAGGTCCATAAATGCCGGTGCGTGCATTCGTCGAATCGAAAAGCATCACTACAAACTCGTAGTGTCCATATCGAGTTTGAAATGCAGTTTTGGAAATGTCTCCTTCGCGGATCGTCAGTTGGTAATATCCTTGTTGTAAATCAAACTTCGAGTACACCGTCTCTCCTTGAAGTTGATCAAATAGTTCGTCTATCCTCGGGAGGGGATATTTGTTCTTGATCGTCACACTATTAAGACCACGATAATCTATATATAGTCTTAATGTACCATCCTTCTTTTTGACGAACAACACAGGTGCTCCGCATGGAGACGTACTCGGTCGGATAAATCCCACATCGATCGGCCAGTAATTGCGTTTTCAACTCTTGTAACTCAAGAGGAGCCATTCTATCTTGTGTTCGCAATCGGGCGTCCCCTGGCAACACTCGATGGTGAACTCGACTTCCCTATCCGGAGGGACAGTGGTGAGTTCTTGTGGAAATACATCCGTATATCCGATACTATAGGTACTTGGTTGATTTGTGTCTCAACCTTGGGTTTGTTAATTACAAACGCCAAGTACCCTTGAGCCCCTCTAGTGATCGCCCTCCTCGCTTTCATTCTTTGAAATGATTGGGGCAATCTTAACTCGTGCCCTTCCCGAAATTTCCACTTCGGGTTTTCCGGTTCACATAGCTTAATGGACTTGTTATGGCAGTCCATTTGTGCATGGTGTGCGGATAATGACTCATCCCCCAATATCACGTCGTATTCGGATATAGGTAATAAGATCAAATCGGCAGGAAAGTTTATCTCAACAATCTTAACTTCGCATGCATTATAGATAATATCTGTTATCTGAATTGCACCCATAGGAGTTGACACTTCTAAGCATATAGGCATATGTTCCATGCATGCATGCAGTTTGTGTACAAAATACGGTGCAACAAATGAATGCGTTGATCCAGGGTCGAACAATATTTTAGCGTAGTGGTTAGATACTAGAAGCGTACCTCCCACCACGTCTGTTGCCTCCGGAGCCTCTCGTCGGCTAGCGCAAATGCTCGGCGGGCATCTTGCCCGATTACCTGGCCATTTCCGCTTCGTGGTTGCGTCTGTTTGGTTCGGTCATCGCATTTTGCCGGGCAATCTTGCGGTGTGCCGATTACTACAACAGCGCAAACACCTTCCTTGTTTGCGCCAACAATTATCGGGCAAGTATGTCCCGGTTTCGGCAATGTGCACACTCTTGACCCGACTTTCCTCAGACTTTGGTCTCTTTCCTTTTTTATCTGTTACATTAATTGGTCCCTTCAAACTTAGCGGGCGGTTTAGATGGCTGTCCCCACACTGTCCTCTTAAGACTGTTCGATGGCCTATTCTGTTGAATCTGGCCCAATACGGTTCGATCCCGACTCAATGCGGAGAGCCGCTTTACCGCATGGTGAGTAGGTTGCCGCAGTTCAACCGTCAACAATTGTTTCAAGTTCAGTTTCAATCCTCGAGTGAACTTGTAAAGCTTATCCTCTTGATCGATTGTCCCCAGAGCATACTTGGACAATCGGTGAAATTGCACTCATCGAGCCACAGTCAGTGCCCTTGCCTCAATCTATGGAATTCATCCCGTGCTTCCTTCACGACACTGGGAATATCTTGTTCATTGAACTCGCCCAAGAAATTTCCCCATGTTCGATTATTCGGTCCTGTTCCCATCTCCTTTCAACCGCCCTCCACCGTCTCTAGCGGCCGATTCCAGGATTTAAATACAAATGAGTGTGACTCTCTGCTCGTCGGAGTATTGAAGAGCATTGAAGATATTTTCCAGCTTCTCTATCCATTCTTCCGCTTTCACATCGTCCGGCTCTCCCAAGAAGGTTGGTGGGTCGAACCGCAGGAATCGCTCCAACGTGCGATCGTTCGCCTCTCGGGCGGGTTCAGGAGCACGGGGTTGAGGCTCTGCCTGTTGCCTCATAAAAACCAGTATTTGCTGTAAGGCTTGTGCGGTCAGATTGTCTCCTGCCGCAGGTGGAGGAGGTAGCGGTAATTCCGGAGAGGGTACCCGATCCCTGGGTACATCATCGTATCCTCGTGGAACGCGACGAGGTCTCCCACGTCCTCGATGTTCTGCCATTCTGTATCTTGAAACATTAGTTGCGATTCGCGAGTAAATGAATACAATAATTATTCGCGTAAAGCAAGAGATATCGTAGGGAAAGTAACATCAAACACACGACACTGAATAAATAGCAAAAGGTATATCCATTAATGTAAAATTTGAATACACCCAAAGTACAACGGTAAAATACTAAGTCAGATACATCGGAACCAAAAATACATCCGAATCTAGTACAAAAGAAAGTAAGGTACAACACTGGAATACATGGCTACAACAACAAAAGTACAAACTGACAATCTGCTAGCTAATCAGTGAGATCGCCATCATCGTCGCTCGCAGCTATGTCTATAATCGGGTCTGGGTCGGGCTGAGGTGGCGCCTCAACCTCGGGCCAATCCACGAAGTCTAACCACTACTCGAATCCCTGAGCCTCATCGAGTGGAGCAGCCTCCGGCTCTCCAATGTCGACTGGATCCTCCTCGGCATCAGGTACAGGCTCCGCCTCGGGCGGTGGCAATGGATGAGCATTAGCTGCTAAAGCGACCTCTAGTGCGGCGTCTCTCGAGCTAGGGCCTGTGTAAGGTCCTCTCTATGATGTCATCGCTTGATGAGGTCTCCTCCAAGCGATCGACGGTGCTACGGGATAGGCGGGCGTCAATCTCCCATTTCGCGGCCGCCGCTTGTCCTTTTCATCTTCTCCCGCATATTATCCAGGCGCTCCTGGATACTCTGTATTTGGTCCTCCCGCGCTCTTATGGTGTTATCGCGGTCCTTGATGATAGTGGTCAGTTCGTTCTTCTCATCTTGGCTCATCGCCAAGCGGCCGAGTCGAATCCCTATGCGTTAGCGCTCCGGGCTAGCTCGTGGTCGCGCGTTCACTTTCCAGGTGCCAATGAATCATCAGTGCCCGGTAATATTCCCGCTCAACACGGGCATGGAATACATCCCACCATGTAGGCGGCGTCGGTTCCATCCTGATCAAACAAAACTAAGGCGGATCAGTCAAAGGTAGAGGAAAGATAAGAAGAGAATAAGGAAGAATGAATAAGGAAAATCAGTCAAGAATCAAATAAGTCAAGACAAGTACGACTATGAAATCTCAAAATATGCGTTCTAACTTAGTTCAAATATCAACAAGACGGTTCTATGCCAATTTGAAATCGATTTCACACTTAATTAGTCAAGTCGCGGTAATACCCAAAACACAAACCGAGGGTCCTATCCTGGGTCAGCTCGGTGTAAGTTTCCATCTTACTAGCCGAGCTCTGATACCACTCTTACTGTCATGCCCCAAACGGGACGCGACGAACGATCCACAACTTAAATACCATAACCAAACAGTCCAGACAAATATCAATGAGAACCCAATGAGACAGAGTCTAAATAGCAGCGGAAATAGAATAACAAGTACGAATACAACTTAAAGTCTACAATCCATCATCCAAGTTACAACCCGAAAATCAACAAAATATAGCAACTTAAAGTCAAAGGGTCTACGCCCTTGATTAAAATGGAATGAACGAAATACAAAAGTCCGACAACAACATAAGAAAATAGTCCAATCAACAATAAGAAGTAGTAAATCCAACAAGCGTAGTACAAGGTCTCAATCCGAGCGGATCGGCATCTCCAACGAAATCCTCATCTAAGGTTAGAAAACGGTGGGGATGAGACAAAAATCTCGGTGGATGGGGTGATCGTAATGCGAGTGTGGCACAATATAGTTAATGTGAGAAAACAGATTATATGAAAACGCGTGAGTATGATGCATGAATTCACACACGATTCATAAGCGTCGTGATAAAATATTTAAATAATATACTTATACGATTCAAGAAAAAAGCGATTCATGGTCACATAGGCACTATGTGATTGATCAATACCGGTAGGATTGCGTGCGGAAGTGTAACGCCAATCCCATGCAAGGCAAATAATGGTTGCGTCACGGATTTGTAGCGCCAACCAATGCAAAAGTGTAGCGGTTGACGGAAATATAACGCCAACCAAAGCGGGTCCGATAACTCAAATCGTGTGGATCAAACAGCGATTCCTTCGTTCTTCCTTGTAACTCCCGGTCAAGTATGGTCCAAGACCGGCACCTTATCGCTCCGTAGGCAAAGACAAAATCCACAAAGTGGAGCTTGCAAGGCTCGGATCTGTCATAATCATGATTATACGTCGATCTACGACCCGCTTCCCTTGGACAAACTCCGTCCCTCGATTGCGGGATTAGGACGATGGGGCGGAAGAGTGGAATAGCGGCCCGAGCTGCCGGTTCTATTCGACGTATCCATTCGATTTGTGAGCTCGACACACCAAGTTGACTCATGCAGGAAAGTAATTACAATTACAAGCGATCAACGTGCAATCAGTATTATTGATTGACGAGTTTAGGAAAATTTTTGAAAAACGCGAGTGGCAATTATGGCGATGGTGGAGTTTTTGGATGAAGATGATTATCGGAAGGATAAACAACCTTCGATATCTTAAAAGATTAGGTGGGACATAAGTCCCGTTATAGATTCAATTCGCAAGGCGAGGAAGTCGCTCCGCGATCGGGTATTAATCGGTCAAATTGATCCGATAAGTCAAGGGTTTTTGGGAAAGTAAAATACTTAAATTAAATCTCCAAGTCAGAGAGTCCAGGGCTATTTTAGTAAAAGAGAAAATAATTAGAGTTAGGTCCTTTATAAAAGGAAAATTGTAATTTAGCCCCGTTTTGTAAAAACTAACACTTTTGGGGTTAAAAATTGAATAATTAAATATCCCGACCTTGAAAAATTATGAGGTCAGTTCCTAAATTCTCCAAATTGTCCAGATATTCAGGTTTTTTTAAAGTTTTGAGGTCGAGTTTTTATAAAAATCTCACATTGGCTCCAAATTTGTAAAAATTGCCAATTCGGACCTTAAGTTTTAAAAATTCGGAACTCACAAACCGGAAGGGATTTTAATGTGATTCTAGTTGGAAAATGTCACTAAGGTTAGTAGGATATTGGGACAAAAGCAGTTTTTAAAAGCAATATGTGTAGGTCCTTCAACCTTTGAAAATATCATTTTTGTCCCATTTTAAAATAATTGCCTTTAAGGCTTTTAGGGGTCCAATTGTTATGTAATTTGAACCTTGGGTCCAAAATATAATTAAGTTATAGTTAAGTTAGTATTTCCAGGTGCATGGGCTGCATAAGTCCTGGAAATTTCATTTGGGTCCTCAAGTTTAATATTTTACACATTAGTCCCTCAATTTTAGTAAAATTATTTTCCAAGCCCTAACCACTTGGATTTTTGGAATACTTTTAAAATATGTAATTCCCAGTACCTTAAGAGCAAAAATTTCAAATTTTAAAGTTAAGGTCTGGTACAGTTTTAAAAATTTCAAAGTAGCCCTTAAACTTTCAAAATTTTACAATCTAGTCCTTGGGCTTTTAAAAGTTGATTTTATTTATCTTAAAACTCTTAAAACTTTATTAAAATGTCCAAAAGTCATTTTTGAACCTGAGTACAGTCCCAAATTTCGAAATTTGCAGAGGGGTCCTTTAACTTTTATTTTCTTGCAATTTAGTCCACCAACTTTTCATTTTTGCATTTTTGAGTCCAAAATTGAAATTTAATCAATTATGCTCGACTTTTCCAGGTTATAAATCATCCAAAATATGGATTTTAAAGATCATACACATGCATGTCCAATACATACAAGAATTCATCAATTAAAACATTAAAGTGTACATGCATGCACCTAAAATTCAATAATTAATAATTTTGAGCAACTCTTGAGAATTTTCATGATTTGATATATAAAATTGACATGCAATACATAGATTATATATATCTCAAGGCTCATGATCAAATTTTCTACATGCATTTAATCAAAACACCTAAAAGTTGGAAAATATTTTTCCACCCACCTTAAATTTGGAAATTGTGAAATAAAAGGATAATTTCACAATTTTTGGATGAGGCTTCTTAGGTCAGCCCCTAAGTCAAGAAAATATCCAAATTTGGAGTTAGAAAAATGAGAGAAAAATTAAGGAGAAAAAGAAGGAAATAAGGAAATGAAAAGGACTACACTTTACCTTGTGTAGTAGATGTTTGAAGACTAGTTGAAGCTTAAAAATTGGAAATTTTGGCTCAACTCCAAAATCTCCTAAGGTCAGCCCCTATTTCTCAAAAATGAAAAAGGGGTGTTAAAATTTGAAAAAAATAGGAAGAGTAGGAAAGAAGGGGTCTAGTACTCAATTCTTACCTTGTAGTCTAATTTCCTCTACTATTTCTTCTTCAAGCTTGAGGTCCTTCTTCAAAAATGTTGTCAAGCTCTAATCTTCAAGGTCTTCTAAATGTACCTCCAAACCAAATTCAAACTTAAGTTAAGAAGGTGGAAGAGATGAACAATGTGATATCAAAAATGGATTGAAGCTAAAATTTCTTACCTTGTATGATGATGGTTCGATTTTTAGTGAAGAATAGGAGGAAAATGTTGAAAATTTTTCTAAGTATAGAAGAAGAAAATGAAAGGAAGAATAGAGAGAAGTTGGGAGTTTTTAGAGAGAAGGAGGAGAATTGATTTGGAAGATCAAATGTGTTGGTGAAATTTGAGATGAAATTTTTGTGTAATTAGGCCATATGGCCGTCCAACATAGTGAGAGAGGGAGAGAAAATTTTGTTCAAATTGTGTCTTGTAATTTGTCTCTTGCATGGAGACAAAAGGTGAGTCAAGGTATGGGTCAAATTGGAATGTTGAGAGGAATAAGAAGAATGTTGGGAAGAATAGAATAAGTTGGGAAAAATAGTAATAAAGAATTGGTGTATAAGATAATGTGTATAATGTTTGAATTAATGATATAATTATACACAAGATGACTAATATATGGTGTAGGTGTACAAGAGTTGGATGATATTTTTATCTCAAAATTATCCATATTGGCCGTCCACTTTAAGGGCAATTTGGTAATTCCACATATTTTTTTTGTCCCAAATTTGATGATAATAGATGAAATATATCAATCTCCAAAGTAATTAGTGATTTCCTTGATCACTTGTAAGTCTCATGATCACTTAATCTAAATCAAATCTTAATTCTATAAGGTAAAAGTCTCTAAAATAAATAGTCTCTTAAACTTCGAAGGTGACTAATAAATACAAAAATAGTAATAATGATCAATCAAGTGATCATAAATGAGGAATAGAATTAATGATGATCATGATCACAAGTAATTAAATAAAATAAAATAAAATACAAAATGTATATATTATTAATAATTACCTGTCAAGATGACGCGGTAAAATAGACGATCAAAAGTATAAACGACAATAAGGATCAATTAATAGCTTCGGAAAAATCGGGGCTTCACATTTTCAAACCGCAGATCAGTTCGTGTCAGTCCGTTTTGACAAGTCTAACAATGACCAATAAAAAGACAAAATTATACATTCAACTCTAAATTGAGGAGAAAAATGCAAAATTAGTCTTCCGTTTATAGAGGTGTTGCAATATTAGTCCTCTAACTTTTGAAATTGTATTTTAGTCTTGTATGTTTTATTTTTTTTTTTTGTAATTTTAGTCCCGTAAGTTTTATATTGTGCAATTTTGGTCCTATAAATTTTAAGTTAATGCAAATTTGGTCCTAATGGATATTTCAATATTTCAATTATTTCCAAAATTCCCTTGATAGCCAAAATAATCAATATCCTCAGATCAAATTGATAGCCAAAATAATCAATAATCAAAAGTTGGTCTCAGGTCGGTCGTGAATCGGAGCTTGATTTTATTGGATTGTGGGCAATCATTGACCTACCAATTGCTTGACTTGCCCTCTGGGCCATCGCACCCGAGGTTTTTGGAGTATTGGCTCGAGCCGAGCTCCAAATACTTGGTCAATTTTTCATTTTGAGGGCATGTCTTCAAGCTCGAGCTTGACTTGCCCTTTGGGCCATTGCGCCCGAGGTGTTTGGAGTATTGGCTCGAGCCGAGCTCCAAACACTTAGTTAATTTTTCATTTTGAGGGCAAGTCTCCAAGCTCGAGCTTGACTTGACCTTTGGCCATTGCGCCCAAGGTGTATGGAGTATTGGCTCGAGCCGAGCTTTAAACATTTGGTCAATTTTTCATTTAGAGGGTAAGTTTCCAAGCTCGAGCTTGACTTACCCCCTTGGCCGTCGCTCCCGAGGATTTTGGAGTATTGGCTCGAGCCGAGCTCCAAACACTTGATAAATCTTAGCAAGAAGTTTGACAATATTTCAGATAAGCGAGCATGTTTCATTGAATTTCATATAAAAGAGAAAATTGAATCATTTCATACATCATTTCCTATCTTTAAGGGTAGAATTTTTCAGGTTGCTAACATTCCATGCCTGAGGTAATTTCTTCCCATTCACCACCTTAAGCTCATCAGCTCCTCCAGCCAAAACCTTGATCACCCGAAGTGGACCCTTACAATTCGGGTCTAGTTTGTCGTTGTTCTTACTCACATCAGCCTTCCTCAAAACTAGATCCCCAACTGAAAACTTCTCTTCATCACCTTACTATTGTAAGCTGCCCAGATTTGCTCTCCCGTCCACTCCATATGTAAAAAATCCATCTTTCTTTTCTCATTGATCAAATCCAGAGCTTCACGAGTTAACATCTCATTCTCTTTCCCATCAAAGGTCTGGATTCAATGAGTTTTCATCCCGATCTCTGCTGGTATAACTGTGTCTATCCCATAAACCAAGCTAAATGGAGTTTCCCCCGTGACCTCCTTCGAATTTGTTCTGTACTCCCATAACACCAAGCTCAACTCTTGGACCCATGCACTTCCAGCATTTTCCAGCCTAGTTTTAAGTCCTTGGACCAAGATTCTATTAGTTACTTTCACTTACCTATTAGCCTGCGGGTGAGCTACCGAATTGAAATGTTGGTTTATTTTCATCTCCTCGCACCAATCTTGATACCAGCCCCACTAAACCGTGTTCCATTATCCTAGACAAGGATCTTTGGCACCCCAAATCGACAAACAATATACTGCCAAATAAACTTCATCATCACATCCTTGGTTATATTTTCCAGAGCTTCAGCCTCAACCCACTTGCTGAAGTAATCTATTGCCACCAAAAGAAATTTGCGTTGTCCCGAGGTCGGAGAAAATGGTTCTACAATATCAATCCCCCATTTAGCAAAAGGACAAGCCGAACTCATAGCCATCAGCTCCTCAGTAGACCGATATATGAGCTGTGCACGGACTTGGCATTTCTCGTAAGCCTTCACCAACTCCTGGGCCTCGGCTTTCAGATACGGCAAAAATATCATGCTCTGAACACTTTCCTGATCAAAATCTTGTCCCCCATATGAGTCCCACAACATCCCTCGTGTATTTCCCTCAGCACATATGCTCCCTCTATTTTATCAAGACACCTCAACAATGGTGATCCAAATCCTCTTTTTTTTATAACTTCTCCCCAATTATGCAAAAGTGGGTTGCCCGAATCTTGACCCAAGAAGCCTCTTTTATGTCTTTTGGAAGTGTGCCTTCCTTCAAATATGCTATAATAGGGATTGTTAAATAAATGTTTTTATCGTAATTTTGATGATTTCATATAAATGAGTTTTATACCAAAACAATGTCCCCAAATATTGTCCAAATACTTCAAAATATTTTCAATGATTTTTACTAATTTTTTGAAGTACTTTTTGAACTTTATTTTTGACAAAATTCGGACAACTCTGTGTGGAGGTCGATCAGTCGCCCTATAGAGCAACTCGTAGCTGAAAGTTGTATTTTGAGACAGAACTGAAACATAAAAGTAAGAGGGAACGGTGTCTGGAAATATTGGTCTTTATTTCAAGGGGGACCGGTCCAGCCATAGGGGGACCGGTCTAGCCATAGGGGGACCGGTCCAGCCATAGGGGGACCGGTCCAACCATAGGGGGACCGATTGAACCCCATAGGCGACTGGTCACCCTATGTAGTGGACCGGTCCAACTCCCAGAGCAACCCGTATTAAAATATTTTCAACGTCTTTTTACATTTCTAGTTTGTTAGAGGGCGACCGGTCGCCTAAGTATTTTATCAGTAGAAACTATATGTTGTAGCAAACAATTTTTCATGAAATTGTGGCTTTCCTTGTGACAACTATTTTCTTGGATTATTTGGTATTTCTTTTATAGATTTTACTCATCTAGGAGGAGCCTATGTTGGTATTCAAATCAAGGAGCTCTCCTATAAATATATGAAGGCTTGAAGAATCAAAAACACACAACACAAGTATATAAAGAACAAGAAAAATCAGCAACTCTCTTATTCTTCCTTGTCAATATTCTGTTGTATTTAACCTAAATTTTACACTTGCTCTATTAGATTTAATTCTTGATTATACTTGTACTTCAAAGTTGTATACTTCATTTGATTTGTAATCTTGATTGGTCCAAATCATCCAAAACAAGACATGCTTGTTAAGTGTTCTTGTGGTAAGAACACACTTGGTTGATTCTAGGTGTTGAAGAGTTTGGTGCTCTTCATTATTGCAAGAAGATTGTGGTAATCTTCATAGGTGGTGTTGTAAGAAGAGCGTGGTACTCTTCAAGGTAAAGGTTGTAATAGTTTGGTATCTATTAATAAACGTTTTTCTTTTCGAAATCCACTCGGACATACTAGATGGTAGAGCATTAGGCCCTCAGTGGGTTGAATCTCTATAAATCATTGTGTGTGGTTTATATTTTTGCACTTTTAATTCTTCATCTTCTACGTATTCGAAATAAAGGGCGTAAATAGGAAAATCAGGAAAATCTATTGTAACATCCCAATTCCGTAAAAATACAAATATACAATTTGCGATTTGTCAAAGTGCTGAAAATAAAATAAGCTCAAGCTTAAAAACGCATTTCTTAAGAGAAAATAAATAGTACTTGTTATAAATACGGAATACTCATAAAAACGTGTCCCAAAAAGATTAAAATCATAAAAGCTGCTTAGTTTTTAGTATCATAAAAATAAAAAGAAAATAAAGGGGCCCTTTAATTTCTTGATTCGACTTCCATCATCCCCTTTGCCACGCTCCGGCTCCTTCATTCATCTGTGGAAAACATGGGGTGAGCACACAACAGCCCAGTGGGGACGCAATGTCTAAATTAAATACACAATATAATCACTCATGCACACACACCTATGCTTTTCATGCTTGTACACTTAAGTACCATGCTTTTCATGTTTAACGTGCCCGCACACAAATAATCATATAATGCATTTAAAGTAGACATAAACAGTAAAATCCCCACCTTAAAAGTAGAAAATTCGTGGAAAAAAATGCGGGTGTGCGAGCCTAGAAATCGGATTCTTCGTCTCCTACAACGGTAACTGGCGGCGGCGATCGGCGGTCATGGTGGCAACCGACTTCTCTTGCTTCCTTTATTTCTCTTTCCCAATTCCTTGGTTTTTATCTAGGGTTTTGGTTATGGGGCTTAGGGTTTGAGCAAATGGTGGCCATGGTGGAGGTGCCGGTGGCGTCGGCGGTAGTGGAGCACGACGGTGATGGTGGCGGCGGTTTTTAGGGAGGAGAAAAAGAAGAAGAAGAATTTATCTTCTTGCTTGGTGTAGAAAATTGTGAATAAAAATCCTAAGGGAGGCTTTCAATTTATAGGCCAATGATTTAAATAATTTAAGGCAAGAATATTTTGTTGAAATTTGATTGCCAAAAATACTTTGATTTACATGCCATAAACGCATATTTGATTTCCTTCTCTTACAAACACGATTTTTCCTTTTCTAAAAATTGACTTTCCTTTATTATGGAAATAAAATCAGAAATTAAATCCCCAATTTAGGAAATTTAGGGTTTTCGAAAATTCTAAATCATCCCCAAATTCTATTCTAGTCAAACCCTAATTTTATCCCTAATTAAAAAGAACTGGGTATTACATTCTACCACCCTTAAAAATAATTTCGTACTCGAAATTCGATTTCTTGCCCCAAATTAGAAAATCTGGATACTTAGTGTTTCGTTTGCTTTAAGAAAAACAATCTCTTATCATCTATCAATATGGCTATAGTCGTTGCACATGATAAATAATACCTTTTCACTTCAGAGTCGGCGCGGCATGAGGCGGTGGATAAGTCGACTTCTTTACTGTTACTATTTCTTTTTGAAAGTAGTCATCTTCATAAAATCAAGACCCATTTTTTTCTAAAATAATTTAGAAAGTCTACAGGAAAGATAGACCCGCTCTGATACCACTTTTGTAACATCCCAATTCCGTAAAAATACAAATATACAATTTGCGATTTGTCAAAGTGCTGAAAATAAAATAAGCTCAAGCTTAAAAACGCATTTCTTAAGAGAAAATAAATAGTACTTGTCATAAATGCGGAATACTCATAAAAACGTGTCCCAAAAAGATTAAACTCATAAAAGCTGCTTAGTTTTTAATATCATAAAAATAAAAACAAAATAAAGGGGCCCTTTAATTTCTTGATTCGACTTCCACCGTCCCCTTTGCCACGCTCTGGCTCCTTCATTCATCTGTGGAAAACATGGGGTGAGCATACAACAGCCCAGTGGGGACGCAATGTCTAAATTAAATACACAATATAATCACTCATGCACACACACCTATGCTTTTCATGCTTGTACACTTAAGTACCATGCTTTTCATGTTTAACGTGCCCGCACACAAATAATCATATAATACATTTAAAGTAGACATAAACAGTAAAATCCCCACCTTAAAAGTAGAAACTTCGTGGAAAAAAATGCGGGTGTGCGAGCCTAGAAATCGGATTCTTCGTCTCCTACAATAGTAACTGGCGGTGGCGATCGACGGTCATGGTGGCAACCGGCTTCTCTCGCTTCCTTTATTTCTCTTTCCCAATTCCTTGGTTTTTATCTAGGGTTTTGGTTATGGGGCTTAGGGTTTGAGAAAGTGGTGGCCATGGTGGAGGTGCCGGTGGCGTCGGCGGTGGTGGAGCACGGCGGTGATGGTGGGCGGTTTTTAGGGGGAGAGAAAAAGAAGAAGAAGAATTTATCTTCTTGCTTGGTGTAGAAAATTGTGAATAAAAATCCTAAGGGAGGCTTTCAATTTATAGGCCAAGGATTTAAATAATTTAAGGCAAGAATATTTTGTTGAAATTTGATTGCCAAAAATACTTTGATTTACATGCCATAAACGCATATTTGATTTCCTTCTCTTATAAACACGATTTTTCCTTTTCTAAAAATTGACTTTCCTTTATTATGGAAATAAAATCAGAAATTAAATCCCCAATTTAGGAAATTTAGGGTTTTCGAAAATTCTAAATCATCCCTAAATTCTATTCTAGTCAAACCCTAATTTTATCCCTAATTAAAAAGAACCGGGTATTACATCTATTCACCCACTGATTTTCGTAGCCACTTGGACTAACAAATGGTATCAAAGCCAAACTCTTTGGCAAGATCGTTTTATCTTTGCGAGTAAATAGGAGGTCCATGGCTACGAACGAAGGTTATCTCATCGCCGGTACCTCAACAAATAAGTCACCACTATTTGACGCCAACAACTATGCTTTTTGGAAAGACCGAATGGAATGCTTTCTACAAGGCTGCAATTTTGATATTTGCAATGCAGTTATTGCAGGAATTACACAACCAACAAAGAAATTAGAGGATGGAACTCTAGATCCAAAAAGCCTCAAATAATTCGACGAAAATGACCAGAAAACACTCTTTTTAAACGGTAATGCTTTGAATATATTGCATTGCTCACTCACCACCTCCGAGTACAACTGGATTAGAGAGATAAGATTGGCACATGAAGTGTAGGAAAATTTAGAAACCATTTATGAAGGTACCAAGAAAGTTAAACAAGCTAGAAAAACAATGCTTGTTAAAGATTTCGAAAACTTCATCATGCTTGAGCGAGAAGGGATTTCTAAATTGGTGGAAAGGCTAGACAACATTGTCAATCCTTTATTGGCACTCGAAAAGGTCATCTCGGAGGAAGATAAGGTAACCAAAGTATTGAATGCTCTTCCCGGCTCATGGTCCAAAAAAGTGACGGCTATAACGAAAGCACAAAACCTTGACACTCTACAAGTTTGATGAACTCATTGGAAATCTTCTCATCTATGAATCTATATCAAGAAAAGAAAGAACTTCAAACCATCCACCTCACAATCAGGTATGCAATCTAGTCCCAAAGGGTCTTGCTTCAAATAATTTCTTATGCTAGTGATGAGGATGATGAAGAAACCGCCGCCCTTGTTCGAAAATTTGCAAAATCTGTCAATAAAAACAAGGCAAGAAAAACTAGAGACAACTCTTGCTTTAAATATGGAAAACCCTGGCACTTTAAAGACAATTGCCCAAAATTGGCGGAGGAAGAACAAAAGAAGAAAAAGCCTTTTCCAAAAAATAAGGCTCTCAATGCGGAAATCAAAACATGGGATGAACTTCTTGCAACATTTGATAACGAAGAGGAAACCGAATATAGACTTATGACCATAGACAATGATAATAACGAAGTACGCTCTAACTCTTTCTCTTCCTCTTTAATTGATGAATTCAATGTGATTATGATGAATTACAAAATGAGTTTAAAGATATTATTTGCAAGTACAAAAATTTGAAAAAGGAGTTTAAAGAGTTAAAACTAGAAAAAGACAAGTGTCTGCACGATCCATTCCCGTATTCTCAAAACTGCTCCTCGGATATCTCCAGTGCTGTTGGCATCGCGGCTGTTTAGTCATTGGTCTTTACCAAATGGATGTTAAATCTATTTTTCTATTTATTCAAGAAGAAGTCTATGCCAAACAACCTCTGGGGTTTTGAAACTTTTTCTAGGCCAAATTATGTTTATAAACTTAAAAAGGCTTTATATGGTTTAAATAAGCACCCCGAGATGTCGGATGGACTACAGGCTATTCGGGGGATTGAGCACCAGATTGATTTCAATCTAGGAGCTTCACTACCGAATCGACTAGCATACAGGTCTAACCCGGAAGAGACCAAGGAATTGCAACGACAGTTGATGAATTGCTAAGTAAGAAACCCATTCGAGAAGTATGAGTCTGTGTGCAGTTCTGGTGTTACTGGTTCTGAAGAAAGATGATTCTTGGAGGATATGTGTACCGACACCCCATACCTAAAATAGACAATATGTTGGACGAGCTTCAAGGGTCAATCATCTTCTCCAAGATAGACGTGAGGAGTGGTTTGTTTAATACTTGTTTTTATCTTAATTTTGATGATTTTATTTTGTCACCAAAACAATGTTTTTAAAGGTTGTCCAAATACTCCTAAATGATTTAAAATGGTTTTAATATTTTCCGGAGTATTTCCTCAAGTTTATTTTTGATAATAATGGACAACACTTTTAATGATTTTATGTCAATGGGTTTTTACTCCTAAAACAAGATTTCTAAATGTTGTCTAAATACTCCCGATTGGTTTAAAATGTTTTTACTAAATTTTTGGAGTATTTCTTGAGTTTTATTTTCGACAAAAATTGGACAACATTTCTGTCTCGTGGTCGACCGGCCGTATCTATAGGGCAACCTGTACCTGAAGATGTTTTTAGAAACAGAAAATGAGACGGAAGTAAAAATAGGCAGGTCGGCCGTCGCTTCGGCATCGACGGTCCGGCCGATTGGTCGCCAATGATCGGCCGTGCAGACTGCATGTTTGGCATTGAAACAGAACAAAATCTCTTCTTCTTTTTAATTAGGGGGACCGGTTGAGACAGGGGTCGAGCGGTCGAAGCCTATGTCGACCGGTCGCCCTGTTGAATTTTTCAAAGTGTTCTTATTTCTCTTATTTAAATGCGGCCGTCGCATCATCGTGTATTGAATGACTAAAATATGACCGTTTGACAATGAGACACATTTCCTTAAATTATGGGATTGATTTCTAACAGCTATATTCTTGATTTTAATTGTATTTTCTGTAGATTTTCAATCCCCAAGAGGAGCCTATGCTTGTTCAATCATCTCCTATAAATAGAGGAAGTTTTGGAGCAACCAATACAACAATTGAGATACAACACAACAAGATACACTTCAAGCAAATACTTGGTCTTTCATTGTTATAATTCTTGTTGTAAATTTTCCTAGCTTATCACTTTCACATCCTTGAGGTCTAGGCTATTCTTGATTACACTTTGCACTCAAATTGTATTATTCATTATTGAGTTGTAATCTTGATTTTTGGTTATCATTCAAACACAAGATATCCTTGTGAGTGCTCTTGTGGTAAGAACACACTTGGATGATCTAGGTGATAAAAAAGAAGATTGTGGTGATCTTCTTATTGAGGTGTTGAAGAATTTGGTATTCTTCAAGGTTGAAGATTGTGGTAATCTTCACAAGGTGCCGTTGGAGATTGTGGTAATCTTCAAGAAGAGATTGTGGTAATCTCAAAGGTGGTGTTGAAGAAGAGTGTGGTGCTCTTCAAGGTGTTGTAAGTTGAATTTGTATTAATTTTGGTAATTAATAAAATTCTTTTTCTTTGAAATCCATCCAGGATATCTTTGGGGTGGTAGAGGATTAGGCCCTAGGTGGGTTGAACCTCTTTAAATCGATGTGTGTTGTTTACATTCCGCACCTTTATTATTGTATTTGAGCATTCAATTATAAAAAGAGGGCGAAATCGAAAAGATGGAGATAATCTATTCACCCCCTCTAGATTATCGTAGCCGCTTAGAATTATTACTTGTTTTTATTGTGGCAAAAAGGGTCATACGGCTAATTCTTGTCGGGTTAGAAATAGCTCTAATTATTGTTGGAGACCTAAAAGTCTCAAAGCTAATCCTAAAGGACCCAAAACACATGAGGGTACCACAAAATAATGTGTTATTAGGTACGCAAGTAATAATCGGAGAAAATTCATGCCACCAAGAAAACATCAAATGAACGTTTCATTTGATCAAAGAAGGAGAAACAATTCTCAACAAAGCCAATTTCCAAGAAGAGCGTATAATCAAAAATGGGAAGAACACAATCCTTGGAAATGGCAAAGACATCATCAACAAGATGATTTTCAAAGAAGAAGAAACCATCAACAATGGGAAGGTAACCAACCTTGGAAATGGAGTAATCAAAGAAGTCATCATCAACAAAGTGACTTCTCAAGGGGAAGATATCATCAAGAATGGGAAAGACACAACCCATGGAAACGGCGCAATTGGTAAACCGTATCTCTCCATTTATATATGCATTTTATTTTTAATTCTATGCATATTTTTAAATTGTGTCTTAATTGCAAAATGAGTCTTCAAATATTTATTTTTTATATATTTGTGAGTTTCAAAGTTTTTAAAAAAAGGAAGACCTTGCATGATTTTCTAAAACTTTTGAGCATTTAATTAGACTTATGTGGCTTATTATCTCTTATGAAATCTTATAGCATAAGCTCTTTTTGATATCTCCTATTACTTGCCTACACTTGCATTTTCTATGCAAATTTTGTCTAAGAATTGTGTAGGATACATATTTCATACTCATTGGGTATTACGTCATCAAGTTTCTTAAACTATCGAGGTATGTCTACTCGTATTTTTCTTGATATTATGCTTATGCACATATCTTTCAAGATATTTCATTTTAACCCCTTAAGTGCCCCTAAATGATTTTGCATATATTTTCTTTAAAAAGGCACTACTCGGTAAGTCTCGATTTTTATCGAATATATGTTTTCCCGAAATCCATATTTGTTGGATATAGTCCAAAATTATCTTTTTGCAAAGTTTTAAAACTTTTGGGGTGAAAAATCGAATTTTTGAAAATTCGGAAAAGAAAAATTGCCATTGGGACGGTCAAAGTAGGAAGGCGGCCGTGCCCGCACGCGTCGACCGGTCGCCCAGGGCAATTTCACAACTTAAAATCGTTATGTTCTTCATTTCAAAACAGACGAGCTATTTCTCTCAAACCCTTAACAGCGAGAATATCACCCCCTTTCTTCCAAAATCTTCAATTCTTCATCATTTTTCACGATTCTTGTTGCTAATCTTCTTATTTTCACAAGAATCTTACATATATGGCTCCCCCAAAGAATTCCACCGGCCGAAATCCCATCTCCAAGCGTAGAAGGGGCGGAGAGGGTTCGTCAAGAAATCGGCAAGAGGAAGCCGAACAAAGGGATATTCGAGCCGCTCAAAGAAACGTGGCTCAAGAAGGTGATGATGTTCAAAATCCCATTCTCTCTCGGGCCCAAACTACCGAGCTACGCGGAACAATTTCGCTCCAAAATTGCCGTTGGGCGAAAGGTAAAAAATCCTTTGTTACTCAAGCTCCTAATTCCCACAATGTTCTTAATTTCATTGATGGCTCAAAAGCTACCTTTAAAACCGTAGGCAAGTGTACCTATCGTTTTATAGTATAGATTATTGAGTACCGAGTGTCATTCCCACGAGGATTATAAGTACTAATAATTACCGACTTTTTGTTATTTAATCTAACAATCTTCAGAGTTTTTGTTTGATAAAGAATCTAAATTATCGAAGTGTAAAAATGAAGTAAAATTTGTAGAATAAGAAATCAAGAGATAGAAGTGTGTTTGAATGTAAATCCCTCTAGAATGTTTTTGTGATTTGACAAGTTAAAAGATTCAACCATAAGCCCTTAAGCAAAAACCAACCTCTTTTAATAAAATCTCATGCTATGTGGACCGTAGAAATTCCCGATTTAAGTTAATCCCTTTCTCAAGGCGAAAAACTCCTAATCTCAAGTTGATTAACTCAAATCTCTTTCTAGTTAAAACCCCAAGATTGCATTATAACGATTTATGAATTCCCATATTAGGTTTGACCCTAATCCGGAAGATTTATGTCGTCCCTATATCTAGGATTGCATGCAACTCTTTTCACTTATATAGGTTCTATTTCACCATGAATCTCTCGATTTCCGGATGAAAAATAAACTTCAAATCAATATTGCGCATATATCAATTCGAATGAACGAAGCATAATATAAGTGAATCACACAAAATATGAAGATTTTATTAAAAACATACACACCTTAATCACAAATCCATTCTAGAGTTCATTACATTCAAACACTAGGAGTTTAGCTACACATGATTTTGACCAAAGAATAAATTACACAAGAAGATGTAAACATTGTAGACATGGTGTACTTATCTTTATCAAAATCTCAATTGACTTGATGATGTTGCTCCAAGCCTTCTTCCCCAATGTTGCCTCAAGCTTACTCCTCCAAGACCCCTTGATCCCAATTCCACTCAAAATGTTAAACACTATGAATCTCTCTATGAATGAATATTACATGAATGCTTTTCCAACTCAAACTCTTGGCTTTTATAAGCACCATCTTGTGAAATACCATATTAACAAATGCCCCATTTCCATGCTTGTTAGTTGAATCATTGTGTGCACATTCATGGTTGAGTTGGTTGAATCATTGTATACACATGATGATTGAGGGAATATGGGGACATGTTGCAGCAAAATTGGGTGTTAAAGGTGTATAAAAGTGGTCAAAAGGCTTGGTAGGTGAGTTTTCCATAATTTTCGCATGGAAAAGTTGCAAAAAGGGTCCTGACACGCCCGTGTCGCCCGACACGGCCGGGCCGTCTGTTTTATCACACAGGAAGCAGGGAGACATGGTCGCGTGCTTCCCAACACGCCAGCCGTGTCTCGACACGCCAGCCGTGTTGGGGAACACGGCCTGGCCGTGTCGGGAGAGCTGTTTTGTGCGAAAAATCGAGTTTTTAGCTCCCGGCGAACACGGCCGTGTTGCCCGACACCCCCTGCCCGTGTTGGACCAAAAAAGGCCCGAAATGACGCGTTTGGCTTGGAATTTCGAGCGTTTTGCATCCTTAAACTCCCGGTATGTTTTGACATGAATCCATGGTCCGAAATTCACCAAAATTAGCCCCGAATGGTCAATCTACATCAATAAAAGCACCTCGGAGTAATATGAACTATGTACAATCAAAAATTTACAAAACTAACAATAAAATAACTCGAATTCTACTCAAATATACACATAAAACATGCATAAAAAGACCCTTATCAAACCACCTCCAACTTTGAACTTTGCTTGTCCTCAAGCAAAACATTATATCAAAAAGAGGGATTCAATAAATCACAACATACAAAGATGATTTTTTTTTTTTCAACATATTGAACATAAGCAGTCAAGTTCTTGGCCTTCTCAACCTGAATTAACCATTAAGTAAAAACATAGTTTTGTAAAGTGATCGACTGTCAAGAAAGATCAGATATCGGCGGGCATTATTCGGACTTGAAATCATCACTCCACAAATCTCGATAGTTATGAACAACTTCAATTCAATAACGCCATGAAAATACAAGAATTCAATGGATCATAGTAGTTAGCTTACTAGTCATATAACCAAGCTTCTTGAACTTTATTGGAATGAGAAGTCAAAGAGTATTCATTCTCCTCTTTTTTTTTTTTTTTTTTTTTTTTTTTTTTTTTTTTTTTTTTTTTTTGGGACCTTTCGAGACATGCTTCCACTAGGTTTATATTTTGAATTTCTGTTCAAACACTCCTGGGGTGGTTTCCATACTCATATTTGTGTCGCCGTTTTACGTAAAAGACAAACATGGGGCTCATGAATGCTCCTAGTTACTAAGCAACAACAAATAGAGGAGTATAACCTCGATTGGTCCGTTTTTTTTTTTTTTTTTCATTTTTCTCTTTCTCTTTTTTTTTTTTTTATTCGCAAGCTTGGTTTAACAACTCATTAACCACTACTAAATCACGAGTTCTCAGACGTTCATAGCGCTAGGTATCGTCGTATATGCCTTAACACATCAAGTATTTATGGTGTTAGAAATCTCATCAAAATTTTGCCTGCATCCACGTCAATCTATCCTAGACAATCAATTGCTTCACATTGAAAACACAAATTAACAAGTTAATATAGGTATAATTGGGCCAAGTTATTGACTAGCAAATACTCAATTTGTTAAAAAAAAATCACATCTCTTGAAAACAAACACACAAGCATTCCAAAAATGTTATTGTACCCACCTCCAACTTTGAGATTCACATTGTCCTCAATGTGAAAGAAATAAATGGAGAAACACACACAAAACACTAAAAAAAACAAAGAAATTAGAATGATATAAAAGAGGTGGGAAAAAAAAATACAACCTTACTACAATAGTGGAATCAGTGTTGAGCGACCATTGGGTTGTTTTTGCGGGACCTTCAACTGCATCTTCATACCTAATCAAAGTTAAGCAACACACAACTCGAATACCGTGAAATCTCAAATATTCCCAATTAGGACAACCAAGAAGATGTTCAAGAGTTTTTTTTTATTTGAAAATGACTCTAAGGACTTGTGATTATTTTGAAAGAAAATAAAAAAATAAAAAAAATGAAAACAATTGCACACAAACATCGGGTTGCCTCCCGGGTAGCGCTTCTTTAAAGTCGTATAGCTAGACTAACTCACCTAAATGTGAAGATTAGTCGGGTGAAGCTTCAAACTTATGAAAATCCCTTTGGTGTTTAGGAGAACTACCCCCAACCTCAAGCTTCAAAATGTGCATTTTGACCTTTTCGGTCCCCTTTTTGGGCATAAGCTTCCAACATGGACTTTGAACAACATTTTTCTCCAAGAGTTTCTCATCATGCAAAGGAATTGAATTGACAAAAGAACAAGTAGTATCCTTATCAATATCAACATGAATTTTAAAAATTACTTGTTCATCCCCTACTCTCAAAGTTAATTTTCCCTCATCCACATCAATGATAGATTTCGCCGTAGCCAAGAAAAGACGCCCAAGAATTAGAGGAACATTAATATCATCATGCATGTCAAGAATAACAAAATCAACTGGGAACATGAATTTATCAATCTTGACTAACACATCATTAATAATACCTCTAGGATGTTTAATCGATTTATCGGCTAATTGAATGTCCATCCTAATAGGTTTAGGTTCACCTAATCCCGCATGCTTGAATGTTTCATAAGACATCACGTTGATACTAGCTCCCAAGTCGGCTAGTGCCCTATCAACAGATTAAACCATCAATTGTGCAAGGAATAATAAAGCTTCCCTGGATCATTAAATTTTGTGGTAGTTCATTGGAAGGACATTTATCATTCAATTGCACATTTGATAATTTGTTAAGCTTATTTTCACTAGGAATGATGTCATTAAGATCCCTAACATGCTTTGAAGGAGGGTCAACAAATGGAATATTAGTATGTAATTGCTTGAATGACTCAAGGTACTTACCAAATTTGTCCTCCTTTCTATCTTCTTCAGTTAAACTCCGGTAAGGGATCTTGGGCTTGTATTCTGCAACCTCCTTTTTCATGAGATTTTCTTTGGGCATGTCATCCTCCACGTATTTCTGCATGGCGGCATTGGCGTAATCATGCTCATGTGGAAAACTGATGGTGATTGCCTTTACGTGCTCCCTTGGGTTTGGCTCGGTGTTACCCGGTAAACTTCCTTGTGGCCTTTCGGAAATCATCTTCGCAATCTGGCCTATTTGGTTTTCCAGATTATGGATAGATGCCTCTTGATTTCTCAAGGATGTTTCCACCGCTTGGAATCGGTATATCGTTGATTGCACAAACTTTGTTATAAGATCTTCCAAGTTAGGTTTACCTTGATTTGGCTGAGATCCGGGAGACGTGTGTAGATCAGGATTGGGATTAGGTCGTGGTTGGCCTTGATTTCCCCAACCAAAATTAGGATGTTGTCGCCACCCAGGATTATATGTGTTGCTGTAAGGATTACTTGGGTAATTTCTGCCTTGATTCCCAACGTAATTAGCATGTTCAGCGTGAGGTATTGTGTGTGGGCAGTCTTGATGATTATGCAATCCGCCGCAAGTTTCACAAGATAAAACGTGCGGTGGTGGTGGTTTAGGAGCTGCTAGATCGTCGATCTTTTGGGTCAAAGCTTCGACCTGTGCGGCTAGTGTAACCACCGATCGCATTATAAACACCAACTGACCTGTTAGTTTTACCTCGTATGGATTGCCATTGGTAGCCATTCATGGCCATTCCCTCAATCAAATCCTGAGCGGCTTCCGGCGTTTTGTTATTAAGAGTTCCCCCGGCCGCCGCATCAATCATTTGCCTCGTCGATGAGAGTAGCCCATTGTAAAACGTTTGGACTTGCATCCAAATGGGGAGGCCATGATGTGGGCATTTTCGCAGCAACTCTTTGAATCTCTCCCAAGTGTCGTACAAAGTCTCGTCGTCCTCTTGAGTGAATGAAGAGATTTCATTCCTCAATCGTGCAGTTTTGGCGGGTGGAAAATACTTCGAAGGAACTTTTCTTGCCATAATGATCCACGTTGTGATCGTTCCTTTGGCAAAGTATTTAGCCATTGTTTAGCCCGCCCCCGAAGAGTAAATGGGAATAGGCGAAACGGATGGCATCATCGAGACCCCATTTATTTTGAATGTATCGCAAATTTCAAGGAAATTCGCGATATGATTATTGGATCTTCGTCCGGTAGGCCGTCGAATTGAACAAATTGTTGCACCATTTGAATGACATTCGGTTTGATTTCAAATTATTGGTCGCGCAAAGATGGGCCTTACAATACTAGACGATGTGCCGTCCATAGATGGCTTGGCATAGTCGTACATGGTTCTTTGTTGTTCATCCGCCATATCGGGATCCTTGCCTTCGTTAATATCCTCCTCGTGGGTCGTATTAATACTTTCTCTTCGTGTTGCTACCGGCGGTGTCACGCTTCCAAATTCGGCGACGAAGAGTAGGCATATGCAATGCGGTAAATAAAGAGGATAAGTGTAATCCAAGACTTACAAAGATAGATAAAAAGAAAGACAAATGATGAAATAAAATAAAAAAAATGATTAAATTAACAAAAATAAGGTGTTCTTAATATTACAATCCCCGAACAACGGCGCCTAAAAACTTGATGGCTCAAAAGCTACCTTTAAAACCGTAGGCAAGTGTACCTATCGTTTTATAGTATAGATTATCGAGTACCGAAAGTGTCATTCCCACGAGGATTATAAGTACTAATAATTACCGACTTTTTGTTATTTAATCTAACAATCTTCAGAGTTTTTGTTTGATAAAGAATCTAAATTATCGAAGTGTAAAAATGAAGTAAAATTTGTAGAATAAGAAATCAAGAGATAGAAGTGTGTTTGAATGTAAATCCCTCTAGAATGTTTTTGTGATTTGACAAGTTAAAAGATTCAACCATAAGCCCTTAAGCAAAAACCAACCTCTTTTAATAAAATCTCATGCTATGTGGACCGTAGAAATTCCCGATTTAAGTTAATCCCTTTCTCAAGGCGAAAAACTCCTAATCTCAAGTTGATTAACTGAAATCTCTTTCTAGTTAAAACCCCAAGATTGCATTATAACGATTTATGAATTCCCATATTAGGTTTGACCCTAATCCGGAAGATTTATGTCGTCTATATCTAGGATTGCATGCAACTCTTTTCACTTATATAGGTTCTATTTCACCATGAATCTCTCGATTTCCCGGATGAAAAATAAACTTCAAATCAATATTGCGCATATATCAATTCGAATGAACGAAGCATAATATAAGTGAATCACACAAAATATGAAGATTTTATTAAAAACATACACACCTTAATCACAAATCCATTCTAGAGTTCATTACATTCAAACACTAGGAGTTTAGCTACACATGATTTTGACCAAAGAATAAATTACACAAGAAGATGTAAACATTGTAGACATGGTGTACTTATCTTTATCAAAATCTCAATTGACTTGATGATGTTGCTCCAAGCCTTCTTCCCCAATGTTGCCTCAAGCTTACTCCTCCAAGACCCCTTGATCCCAATTCCACTCAAAATGTTAAACACTATGAATCTCTCTATGAATGAATATTACATGAATGCTTTTCCAACTCAAACTCTTGGCTTTTATAAGCACCATCTTGTGAAATACCATATTAACAAATGCCCCATTTCCATGCTTGTTAGTTGAATCATTGTGTGCACATTCATGGTTGAGTTGGTTGAATCATTGTATACACATGATGATTGAGGGAATATGGGGACATGTTGCAGCAAAATTGGGTGTTAAAGGTGTATAAAAGTGGTCAAAAGGCTTGGTAGGTGAGTTTTCCATAATTTTCGCATGGAAAAGTTGCAAAAGGGTCCGGACACGCCGTGTCGCCCGACACGGCCGGGCCGTGCTTGTTTTATCACACAGGAAGCAGGGAGACATGGCGTGCTTCCCAACACGGCCAGCCGTGTCTCGGACACGGCCGTGTTGGGGAACACGGCCTGGCCGTGTCGGAGGCTGTTTTGTGCGAAAAAATCGAGTTTTTAGCTCCCCGTGAACACGGCCGTGTTGCCCGACACCCCCTGCCCGTGTTGGACCAAAAGGCCCCGAAATGACGCGTTTGGCTTGGAATTCGAGCGTTTTTGCATCCTTAAACTCCCGGTATGTTTTGACATGAATCCATGGTCCGAAATTCACCAAAATTAGCCCCGAATGGTCAATCTACATCAATAAAAGCACCTCGGAGTAATATGAACTATGTACAATCAAAAATTTACAAAACTAACAATAAAATAACTCGAATTCTACTCAAATATACACATAAAACATGCATAAAAAGACCCTTATCATTCATCAATAAGTATGCGGAATGGTATTATGAGGATTCGGGAATGGGTGGAAAATCTATTGCTCGGACTAAAATGTGTCGTTTTAGTTCATTTACAAATGAGTATCCTACTATAAGAGGATTTTTTGAGGAGCAAGGTTGGATGTATTTATGGGAGCATGCTTATGTGTTGTATGATGATGATATTATCTAACTCTTTTATGCCAATATGTGGGTCGAATATGATGTTGAAAGGAAACCTATAGCCGTAAATTCACTTATAAGGGGTCGTCATTTTAGATGGACTCCCAATGATATTTGCCGGCTTTTACGTGTTAGAGAAGGTGGTTGGGATTATTTCTCTTGTGGGACTTGGAATGATGAATTGTTGGGGGTGTCAATGAAGGAAGTTAAGACGTATTTGGGAGTATGGCCAAAGTATTCTTTGTTGGCAATGACACTTGAGCATCGTATTTTATCGGTCATTGTCTCATATTGCATTTGTGGTAAGTCGGGAAAGATGCCTAGAAACATGGATTACTTTTTGACTTATAAGATTGCTAGGAGGGAACCACTTAACTTTGGTGCCATACTTATTCAATGTCTAATTGAGTCCATCACTCAAGGTAATAAGAAGTTGGTTATGGGAAATTGGATTTGTAAACTTCTTATTCAATCGGGACTACCTTCGTCGGAGTGTAACTCGGAGGTATTTCAAAATGACTTCGACATTGATAACATCTCCCAAATGGTCACGATGCGCAAGAATATGGACATCCGACCAACTAAAATGGCTAGAGGAAGAGGTCAAGAGTCCCCCGATCCTAATGACTACTTTGATGACGCCGAGGCCACAAGATTAGCGGAAGAAGGCGAACCGAGCAATCCGGAGGGTAATACCGGTGCTCAACCGCCTAGGAGGTATACTCAAGCCGAATTTTATGAGATGAGGGCTTTTCATGAGACGAGATATGAGGCTTTGGAGCAAAAGACCTCCAAAATGCAAAAGTCTATCGGCAAATTGAAGAAATTCATCAAGGACCTTATTCCCGGAACTTGCTTCTCCTCGGATGAGGAATGATGTCCCCACCCCCTTTTACTTTCTAGCATTTTCATTAATGTTGCTTTGTATTTTGATGAACTTTTTGTAAAACTCATTTGCACTAATGATATTTGCTTGTTTTTCTTAAAGGGTTACAATTGCAAGTTGATAATGACTTGTGGATGATCATGATTTTGATGGAGTATTTGATGGTAAAAATACTCTTATATGGCATGGTTTGAAAATTGGTATGAGGTACTTGATGGTAAAAGTGCTTCTCTTAATGTTTTGATCATTATGCTTAGTTGGATATGTTGGAAAAATTTGATGCATGTATTGTTTAAGGCATGACTTATACTACTTGATGGATGCTTTAATTTTTGGCATTTGTAATGCCTTGATCATTCTTAGCTTATCTCAATTGGGGTGAACCCTTGAGAATCTACCTTGAGCTTCTTATTTGATGAACAAATGTTGCATATGGTGCATATGATCTTTTTGAGCTTTGGAATGAGGTTGATTGATGATATGAAAATTTTTGGCTTGAAACCTTTACAAGGACTATATGCAAAGGCTTTTATTTCTCACGCACACAAGGTGTTTGTTGAAATGACGCTATGAAACTTTCAACTTCTACATGATTCTCTTGCTTCAAAATGTCTTAAAATCTTTTTGAAATCATATTTTTTAGCTTACTAATGAGCTTATGGATCTCTTATGTTTCAATTCTCCCATTTTCCTTGGATTATTATGCTTTAATTATTCAACGGTTATTAAACCGAATCCCTTTGGCGCTTTGATATTATTGTATGGTGTTTTCACCATCCTAACATTCTTTTTGATGATTCCAAAGGGGGAGAAACAGGATATTGGCTCATTAGCTCAAAGAAGCTAATAAAAGCTTGTCATAAAAGCTATAAGCTATGGCTCATAAAAACCATAAGTTGTGATTTGTTCTTAGTCCAATTGTTGCTTGATGGACTTATATAATTGTTTAATGATATTTTATGACAGGGGGAGCTTATAAGCTCTTGAACAAATTGTAAAAGCTAAAGCTTTAGCTTATGGAAAATTGCTTTTACATTATTCTTGATATGCTTGTTGATAGGGGGAGCTTGTGCTTATTATTGAATATATTTACTCCCTTCTTCCAAACGGTCAAATGTTTTTACCGGAAAATCAATTCTAAAATTGCTCTCTTAGTTTGTGTAAAAATTGTTTTGGTTTGTAATCATCAAAAAGGGGGAGATTGTTTGATACTTGTTTTTATCTTAATTTTGATGATTTTATTTTGTCACCAAAACAATGTTTTTAAAGGTTGTCCAAATACTCCTAAATGATTTAAAATGGTTTTAATATTTTCCGGAGTATTTCCTCAAGTTTATTTTTGATAATAATGGACAACACTTTTAATGATTTTATGTCAATGGGTTTTTACTCCTAAAACAAGATTTCTAAATGTTGTCTAAATACTCCCGATTGGTTTAAAATATTTTTACTAAATTTTCGGAGTATTTCTTGAGTTTTATTTTCGACAAAAATTGGACAACATTTGCCTCGTGGTCGACCGGTCGCATCTATAGGGCAACCCGTACTGAAGATGTTTTTAGAAACAGAAAAATGAGACGGAAGTAAAAATAGGCAGTCGACCGATCGACTCGGGCGTCGGCCGGTCGGTCGGCCGACGGTCGCCGGTCGGCCGGTGCACATGCATGTTTGGCATTGAAAGTAACAAAATCTCTTCTTCTTTTTAATTAGGGGGACCGATTGAGACAGGGGTCGACCGGTCGAAGCCTATGTCGACCGGTCGCCTGTTGAATTTTTCAAAGTGTTCTTATTTCTCTTATTTCGTGCGACCCGGTCGCCTGTATTGTATAATGACTAAAATATGACCGTTTTGACAGACACATTTCCTTAAATTATGGGATTGATTTCTAATAGCTATATTCTTGATTTTAATTGTATTTTTCTGTAGATTTTCAATCCCCAAGAGGAGCCTATGCTTGTTCAATCATATCCTATAAATAGAGGAAGTTTTGGAGCAACCAATACAACAATTGAGATACAACACAACAAGATACACTTCAAGCAAATACTTGGTCTTTCATTGTTATAATTCTTGTTGTAAATTTGCCTAGCTTATCACTTTCACATCCTTGAGGTCTAGGCTATTCTTGATTACACTTTGCACTCAAATTGTATTATTCAGTATTGAGTTGTAATCTTGATTTTTGGTTATCATTCAAACACAAGATATCCTTGTGAGTGCTCTTGTGGTAAGAACACACTTGGATGATCTAGGTGATAGGTGCAAGAAGATTGTGGTGATCTTCTTATTGAGGTGTTGAAGAATTTGGTATTCTTCAAGGTTGAAGATTGTGGTAATCTTCACAAGGTGCCGTTGGAGATTGTGGTAATCTTCAAGAAGAGATTGTGGTAATCTCAAAGGTGGTGTTGAAGAAGAGTGTGGTGCTCTTCAAGGTGTTGTAAGTTGAATTTGTATTAATTTTGTTAATTAATAAAATTCTTTTTCTTTTGAAATCCATCCCGGATATCTTTGGGGTGGTAGAGGATTAGGCCCTAGGTGGGTTGAACCTATTTAAATCGACGTGTGTTGTTTACATTCCGCACCTTTATTATTGTATTTGAGCATTCGATTATAAAAAGAGGGCGAAATCGAAAAGATGGAGATAATCTATTCACCCCCCTCTAGATTATCGTAGCCGCTTGGACTTACATGGTTACCAACAGATTCGGATGCGGGAAGAAGACGAGTGGAAAACGAATTTTAAAATAAAACATGCTTTGCATGAATGGTTACTTATGCCGTTTGGGTTAACTAATGCGTTGAGAACCTTTATGAGATTGATGAACCAGGTTCTGAGGGATTTTATTGGGAAGTTCGTGGTAATCTACTTTGATGACATTTTTATCTATAGTAAATCATTGTACGAACACTTAGAACACTTGTTGGCCATACTAGAAGTGTTGAGGATGGATCAATTATATGAAAATATCAAGAAGTGCATGTTTTGCTCTAAGCAATTGATATTCTTAGGGTTTGTAGTGAGCTCGAAAAGAATCACGGTGGACGAGGAAAAGATTAAGGCTATTCAAGATTGGCCTAAGCCAACCTTGGCCAGTCAAGTCCATAGTTTCCATAGGCTTACGAGTTTTTATCGGAGGTTTGTGCGAAACTTTAGCACTATAGCACCACCATTGATAGAGACCATTGAAAACAGTGTTGTGTTTTAGTGGGTGAAACATAAGACAAGGCATTCAAGTTGCTTAAAGAAAGGCTAACACATGCGCCTTTACTAGCCTTACCGGATTTCACCAAGATTTTTGAGATCGAGTGTGATGCTTCGGGAGTTAGGATTGGAGCCGTGTTAATGCAAGAGGGGCAGCTAAACACGTTCTTTAGCGAAAAACTGAGCGGGGTGGCCTTGAACTATCTGACGTATGACAAGGAATTGTATGCTTTAGTTCAGGAATTGAAAACGTGGAAACATTATTTATGGCCGAAGGAGTTCATAATTCACACCGATCACGAGTCATTAAAATATCTCAAGGGGCAGCAAAAGTTTAACAAACGACATGCGCGTTGGCTTGAGTTCATCGAGACGTTCCCTTATGTCTTTCGATACATCCAACATAAGACTAATGTTGTAGCAGATGCACTATCTTGGAGGTACACTCTTATCTCTACTTTAGATGCTAAAATTATTGGTTTTGAACATGTTAAATAGTTGTACTTACATGATCTTGATTTTGTTGTGTTCAAAAATAGGGCGATGGCTAAATTTTATCGACATGATGGGTTTTTGTTTCGAGAGGAGAAAATGTGCATTCCTGAATGTTCATTGAGAGACTTACTAGTGAGGGAATCACGTGGTGGGGATCTTATTGGACATTTTGGGGTATCCAATACCTTAACAGTCTTGCAAGAGCATTTCTATTGGCCACATATGAAGCTTGATGTTGAACGTATTTGTACTAGATATGTTACTTGTAAGCAAGAAAAATCTCGAGTACAAAACCAGGGACTTTACACACCCTTGCCCATACCGACGACACCTTGGGTTGATATTTCTATGGATTTTGTTTTAGGACTTCCGAGGACCAAACAAGGGTCTAACTCTATATTTGTTGTTGTAGATCATTTTTCAAAGGTGGAACACTTTATTCCTTGTCATAAAAATGATAATGCATCTTTGATTGCTGATTTGTTCTTTCGAGAGGTTGTGAGATTGCATGGTATGCCTAGGACTATTATTTCGAATAGAGACACCAAGTTCTTAAGTTACTTTTGGAAGACCTTGTGGGGAAAATTGGGTACTAAATTATTATTTTCCACTACTTGTTATCCCCAAAATAATGGTCAAACCGAAGTAGTTTATTTCTTATGAATCTCTTGATTGTGCACACTCTATTACTCTTGCCAAAGTTCAAAGTCTTGATTCCAAAAAACAATTACTCACTAAATAGATTGAAAGTTTGAAAAAGGATGTGCAATATTTCAACTTGAGTACCAACAAGGTCACAAAAATTCTTGGTGCACAAGGAAGTGACAATCTAAACTAGGACTTGGTTATAAACCTTTTCAAATTGTTTTTAAGGAAAATGACCAAGCTTCAACTTTTATTCATGTTAGTAGTCATAATATATTACTTGTTATTATTGTGGTAAAAATGGACACTTTGCTAGTACATGTAAACTTAGAAATACCATGGTCATTTTATGAGACCCAAAGGTCTCAATGTTAACCCCCATGGACCCCAAAACTCTAGGTTTCCTAAAAAAATTATTTGTAGGTACTAGGGGCAACAACAATCACGTAAGATTCCAAATGGCTCGTGGACAACGGGTGTTCATGCCACATGACCGGAAAAGAATAATTTTTTACCAACATCAAGCTCCAAGAAGAAGGAATGGTCATGTTCGGGAATGGCAATGGAGACATTGGTAATTCTTCTTTCTCTCTTCGTGATATTTTACTAGTAGAAGGGCTCAAGTTCAATTTCATATGTGTTAGCCGACTTTTTGATTCAGATTATGATTTTGTTTTAATAAATAAAAATGCCTTATTCTTAAAAGTGGTAAAATTATTTGTGAAGATAGTAGAAAAGGCAATCTTTATAAAATTTGTACAAGTAATTTGGTTAGTCAAAATATTTCTTGTCTTGTTGCCAATAATGATTAACCAGCTTATGGCACAAGCGACTTAGACATGTTGTATACAAAAATTTACAAAAGATTTACAAAAACCAACATGTTAAAGAACTACCCAAATTAAATTTTGAAAATCTTGGCTTATGTGACACTTGTCAAAAGAACAAATTAGTTAAGAGTAGTTTTAAGCCCAAAAATGAAATTTCTACAACTAGCCTCTACAACTACTTCATTTTGATTTGTATGGGGATATTGACACCGAGAGTCTAAGTGGAAAACATTACACTTTTGTTATAATCGATGAAATTTCTTCCTAATTAAAGTGATGTCGCTAATGAGTTTGCTAAGTTGTGTACACTTATAGAAAATGAAAAAGAAGATATTATTAAATCTATAAGGAGTGACCAAAAAGGTGAATTTGATGGTGATTTTAGAATATTGCATAGGGTATGCACATAATTTTTTAGCTCCAAGAACTTCTCATCAAAATGGTGTTGCCGAAATGAAAAATTGGACTCTTCAAGAAATGTGTCGATCTATGCTCAACGAATTTTTACTTCCAAAATATTTTTGGGCCGAAGCTGTTAACACCGCTTGTTATGTCATAAATCGGGTATATCTTTGCCTCAAGCTAAATAAAACTCCTTATGAGCTTTGAAAAGGTAGAACACCAAATATTAATTATTTTAAAATATTTGATTGCAAGTGTTTTATTTTGAACACCAAGGATCCATTGGACAAACTTGATCTTAAGTCCAATGAAGGAATATTTATAGGGTACTCGACTAAGAGTAAGACATATCGGGTTTATAACAAAACTAGCAAGGTGGTTGAAGAGTCTATTCATGTCAAATTCAATGAAGCCTCCGGAATTGAATGAATCCCAAATGATGATAGTGATGAAGAAAATGGAGTTGGACCAATTGTTCCAAATTATCTTCAAAATGATCAACCTTCAAATTCTAATGTTCAACAAGAGTGATAATTTGGATCTTCCAGTGGCATTGAAATTCAAAGGAGATCATCCAAAAGATCTTATAATTGGGGATCCTCTAGAGAAAGTAATGACTACAAGAAAATTTGCCGAAAAATCTCTTATATCCCAAAAGGAGCCTAAAAATGCTAAGAAAGCCATTGAAGATGAAGATTAGTTTCTTGAGATGCAAGAGAAGTTGAATCAATTTGAAAGGAATGATGTTCGGAAATTAGTACATTGTCCTCCATCACAAACAATTATTGGCACAAAATGGGTATTCCGGAATAAACTCGATGATCAAGGAAACATATTTGAAATAAAGCAAGGTTAGTAGCTCAAGGGTATTGTCAAGAAGAATGTATTGATTATGATGAAACTTTTGCACCCGTAGCTTGTTTAGAAGCTATTCGTATTTTACTTGCATACTCTTGCTTTAAAGAGGTTTTTGTCTTTCTTGCTAGAGGAAAATAATAGGGATGTTCATTCGATTTGAACGAACCAAAATCGGCTAAAAACATTAAATTGAAAAATAGAAACTCCAAAAAAAAACAATTAGCAAACTTTGCTTGTATTTCTAGTATTTTCTACCAACTTTCAAATTGAGCAAAAATAATTACTAGTTAGCAAACTTTGCTTGTATTTCTAGTATTTTCTACCAACTTTCTAAATTCAAATTGAGCAAAAATAATTACTAGTTAGCAAACTTTGCATGTGTTTCTGTCAAATACAATGAATTCAAACTGAACAAAAGTAACTTAAGCAAACTGAATGTCCAACTAAACAAAATAAGCCTCCTCGATCTCTTCTCTTTGGACTGAACAAAAGTATTTGTTCATTGAAATGTGATCTTTTATTAAATACTTTGAGTTATGATATTTACCATTTTTATGGAACATTTAAAAATTTCTCCATCCATTTTGTTACTTACCGTTTTCTTCTTACAATTCTCTTGTAGAATGATGACAACGAAAATAGCTCAGACAACTTATGAGTTTGATAATAGTAGTGGTTCGGGAAAATTAATTGACACGGACACTAAGATTTTTGTAGATTGTCAAAATGGTTTCACCGACGACTTCAATTTTACTCTCACACTTTGCCACGAAAGTTATCTATGTTTTTAATTTAATTGATAGGGAAGTGTAATGCGAGAAGATCTAGACTATGTATGGTTTATCAAAATTACAATTTAAGCTCTTAACATACCATAACAACAACCACCAAAATATTGTGACAACATTACGGTCCCAAAATCGCCCTCTATTACGTATTTTGACATATGTGACGAATATAGAAAATTCTTTAAGTCAATGATCGATTTTGTTATATGGATTAGGAAAGTCAATGAATGGATTTGATATAAATCATTTAGCGGTAAAAGGAGGTGTTTTCAAATTTTGGGGACGTGGATTCTTTGATGCTAAGAAACATCACAAAGAAAATGATTATCGTTCCATCGCAACTTTGATAGGGACTTTGGTGACGAATTTTACAAGCATGCCTATTCTTTTGAATCTTTGTACCAAATTGAGGAGATCTTCTAGTTGGTAATACTTTCTAATTACCTAATTAAAATTAGATATTATCTATTTTGATTTGATTTTTTTTTTACTTTTATCTTATCTAAATTTATATGTTATTTTTGTAGGATAAATAAACCCCAATTGGTCTCTAATCATTTGGCCATTTTATCGACGGCGGGAAGACTCGCCTTTATAAGGAATATTACAGAAAAGGAACCCGCATAAATATCTCCTTTTCATACCAAGTATGAGCAAGTAGTTTTGGGGATGTCTAATCTACAGAACTGGGATACAATATTCAATATGACAAAGCCTTCTACAGGCAATATATGATACTTATGTTAATTAAGGGAAATTACATAGCTTCTGGTAATAATAATTTCCTAGTGAATCACAGTGTATTAAGATTTTTCCGGAATATGGCGGCACACCTCAGAGAGAACATGTATAAAGTATTATTCCTAACTCTTTTAAATTTCAATTACAATTACAATATATATATATATATATATATATATATATATTTGTCCTTAAGCCTCACTTCTATTTGTAGACTACAACTAAAATGCAGGTGGTTGAAGATTCCGAGGTCATCTCAATAATAATGTCACAATTTGGGAACGTATTGGTGAATTTTCAGGAGCAATTAGATGGACAACATATACTTGCGCAATTTTGTTAGGTTTGTCAAAGTACAACCCTTAAACTCTTGCAACTCTTGCAAGGAATTATTATGACTCAATTTGTTGATGTCTTATAGAAGCTCTCTTTATTTCAAAAAGGATGTCAATTTCTAACTACAATGGCCAACCTGGTTGGACAAACGTCAAGCTAGAAAACTCTCTTTTCTGCATTCAGTATGCATACACGATGGCTTTGTATTTGGTGAAATGTCCGGAGATAGAAGTACCCTTTTACAGAAGTTGTATTTTGAAGTTGCTAGCATACCTTATCTACCAATTTAGTCCAAATTGGTTTGCATGTCGCTAGTCTTGGTTTTTCATAATTACACAAAATATGATGTAATGCAAAGTAAATTTTGGCACAACTAGTTTTTATTGTTACTCTTGGCTTTTAGAATCACACACTTCAGGTATCTAGCTAGTGATACTATCTTCTGATGTGGCTGGACTTATGAAATTAAAAACCTATTAGACTAAATACACTGGTAGAGTTCATTTAAAATAAATGATTTTTTTATGACTGGTGACATTTTTATTTTTTGAAATAAATGGACATATATAAAAATAAAGAAAAAAGTCTTGATCACAAGCCAATCAGGTAGCAAAAGCAAAATCGTGATTGACATTGACTGATGACATGAATGCCCTTGATTGTTGTCACTTATTGACTAAGGCTTGGAAGTATCTAGATGGACTTTTATTCATGAAGTGATGCAATAATATGGTCAGTGAGTATTGCATTTTTTGTTTCAGCTCCCAATTCTTTATGAATTACAAATTTAACTATAGATATTATAAATTATCATACTCCCTAAACTGAAATTTGTGAGGGATTGGTTTTTGCTACAGTGTTACTGTATGGTTTTATAATACTACACCGTTGCGCTTTCATCTTGCTAAACATAGAATGAGAAAGATATCTTTGCTTAAAATCATTTTTAAGCTCACCTGCTTGCTTTAAATATCATACTCTGTTCAATCTTCGGAAGGGTGTAAGACAAATCCTTGAAAGTTGTTGAAGTATGCTAAAATGGATGAGTGGGAGTATTTTTTTCAGTAACTCTAGAAACTGTTGCGTTTCATGAAGATTTGAAAATAGTAGTTTTCCAGAATATATTATAAATTGAAAGCCCCTAAATGTATATGTCAGTTCTATAAAGGTCTTATGCTTCAAAGTGGTGCTGGAATCAAAATCTTCACAGTATACTTTAAGTGCGATTTGGCAGTGGGGTTAATGATTAAATCATTTTTAAAATAAATATCAAAGAGATTGAATAAATGGATGAAAAGCCATGGCAACTATTTCAATGGCAAAAAAATAATGATGCTTTTGGATCCATACTAGTTTTGGTTTTGACAAGTTGGTAAAAGTTGAAGAGATTGCAACTCCCTAACTTTGTCCATGTTATTGACAGTTGTCATTAAAAATAATATTAAAACACGATGGAGGTCCCAAAGGGTGTGGTGTAAGGTTTAGAAGAGAGGGATTGAGAAAAACTTTACCAACTTTTTACTTTTTAGTCCTTTTAAAAATCTTTCAACAGAGTTGGCTCAAATCAGCTAAGTCATTGTAGGACAGCTAGGTTGGCTTACTTCAGCAAAGTTACCTACTCAACATACTCGACTGAGCTATTGATAGTATAACTCAGCTGGGTCAGCTAACACTTAACTTTTAGTTGATTTGGTTTTTATACAGCGGAAGACTTAACACCCTTGTAAATTCTAAACTTGTTTTTAACACTTGTTCTTAGCAATGTTATTATCAGTTGGGTTAGCAATATAACTTAAACTTCAGATATAAATATAGATAGGAAAAATAAGCTATAGGTAAATGACACAAGAATTTTTTTTATAGTGGTTAGAAGATGGGGTAATTCCTCTAATCCACTCTTCTCCAACTCCTGGAGGAATCCACTAAGTAACATATCAGGTTACAAAGTAGTTCTCAGTCTGAGACAGCCTTGATCACATAACTAGCTTCTCCTGCGACTCAGCTTCTTCACAAGACAGTTGCCTTGCTACTTCAGCTCCCTTCAAACCCTTGGAATTGATCACACAACCTTCCAATGAGCTCGAAACTTTTGGTTCGACCTTGAACCTTACTATAACTCCTTCAATCTTGGAGTATACCTCTTAAGTTCTTAAAACCTTTTCCTCTTCAACTGGTCAAAGTATTCTTTCCTTCACTGAGTGTGTTTTTGCCTTATTTCTTAGCAAGGTCGATCGCACAGTGACTAATAAATTAATGCACTAATTATTGGGATTGTAATAGTACTATTTTTATTTAGACGATCGAAATGTGATTGTTGTTTTATAAAACTAAGAAAATATTTTATCATAAAATCAAAGCAAAGAGTTACGATTGAAAAGATCAAGTAAATGGATAGATCTCAGGGTTATGGTTTCATTAATCTCCTCTTGTAATCGTCCATTAATCAAGCCAAAGTTGTTATCTATCTTCCCTATAAGACGATCACAAAAGTAGTTTATCCTCTCTCTCGAGACACAATACATACGTTGATTTAATTATCTATGCTAACATCTCTACTCAACATAAGATAAACAACTCTCAAAAGCATATAAGATCAACAATCCTCACAAATACTCACAGACTTCTCAATCATGCAAAGTATTTACGTCAAACACTCAAGATCTAGTATTGAGACTCACCTCTCGAATTATGAATCAACACATCAAGCATCTTAAACCATTGGCCATATGATCAAACAAGTAATAAAGCAAAGTACTCAAATAGGGTTCGAAATAATAACTTCAATTAAAACTAAGCATCAAACAAGAGTTAATTAACTTAATCCCAAACCCCGGAATCACAAGATATTTAGCCGGACATGGGAAACGAATAATTCCTAGTCAAATAGTTCATATCCATATCAAACTAGATGAAAATAAGAATACAATGGAGTATGAAAAACTCAGGGATATCGATGATCTCTCAATCAATCTTCAATTCTCAAGCGTGGATACGATCTCGACCTTTCTATCGATTCCTCTGGTAGAAGGATGCTCTTTTCTCTGCTTTCTAGGGTAAAAGTATGTGTCCCTCTTCTGGGTCCGCCTCCTCTTTATTTATAACAACTCGGGGCCAAACCTAAGTCAATACAAAGTGAAACTCTGCAAACCCGCATAGATGAATGGGTCGTGCTTATGCGCACGGGCTGCCCGTGCATCAAGTCGAACTTCAACTTTTCTCTCGAATAGATGCACGGGTCGTGCTTATAAGCACGACCAGCCCGTGCGTCAATGCGAACATCAATTCATGTTGCCTTGCTCATGCATCGGCTGTGCATATGCGCACAGGCTGCCCGTGCGTGGCTATTTTTTGCCCAGTTCTTCAGCTTGTTCTCGGTTCAGCTCCATACTTTGCTTAATCGCCCGATTCTTGACGGTCTTATACTGCAATGCTCCAATTTGCCTCAAATGTGCTCCAAACATCATTATTTTCCTACAAAACGAGCAAAGCGTAATATCTTTTCCATAATATGAGAACACGACCCATTTTACTGAGTTAATGCATGTTTATCAACCCATTATAGCCAAAATCATGCCCAAAATACGTGCAAAACTCACACAAAAAAACCCCAAACTTAAATTGTTGAGTCTTGGTCCACACTTTAAAAACCAAACAAAACACAAGTGGGAGGAATGAAAAGCATAATCAAGAACAACACCAAGAACTCATGCTGCTTATCCATAAGTATCAAGTAATGAATCAATCAAGGCTCAAAACTCTAATATAGAACACGTTTCAATATAACCACGGCAAATTCTTTGAATCACAACTCTCACTGATCAAGTGTATGCTCTCCTCTCAAGTATATAAGGGACGTGTTTACGCTCAAATCATATCAATGATGAAGAACTACTATAAGCTTGCAATTCGTCTCAAATTTCTGCCACTAAAGTGATAAAAAAGGACTTTGCCAATCGGTAGTAATGAAGGCTCTTTGGTTAGGGTAGGGAAATATGGATAAAGTGACTCAAACTCGAGCATATATTCTGGTAAGAGTATTTTTCATTCGAATCAATAAACCTCATATAAAAACACTATGCTTCTCAAACCACCCCTTTGTTTTCATCAATTTTTCTTATCCCTTTTTTTCCTTTTGTTTGGTAAAACTCAACTTTTTCGCATCATATTACAACCCTAGTCTACAAGTTTATTCATAACAAACCCAATCATGGAGTCGATTTTGTGACTCTTTCATGAGTATTCATCATTCTTTTCCTCCTTTTTTTTCTTTTGTTCCCATAAACCAACTATCACACAATCATCTATATTATTGATTTCATCAAGTTCAACCTTATTCAACCCACTTTGTGATGACCCAACCCTTTTTAAATTACTCGAGATTTTTTAATTAATTATAATGTTGCATCAAATATCTAATTTATATTTTAATGAGAAATTTTATCGCTTTATGAAATTTATATATATTTTGAGCATCCGAGAGCTGATTGCGCCCCTAACTACGGTAATGAAAATGAATAGATATCGCAATGATATAGCAATATATTATTTTGGAATTTCGGAATTTAAGATTAGGATTGAGATTTTTGTACCGAATAAGTGAGTTTCTATCTTATATTTTATTACTAACGACCATCAAATTTATAAAAAATCGAGTTTTACTAACTCTCGGGATTTTTAGAAAATTCAATAGCTTACTTGAGTATTTTAAAAATACTAATTATTATTTATATTTTTAAAATAGATATTTTATCACCCCAAGCCTCTTGTCTTTTTTTTTTTTTTATAAAAACCCCCCAACACATGTTCATCTTCTTCACACCACCTAAACTCATCTAAAAACCTCCATTGTTGAAGATAAGCTCCAAGGGTAAGTTTCTTCTTCTTTTCTTTAATTTTTGTCTTTTCTTTGAATTCCTTTAGGCAAAATGATCCTATGAAATTATAGAACATAGAAATCAACTTTGATCATGAATATATGAAGTTTTGAACCCCATTTTTAGCCCCTTAATTTTCGGCCCTTTTATAAGAATTTTAATAAATTTTTGATTCAAATTTTGTTTATAGATTATGTTATATCTAACTAGTAGGAGCTTGATTATATGTTTTAATCTTGATTTGAAAAATTAAAAATTTCTTCCTAATCCTCTAGTAAGGGGCGGCCATGACATGAATTTTTTTTGGGAATTGATTTGTTAAATTTTAAGCTTAATTATGATAATAGGATGATTAAATGTGATGATTATAACTTTTGTTTTTAATTTGGAGTTATATATGATTTTTGGTGATTTAATCTTGATATTAATGGCTTAAGAAGATGCTACCTGTATTTCATATACATGCACTTGTATTATTCGATACTGGAGCTTCACATTCATTTATGTCTGAAAACTTTAGGAGAAAACTTGGACTAAATTGTTGTGATAATGAGGAAGCACTAGAAGTAAGTATTCCCTCAGGAGAAACTATTAAGACTAAGAAAACAGCGAGAGGAGTGGAACTTACTATTAGTGGTCAACAAATGAAAGTTGATCTGTACGTGCTAGAAATGAGAGACTTTGATGTTAAATTGGGTATAGATTGGTTAAATAAGGACCGAGCCACCATTAAATGTTATGATAGAGAAATTGAATTTGAAGGATCAAACGGGAATCGATTTGTCTTTCATGGAGGAAAGACTAACACTAGAATTAAAATAGTGTCAGCAATAAAAGCTATCAGAATGCTTCGAAAGAGAGATTGCCTAGGATTTTTGGTGAACATAAAGGGGAAAGAGACGATAGAAAGGAAGGCAACGGATGAAGCAGTGGTTAAAGAATTTTTATATGTATTTCCCGATAACTTACCGGGGATTCCCCCAGATCGTCAAGTTGAATTCACCATAGATTTAGTGCCAGGAGCGGCACCAGTGTCTAAGGCACCGTACAGAATGGCACCCAAGGAATTACAAGAACTAAAGATCCAAATCCAAGAGTTGTTGGATAAGAAATTTATCCGACCTAGTGTTTCACCTTGGGGAGCGCCAATACTATTTGTGAAGAAAAAAGATGGAACTTTTAGAATGTGCATTGATTATCGAGACTTGAACCGAGTGACTATCAAAAACAAATATCATTTGCCTAGGATAGAAGATCTGTTCGATCAATTGAAGGGAGCCAGTGTGTTCTCCAAAATTGACTTAAGATCAGGATACCACCAATTGAAGATCAATGATTGTGATATCCCTAAAATAGCGTTCAGGACAAGATACAGTCACTTCGAGTTTACCGTTATGCCTTTTGGTTTGTCAAATTCACCAGCAGTATTTATGGATTTGATGAACATGGTGTTCCATCCTTATTTAGATAAGTTTGTCATTGTCTTCATAGATGACATTTTGGTTTTCTCACAAGACAAAGAACAACATGAATGACACCTTCGCATTGTATTAGAGACCTTGCGACAAGAAAAACTATATGCTAAGTTCAACAAGTGCGAGTTTTGGCTAGACAGAGTTGCGTTTCTAGGACACATTGTCACTGCCAGTGGAATTGAAGTAGACCCATCCAAAGTAGAGGCAGTGTTGGATTGGAAATCACCAACTAATGCAGGAGAAATGCGAAGTTTCCTAGGTTTAGCTGGATATTAAAAGGTATTTATTCAGGATTTCTCGAAAATCTCCAAACCACTGACATATTTAACTAAGAAGAATGAGAAATTTCAGTGGACAAACCAGTGTGAAAACAACTTTCAAGAACTTAAGCAGAGATTAGTGACAGCTCCTATTTTGACAATTCCAGAAGGAAGTGAAGGATTTGTAATTTATACAGATGCGTCAAAATTAGGATTGGGATGTGTGCTAATGCAAAATGGCAAGGTTATCGCATATGCATCGAGACAGTTAAAAATGCATGAACAAAACTATCCCACTCATGACTTGGAGTTAGCAGCAGTAGTACATGCCTTAAAGATTTGGCGTCACTACCTTTATGGTGGGAAGTGTGAGATCTTCACGGATCATAAGAGCTTGAAGTACTTCTTCACACAGAAGGAGTTAAATATGCGTCAGAGAAGGTGGTTAGAATTGGTGAAAGATTATGATTGCACCATTCAATATCATCTAGGAAAGGCAAATGTTGTGGCAGATGCGCTCAGTAGAAAGAACAGTGGACGGATTTGAACTTTGCCCACACAACAAGAATCTCTATTAAGGGATTTTTCCAATCTGAGGTTGGAAATTTTGAGATCACCTAATCAGGCAACTGCCGTGATTGCAACATTGACAGTACAACCTACTCTGAGGCAACGAATCAAAGATGCTCAGAAGACAGATATTTTCCTCAACAAAATGAAGCAATGAGTACTCGCCGGAAACATACAAGGATTTGCAATTGCACCAGATGAAACGCTAGTCTATGATGGAAGATTATGCGTACCTAAGGATGAATAGTTGAGAAAGGAAATTCTTGATGAAGCCCATAACACACCTTATACAGCCCATCCGGGAGGAACAAAGATGTATAGGGACTTGAGAGATATTTTCTGGTGGAGAAATATGAAACGAACCATAGAAATATTTGTTGAGAGGTGTCTCATCTGCCAGCAAGTGAGGGAACACCAAATGCCATCAGGATTATTAAATCCACTGGATATTCCTAAATGAAAATGGGAACACATTACTATGGATTTCGTAACAGGACTACCCAGATCAATAAGAAAGAATGAAGCTATTTGGGTTATTGTGGACAGACTCACAAAGAGCGCGCATTTTATACCGGTAAGAATGACTTTCAGTATGGATCGTTTCGCTCAGCTTTACATTGAGAATATTGTTAGCCTTCATGGAGTGCCAGTATCAATTGTGTCAGATCGTGATCCCCGTTTTACATCGAAATATTTGGGGGAGTCTCGCATACAACTATGAAGACAAAACTTAAGTTAAGATCGCATATCATCCACAAACAGACGGTCAGTCAGAAAGGACAATTCAGACGTTAGAAGATATGCTCAGAACAGTTGTATTGGATCTTGATGGAAGTTGGGAGACTTATCTACCACTAGTTGAATTTGCCTAGAATAGCAGTTACCAAGCTACTATCAAAATGGTACCATACGAACCATTGTATGGAAGAAAGTGCCAATCGCCAGCACATTGGGACGAAGTTGGTGAACGCAAAAGTTTTGGACCCAAGATTATTGAGAAAACGGTGGGAGTGATTGCTAAGATTCGAGATAGAATCAAGGCGGCACAAGACCGACAGAAAAGTTATGCCGATAGGAGAAGAAAAGATTTACAATTTGAGGTGTTAGACAAGGTATTTCTCAAGGTATCACATTTGAAAGGAGTGGTTCGTTTTGGGAAGAAGGGAAAATTGAGTCCACGATACATTGGACCATTTGAAGTTTTAGATAGGATTGGAAATGTCGCATATCGTTTAGCACTACCTCTGGAACTTACAGCAGTACATAATGTGTTTCATATATCTATGCTTAGGAAGTACATTTCCGACCCAAGCCACATCATCAACCATGAGGAATTGGATCTCAGTAACAACCTTGCCTACGAAGAAAGTCCTGTTGCTATTTTGGGAAATAAGGTACATAAGTTAAGAAATCGAGAAGTGCCCCTAGTATTAGTTCAGTGGAGCCGACATGGTAGGGAAGAGGCTACTTGGGAGAGAGAGGAAGAGATCCTAGCTAAGTATCCAAATATTCCTAACGAAGTAAGTCGAATTTCGAGGACAAAATTTTTTGTAGTAGGGGAGGTTGTGACGACCCAACCCTTTTTAAAATACTCGAGATTGTTTAATTAATTATAATGTTGCATCAAATATCTAATTTATATTTTAATGAGCAATTTTATCGCTTTATGAAATTTATATATATTTTGAGCATCCGAGAGCTGATTGTGCCCCTAACTACGGTAATGAAAATGAATAGATATCACAATGATATAGCAGTATATTATTTTGGAATTTCGAAATTTAAGATTAGGATTGAGATTTTTGTACCGAATAAGTGATTTCCGGAGATTTTCACATAAGTGCTTATTTATACTTTGGGAATTCAATATTTAGTTTCTATCTTATATTTTATTACTAACGGCCATCAAATTTATAAAAAATCGAGTTTTACTAACTCTCGGGATTTTTAGAAAATTCAATAGCTTACTTGAGTATTTTAAAAATACTAATTATTATTTATATTTTTAAAATAGATATTTTATCACCCCAAGCCTCTTGTCTTTTTTTTTTATAAAAACCCCCAACACATGTCCATCTTCTTCACACCACCTAAACTCATCTAAAAACCGCCATTGTTGAAGATAAGCTCCAAGGGTATGTTTCTTCATCTTTTCTTTAATTTTTGTCTTTTCTTTAAATTCTTTTAGGCAAAATGATCCTATGAAATTATAGAACATAGAAATCAACTTTGATCATGAATATATGAACTTTTGAACCCCATTTTTAGCCCCTTAATTTTCGGCCCTTTTATAAGATTTTTAATAAATTTTTGATTCAAATTTTGTTTATAGATTATGTTATATCTAACTAGTAGGAGCTTGATTATATGTTTTAATCTTGATTTGAAAAATGAAAAATTTCTTCCTAATCCTCTAGTAAGGGGAGACCATGACATGAATTGTTTTTGGGAACTGATTTGTTAAATTTTAAGCTTAATTATGATAATAGGATGATTAAATGTGATGATTATAAATTTTGTTCTTAATTTGGAGTTATATATGATTTTTGGTGATTTAATCTTGATATTAATGGCTTAAGAAGATTTCAAGAAATTTCATAAGTGATTGTTGGAAAAGAACTTAAGCTAGTTGATGAACTTGATCAATTTGGAATTGTTGGTCTCATTATTTCAATGTAGTTAAAATTAGAAGCTTAAAACCTTAAGGATAAATTGGTGAAATTTGAAGGATTATGTGTTCATGGTGTTCTTGGTGTTCTTGGTGAAATTTGAAGGATTGTGTGTTCTTGGTGAAAATTTGAAGCTTTGAAGCTTTTGGTTTGTATAAGTGATTATAGAATAAGTTGATGAAACCTTTTAATTTCTACAAGTGATTTTAGGATAATTTTGATGAAATCCTTTAGTTTCTAAAAGTAATTTTGAGGATGATAGGTTGACAAAATTAGTGATCAAAATATGAGAACCGGGAAAAATTGAATAGAGCTCGAAAAATGGAGAAATACGTCCCGCCAGGTCCGACTACTGTTCACCGGAGGTGGCGGTGCCGGAGCCGGCTAAGGTTATTCAGAATTGGGGACAAGGATGATGACTAGTACGAATTTAATGCTAGGGTAGTAGGTTATAGGTACGTAAGATGAATAGTGACCGATTTGACAAAAAGAATAATGTGATGTGACTTGATGTGACATGAATAGTGATTGATGTGATGTGATGTGACTTGTACTTTGGCACGCAAACCAATGATATCTTATCGGGTTATTTAACGTTAAGTGTTAAGTCGAAAAGTTCGGGTTTTATGAATTAAGATATTTTTGGATTTTTCCGGGATGACACATCATATTTAAGAAAATCCGGAATTTTAGTCGAAATAAGATTTTAGAAATTAAGAGTTCGATTAATCGGAAATTTTATGAAAAACGAGTCGTTAGACGATATATTGAATTAAGTGATTAATTAAGAATTAAATTAATTAATGTTGACTTTGACTTTAAGTTGACTTTTGACTATAAATTGATTTTGACTTAATGTTGACCAGTGATTTTGACTTTGACTTTTGACTTTGGTCAACTATGTTTTTTAAAACTCTTTAAAAGAGTACCGAACACCCGATTATGGGATAATTGACTTTAAGAACGTATTAGACTTTAATTAGCTCGTAAGACTAAGTTATTTAATGAGTTTTATATTGTCATATGTCATTTTAAGTTGAAAGAATTAATTGTGTTAGGTGCGGCGCAATCGGATAACGGACTCATTCGAACAAAATACATCACTAGATTTCTGTAAACTCCAAAGGTGGGTAAACTTCTGATTTTATAAGCGTGTTGTACTGTTATACTAATGTTTATATGCAAACTCTTTTTATGCTCTGGTATATTATGATTACGGACCTACGGGTCATGAGGCAAGGCTAATATCATGTGAGGTGCAAGCACGGACCGAGGCATCTTTGCGGGCCCACGAGACATGAATTAGTTCTTATAATGAACTAGAGTCAATAGCATGTGAGGTGCAAGCACGGACCGATGCATCGGCCGTGTCCCACGAGACATGAAGGTGACTCACCAAGTGAAAAGTGGTTAATAGCATGTGAGGCGGTAGCAGGGTCTAAAACGTTTGACTTGGGGCCTGCGAGACATGAAAGTAACTCACCAAGGAAAAATATTTTATTAAATGATGCTAAATTCATTAGTGTAACTGCTTACGTTTCCCACTGAGTTTCACAGCTCACACCTTCAAATGTTTTATTACATTTCAGATAACGATGACGAGCCTGGAGCTGAGGTGTAGGGACTGTCTGCGTGGGCATCGTTCGATTATTCCCAAAATAAAATTAGTACTCATGTTTTTGATTAAACAATATTATGGTTAATGTAATAAGATTTTTAATAATGCGTAACTCTTATTCGCTTGATAACTTTCAAGTTTATTTTAGAAATTTTTAAGCCCACATTTTAGTATTTAAGTATTTTTTTTATGCTTCCGCAAAATATTTATAAAACTCAAGTGTACTACAGTGACGTTTCTAACCGAAATGGGTTCGGGGCGTTACACATTTACTCAATGATATAAACTCAAGTTTAGGGCAAAAGATATATCAAGTTAAGGCTGAAGATGTGGCTATAGAAAAAAAGGCAATATGCTCAAATTGGTTAACTAGGGAATTCAATATCATTAGGTAGGCCAAAGGCTTGAAAGGCTAAACAAAAATGGCCTTAAATTATTTTCACAAATCGCATACAACATGTGACTTTGACAGAGATACCAGAGCAAGTTCTAGAGTTCTAACAGCATGAATGATACACTCAAAACAACAAACAAGTCTGCATATAATGAAAGTAGTAAAGGCTCAAAAGCTCACAAGCTTGCATATCCGTAAATCAAAGCATAAAATCCATGTTTTCAATATTCACATGCTCTATATTATCCCTTCTCATCTTGATTACTTCGCACTCAACACCGAAATCAAAACAACACAAGTATTTTCAAAATATCCCTCAAATCGCATAACATCAAAACCCAGTTTACTCACTCCCTAAGACCTACTAAAGCAGTAAACGTGCTAAAACTATAAATGTGCTTCTAATGCAATGCAACCTAAGTGCTCTACATGCAACTATATGAAATGCAAAAAAAAATTCTCTCCGCTCCCTTCATATCAAAATTAACTATCTCTCTCCCAAACTTGAATGAAATTATATCGGACACAAGGAAAGATAGAATTGCAATAAAGAAAACATGTCGATTCACAACTTGGCTTACTGAGGTGGTGGCGGTAAATAGTGGGCTTGAGAAATATGCCACTGAGTTATTTGTTGTATCATATCGAGGAGCTCCTCTTGCCGCCTATCGGCTGAGTTGTTCTATTGCTGCTGCTCCATTCTGAAAGCTCGAAATTCATCATGGTGCAGCTGAACTCGTTTGTCGAGGGCCAATAGTCGATCATTGATGTCATGACCCCCACGATCCTCACCTCTGTGGGAACTCTCTGGTATGTCGTCCGCCTATGGTAGGGATTCTTGCCTGGCTCCCCCTTTGTCTCCTAAGTACTCCATCTCATCTACCACTTGGAACCAGCGACCGTTCACCTTTTCCGTGCGATCATTTCTTGTATAGCTCTTTCATGGGCCTCAGAGTTCAGTTAATAATTTGTCCTGTCATTTATGTTATCCCCAGTTGTGAGAGAAGTGTTGGGCAACGGGAATGGATGTCCGGCTCTTTGTTGGAAGAGGTACACGCCCTCCTCTTCCGTGATGATCTTCATAGTTCGTAGCACCACCAAACGGATCCTCCATTCACCCTCAATTGGATCCAGGGTCCTAACATTAATGTTAAAGAATCGGGCGATCAGAGTAATCATACCTCCAATCGTGATGGTGCCCGGCCTCTAAGTGGCAACTTGCTCCAATTGTTCCAAAAAATAAGCTGCCATGTTAAATGGTGCGCTTGTCAGCATGCACCATATCAAGAAGAGCTCCCTGTTGGTCATGCCCCCATTGTTCTCTCTCACAAAGATGGAAGCTGAAGTGACCCGCTGAATATACCGAAACACCAGATTCCGTACCCATGGGGACTTGGCAGTCCGTGCCTCGTAGATCATTATACATGTTTCCAGTGTCTCGACGAGTAGTCTCCAGAAGGCCTGCTGATTATATCCCAATAGGGGTAGGTATGCCCCCATTAGTTGGCACCTCAAAAATGTTGTTTAATTGCGCAATGGACAGTCACCTTTGCACAATTCCGAATCGGACCTCAAAAAGTTCGTATGTGCCTCCTTGCATTGACACCTCTAAGGTGCCTAAGAATTCTAGTGTGGGGCTTATGTATGTCGGCCATCTCCCGCGCATGAATGTTGTCCATCCAACCCTATCGAATAATCGCCAGACATCGTCGTGTATCCCAAGTATTTCTGTACACTCGTCATCAGCATATCTAGTAGGGGTTATAGGATGAGTGACCAACCTATTCCATCTTTTTATATCTGCGTCTTTTGAGTGCTCTACCCCGTAAGCTACGGGGCTATTCAAATTTGCTTCTTGTTGTGCCCTTCCCCTCTGTCGTCTTCTTTTGTCAGCCATTTTCCCATCGTTTCGATGTTGTACCTAGCAAAAGCATATGTGAGATTTCGAATAAACTTAGCAACAACAAAAGTATGGTGAAATTGTGTCTTTTTCATTATCCATAAAGAGTATAATGTCTCATCTCCACAAGTCTCAAGTTAAGAACTAGTCCCATTTTTGTTTTTTGCAAAATCAATACAATTGTGGAGAAATGAAATCGCTAGTATTCTACATATCAATGTCCAATCAATAAACAATCAATAACTCAAACAATTTTTCACCAATACCAATATTCCTACCAAGTATTTGATATTATGCCCCAAAGAATAATCCAAGTAAACCATAATATCACATATTGCTCCATATATCAATCCTCAATACATATTCTACAAGAAAATCGAAGAGAGGGTGTAGTTCTTACCAAAGTTCCCAAGAATTCGCAAGAATGATGAACTTTAAGCCCTATGTGCCTTTCTCCCAACAAAACTACAACCAAATTCAATTTTTGTGCACAATTCGTGTATAGTGTGGTGAAAGTGTCGGATTTAGAGTGAAAAATGAGAAGAAGTTCGATCTATTTTGGCAAAAGGGGGGAGGGGCATGAGAGATTTTGGAGTTAGGCTTGAAGGAAGATTTTGAATGAAGAATGAAGCCCCAATTCACGACCTAATACAACATTCAGCGGATAGACGCACAAGCCATGCGCTGACGCATGACCTGCCCATGCGTCAAGTCGAGAGTATGCCCAAACTTTCGCATTCACGCATGGGCCGTGCGTATGCGCATAGGCTGCCCGTGCATTAATGCGAAGGACATTTTCCAGTTTTTTTAATAAAGCAAATAAATCTTATCTTAATTAAAGGGGAAAATATGGGGAAAAAACAACAAACCATTGGGTTGCCTCCCAACAATCGGTAAATTTAACATCTACAGCTTGACGTCTGTATGTTTCGATCAAGGATCTCTCAAGGTGATGTATGCCATCTCCTCCTTTTGATCTATGTGGAAATAATGCTTGATCCTCTGTCCATTGACCATAAATGTCTCACCATCTCGTGTCAATAATTCCACTACTCTAGGGGGTGATAACACCTTCTTAATTACGAACGGCCCCGATCACCGAAATTTGAGTTTTCTGGGAAAAGTTTGAGACGTGAGTTGTACAAGAGGACTTGTTCACCCGGTAAAAACTCTCATTTCTTAATCATCCTGTAGTGCCATCTCTTTGTGCACTCTTTGTGGATGCGGGAGTTCTCATAGACCTCATCTCAAAACTCTTCCATCTGATTTAAATGCAATAGCCTTTCTTCACCCGCTGTTTTGAAGTCAAAACTTAACTTCTTTACTGCCCAGAATGTTTTATATTCTAATTCCACGGGTAAATGACACAATTTTCCAAATACCAGCTGATATGGAGATGTACCCAAAGGCGTCTTAAAGTTATACTGCTATGCCCATAAAGTATCATCTAACTTCACAGACCAATTTTTGTGATTTATGCTCACCGTCTTTTCTAAGATTTTTTTGATCTCTCGATTGGCTATTTTAGCTTGCCCATTTGCTTGCGGATGGTTGCCAATGTAACTTTATGCCTAACCCAATAATTTGCAAGTAGATTGCTCATCAATTTATTCACTAAATTTGACCCCCTGTCACTAATCAAAGCTCTCGGGTTTCCAAATTGAGTGAATATATTTTTCTTCAAGAACCACATTACTACTTGTGCATCATTCGTCTGTGAAGGAATCACTTCTATCCATCAGGATACATATTCCACTGCGAGTAGAATGTATTGATAGTCAGAAGATGATGGAAAGGGACCCACAAAATCAATCCCCCAGACATCAAATAGCTCCACTTCCATCACATTTGTCATAGGCATCTCATGTCGTCAGAGATGTTCCCCATCCGATGGAATCTATCACACTGCTGCACATACAAATAATAATCATTATATAAATTAGGCCAGTATAACCCACTCTGTAGTACTTTCGCAGCAGTGCGTGTCAAACCAAAGTGTCCCCCAGAAGGTGAGGAATAACATTGCTATAGAACTCCCTCCCACTCTTCTTGAGGCACACATCATCTGATGATCATGTATGCGCACCTCTTAAAGAGCAAGGGATCATCCCACATATAAAACTTTACATCATGGAGAAACTTCTTTTTCTGATAAGTGGATAAATCTGGAGGCAAAACTCTCGCTACCAAGCAATTTATGAAATTCGCGTACCATGGGAATGTTGTTGTGCTAATAAATGTTGTTCATCTGGAAACTCTTCATTGATCGATTATATACCCTCTTTCTCATCCTTTTTGTATTCAAGCCTGGATAAGTGGTCTGGCTACCACATTTTTGCATCCCTTTCGATCTCTAATTTCCACATTAAATTCTTGCAATAAGAGAATCCACGAATCAATCTCAGCTTTGCATCTTTCTTGTCAAAGAGATATTTTATAGATGCACAGTCTGTGGACTATCGTCTTTGTTCCAATCAAGTAAGATCGAAACTTGTCGAATACAAATACAATTGACATCATCTCTTTCTCAGAGGTAGTGTAATTCTGCTGGGAACTGTCCAATGTTTTGCTCGCGTAGTATATGGCTCTGAATAACTTATCCTTTTTCTGGTCAAGAACTGCCCCAACTGCAAAATCACTGGCATCACACATCAGCTCAAAGGGCTGACTCCAATCCGGGACTATGAGAATTGGTGCAGTCACCAACGCCCTCTTCAAAATCTTGAATGCCTACAAACAATCATCGGAAAAATTGAAAGCAATATATTTTTCTAATAATTGGCTCAAAAGTTTAGTGATTTTAGAAAAGTCGCAAAGGAACCTTCTGTAGAATCCGGCGTCCCCTAAGAAACTTCTGATTGCTTTTTCATTTGTCGGAGGTGGGAGTTTATCAAATGCCACAATATTTGCTATGTCCACTTCTAAACATGTAGAAGAAACTCGGTGCCTAAGTACAATGCCATCTCGTACCATAAAATGGCACTTCTCCCAATTCATAACAAGATTAGTTTCTTCGCATCTCTATAACACTAAAGAAAGATTGTGAAGGCAATGATCAAAAGAATCTCCAATGACAAAAAAATCATCCATAAACACCTCCATAATTTTCTCGATAATATCATGAAAAATAACCATCATGTAGCGCTGGAAATTCGTGTGTGCATTACATAATCCGAATGACATTCTACGGAATGCAAAAGTACCATAGAGACATGTAAATGTCGTTTTTCTTGGTCTTCCATGCAATCATGATCTGATTGTACCCAAAAAAACCATCTAGAAAATAGTAATAATCAAATCCCGCCAAATGACCTAACATCATATCAATAAAGAGGAGGGGAAAATGATCTTTACAAGTAGCGTCATTTAAATTCCTATAATCAATATAGATACACCACCCTGTAACTATCCTAATAGCAATTAACTCATCATTTTCATTTTTTACTACTGTCATCCCTCACTTCTTTGGTACCACTTGTACCGGACTCACCCAAGAAATATCATATATAGCATACACAATCCCAACATCTGACAATTTTGAAACCTCTAACCTGACCACTTCTTACATAAAAGGGTTTAATCGTCTTTGATTTTGTACATGACAATCGATGGACTTATGCCTTTTAAATCAGATATAGACCAACCTAGTTTATACTTATATTTTCTCAACACCCTAAGCAGTTTATCAAGCTGAATCGAAGTTAAAGGGAGGATACGATTATCGGATTCGTGTCGTTTGCACCAAGAAATGCATATTTGAGGTGCTCAGGTAATGGTTTGAGTTACGAGGTCGAAATCAACTGTTCGGGGTCACGCACAGGCTGCCCGTGCGCGTGCACACGGGTCATGCGTGTCTCGTCCTGCTCCTTGCCCTCTTCGGCACCACGCACGGACTGCTCATGCAAAGATGCAAGGGCTGTGCGTGGTTGCGAACATGTTTTCCCTATTTCCTTCTTCATGTTTTCGCCTCTCGTGCTTTTTGGTAGTTCCTGCATATTATCTAGAGCACAAACATAATCATACAAGTCTTGGTTGTCGAAATCAAGGGTTACACTTGACGTCGAACATGAATGGGTTAAACCAAACTCTAAATAATCATGAGACAATGTATGATCTACGTAATTGTCAATGCATGAATCAACTACGTCTAAGAAATTTCGATTCTCAACACTATCATGAAATTTCATAGCCTTATAGATAGAAAATAAAACATGCTCATCATTAAACCGTAATGTGAGTTCTCCCTTTTGCACATCTATCAAGGCTTTTCTGGTGGCTAGGAATGGACGCCCAAGTATCAGAGGGACGTCACGGTCTTCCTCCATGTCCAGCACTAAGAAATCCATGGGGAATATGAATTTGTCGACTTTCACAAGCACAACTTCTATGATTCCCTTAGGATATGTGAGTGAACGATCCGCAAGTTGCAAAGTGACCGTGGATAGCTTCGCCTCTCCTAATCCAAGTTTCCTAAAAATGGACAAAGGCATTAAGTTAATACTTGCTTCTAGATCACATAATGATTTATTGAAGAAAACACCCCTTATAGCACAAGGGATAGTGAAACTCCCCGGATCTTTAAGTTTTTGAGGTAGTGTTCATTGAATGATGGCATTGCACTCCTCCGTCAGATTTACTGTCTCAAATCCTATCATATTTCACTTTTTAGACATCACATCCTTCAGAAATTTCGCATAATTAGGTATTTGCTCCAATGTGTCTGCAAAAGGTTTGTTAATATATAGCTTCTTAAAGATGTCCAGAAATTTAGCAAATTGGCATCTAACTTTTTCTTTTGAAAGTGTTGAGGAAAATGGAGGGGGTAGTAAGTTTCGAAAATCAGAGTTAGAAGAAGATTTAAGCTTCTCAGCCCCTTTTTGTTCATCATTGTGTCCCTCGTTTCCATCCTCGACCTCAACGTCACCATCTCGGGTGGCACATAAAAAGTAGATTAATAATAATTGAGGTCTCCTAATCCATCACAACTATTATTAACTCCCAAAAGATCTTTGAATTGAAATACTCCCCACAAATAGAAGTAGTCTCTCGATACATTACCCTATTTATGTCTGAATTCGATTTTTATCTCGTTAGAGCTCACCTCTCAAATTATGAACTAACAAGTATGACATGAAAATTATTGGCCAAATAATCGACAATTATAAATAAGTACTCGAATTCATAAAATAGAACACATGAATCAATTAAGAAAGAAATTAATCAAGATTTTACATGAATCCACGATTTTGATTATGGCCCTCCAAAAGATTAACCAAACATCCTATACTAATTTAAAGAGGCAAAGACCGAGAGAGATTGATAACAAATTAATAGACAAATTCGAAATCAACATTATGACATCGTTTAAGCACATACAAGAAGATCTAGTCATAGAAAGAAAACCCTTTCGTGTCAATATGGATTTCTCTCTTAAGCCTTCGAAGCTCTTGTATTCCCGTAGATGCGAAAAGCCTTGTGGTGTTCTTCGCGACCTAGCCCTCCTCTCTCAGAAGACTTTGAATCTTGTGTTCCTGCATAATTCGATATGTTGTATGTTGTATGTTGTATGTTGTATGAAGTGATTTGGATGATGTATGATGATGAAATTTCATTCAAGTCATGGTCCCCTTTATATAGGTGCTTAGAGAGGTCACTTGTAGAGTTGGAATGGGAAAAGAACTCCGAAAAATACGTGGCAGAGTCCCACATGGCCTGGCCGTGTAGCCTCACACGCTCGTGTGGGTTTTTTCGGCCAACTCCACATGCCCAAGTGGGTACTATATGGTTCGTCCATGCGGCTTGGTTTCGTCCCCTGTTTCCGTCCCTTTTTCACACGGTTGTGTCACTTTCACAAGGGTATTTTCTCACGGCCGTGTGAAGTATTTTTGTCCATGTTGTTTGTCCTAATTGTCTACTGGAGTATCATTAAAGTTATAGCCCTTTCTCTTAGCTTTTCATATCCACTTGAATTACCTCAATATCAATTTTGTAGAGAAAGTTATGGCCAAAATACTAAACTCTGCCAGTGTTGGGAATTGTTAGCGCATTTGGGCGTTTTTGAAGGGAATTCCATTTTGTTTGATCGTCCATGCGTCTCTCCTTCACATATTTGCTCTTACCTTAGCTCTTGACATATACTTTGGAACGTGATATCATTTTATATCCAATTTAGCTCAATTTCCTGTAAGACGTTACTACGCACTATCACTTCCAACAAAGAAAACCAAGTAAAAACATATTATATATGCGTGCAAATGCATCAAATATAAATCATTTTAAGCCCCAAAATGCACGTATATTTTACACACATCAAAATCCCCAAAACTTAAAGCATTACTCGTCCTCGAGCAAATTAAAAAAAAATATCAAGGGGTAAAAGAACCCACAAGAACATTATGAACATTAAATAGCATTTGACTCCAGACTTAGAAAACCATTTCATTTATAATCAAGATGTCATCATTCATAAACTCGACATAGTCAATACTGTCTTGGGCACTCAACATTGTGACTCACAAGTAAGTAGTGTATCACTCAACTCTCAGAAGTGTATGGATAGTGTTTGTTGGGAAATTATTTTGTAGATTTTGATGAATGCCATGCAAAACTTAGAATAGGATGTTGGCACCCCATTTTTCTTGTAAACTGCATTGTAATAGATAGGGCTGGTCGAGTTGAGTTAAGTCAGCTATGCCTAAGCATGCAAGAAGACAAACGGAGACGGAAGGAAAACTCATTGCAAGGCGGTGAGTATGGCAAAGAAGAGAAGACGGGGAACTCGTTCAAGATGCGGTGAGTAAAGTATCGGTCAAGTCAACTCAAGACAGCCAAGTCTCAAGGTTGAAGTGACGAGAAGAGTCATCAAATGATTGGAAGTGACTCGAAGTCACCTGGGGATGTTAAAAAATGCGGTCAAGTCAAGACAATCGAAAGAGATCCGTTTACGTAAATCAAGAGAATTACTTAAACAAGTAATACCTCCATACTACCTTTCTTGAAGTGCTCAGTTCCAGAAGCGTGCAAAAGGAATAAACCAATGGGAAGCTCTGCACCATGTCCGAACTCTGAAAAGCTGAAGAATCATTCATACGAGGAGATGGAAATTCCAAGGACTGCAACAAGACAAGCCAACGACCACAAGTGACTTTCAAAAATAAACCTATCTCTTCAACGGGTAGATTTTTGAAAAGATCACTATAAAAGGCTGAGGAATAACTCTGAGAGAAGGTTACCTGAACCACGAACATTCAAGCAAATATTTGAACTGTAACCTAAAACATTCTCAAGTCATTCAAGATCAATCCTCAAGCCTACATTACGAAGGAAATCAATCCAACACTCACCTGTGAAGGAAAGATAACTTCAATCAGTTAAAGAGGAAGCTTTTGAAGAATCAAGGGGTCTACATTCCACGGAGGATTATAGGAAGGTTCAAGGTCGAACCAGTTTCAAGTTTTTGGAGGGCTTCGTTATCAAATCCAAGAAGCTTGAGCAAGTGGGTTGTAGTAGCAAAGGCACCGCCTGTGAAGAAGCTTCGAGTCGCACGAGAACCGGTGAGTGACCAAGCGCATCTCCGGATCGAGTCCCAAAGGATCAAGTCATTTGTGTGATCAAGACTTGTATACGGGTATTCTGGATCGTTAACCACTCGTATATTGATCAATACTTAGTGGATTCCTCCAGGAGTTGGAGAAGAGAGGAGTAGAAGAATTACCCCATCTTCGAACCTCTATAAAAACTTATTGTGTCATTTACATTTCAAAGACTTTAAATTAAAAAGCATCTTATTGTTATATCTGTGATAAATTTGCTATCCAATTGATAATCAAGCGTGTGCTAAAACCAAGTATCAAACAAACTTAACCAAATTCAAGGGTGTTAAGTCTTCCGCTGAAAACAAATCACGGTCGAGTTAAGTCTTTAGTCAAAACAATTTTGAGTTATTCTATCAACGGCTCAATCGAGTCGTTGAGTGACTAACTCTTTGATTAACTAACTTAGATGTCCATCAAGGACTCAATTTGTGAAGTATTAACTCGAATATTTAAAAGGACTAAATTGAAAAGTTGGTAAGGTTTATTCAACCCCCTTCTAAACCTTACACTCACACCCCCTTGGGACCTACAAGTGGTATCGAGCGGTTGGTTCATTGAGCCTTCCATGATTCGGTTAGTTCTTGAACTAGATCTCCAAAATTTTCAAAGTCTGTTTTAGTACTTAAGTTTTCAAAACTCTCTTTACCATCAAAAGTTATTATCATGGAAGCAAATTTGACACGCATCCCTATGTTCACAATTGAAGAATTTGATGATTGGAAAATTCGTATGCGATGGCTCATCTATCAAAGCATTACATGATGAGATGTGGATAGTGATAGAGGATGGGCCCTTTGCAAATTTTAAAAGTGAAACACGGTGTAAAGAGAGAGCGAAATTGAAGGTGAAGAGGATGTTGCTCCCGGACGGCTATGGTTGAAAAACCAAGAGCTGAATGGACAAATGATGACAGGAAAAGATATAACTTGGACAATGTGGCCAAGGACATTCTTTACAAAACCTTGGACAAAGTTATGTTCAACAAAGTCAAATCATGCAAAACGGCCTAAGAAATGGGACAAGCTAACATTGATTTGTGAAGGCTCGGAGCAAATCAAGGAAAATAAACTATCATTCTTTGTACAAAAATTTGAAAACTTTAAAATGCTTGCAGGAGAGACCTTGGATCAAGCTGGATGCTCGGTTCACGTAAATTACCAACGAGCTATACGCACTTGGAAAAAAATATACGAGAAGAAATGTGTATGAAGATTCTAAGAAGTCTCGGTGAATGGGAAATGAAGGTCATGGCACTAAGACATTCCATGGACTGTCCAAGACATCCAACCATGAGCTATTCTCGGATCTCAAAGCCTACGAATTTGAGTTGAGAAGAAAAGACCAAGAGGAGACAGTTGTGCCCAAAACAATTTGCTCTAATTGTTAAGGATGGCAAAGAGAGCCGAGGTCGAAAAGTCATTGACCAAGAGGAAATAGCCCGATGGTTAAAAGGTTTAACAAGTTCTTCAATAAGAACTACAAGAGAGGCAAGGCGAATCCTCCGAAGACACTCAGCTCCCTCCAAGTCAAGGGAAGATAGGCCAACCAAGAGAACAGAGCATCAAAAAGTCTGAATATCAAAGGAGGCGACAATCCAAGAATGGAAAGAGTGATCAAAAGGTTGAAAATCTATCTTTGGAACTACGGACAACCAGGTCACTATGCCATTGATTGCCCATATCCTGTAGTCAACAAATACGGGAATGAAGAAGAAAGAAAGGTCTTGAGAGAAAGGAGACAAGAAAAGAAAAAGGCAATTTTGGCTGCAGACTGCCGAGACAACCAAGTCAAGAGACACAATCGATTCGGAGAGTAGTGGCGACTACTCAAGTGACTCGAAGAAGAAGCCTTGATCCTGTTTGATGGCCAAGGAACAAGACCAACTGACCAAGAAGATGAGGTACACTCTAACTCATCACACTCGATTCTAGAGATAGTGATGACACACACACTTCATCACCCACCGATCTTTATGATTCATTAGGCAAAATGATGAAATATTTTGAACACATTAAATCCTCACACACACTACTAAATGAGAAAAACAGCCTACTCAAGAGCCAAAACTCACGGTGACTAAGGAGCCGAGTACTCTAAGTCAAATAGGTGATGAGAATGAAAGTTTAAAGATCGAAAATGCTAAGCTAATAGCAGAAATAGTTGCTATAGAAAAGAGGGAAAATGACCTCAAAAATGTGATTGCCTCATTCACTAAGGCATCTAAATCATTGGATGATCTTATTATGAGTCAAAGAGAATGTGGAGACAAGACAGGCTTATGATTTAATTCCTCTGTGCTATGTCAAGCTCCAAAAGTGATTTTGGAAAAATGATCTTCAAGCAATGAAGTATCTCAAAAATCCAAAACTCCAAATGGTGCACACACATTCAGTTGAGTGTGCTGAGAGGACAGCTGAGAAGATATCCAGCCGAGTTCCTCAGCAAACTCCAAATAGTGAATACTCTGTAAAGAAGAAACAGAGCTACCAAAAACCTCAGAAGTTCTATAAAAGAAATACATATGAAGGGAATGGTAGAATGTACCTGCCAAGTGATTGGAATAATGTGAACTATCAAAGAGACCATGGAATATAAGCCCAAATGGCAAAGGCCTAGAACTCAAAAAGGTCATTCCAAAGGTATAAGAGCTTTCATCAAAGCACACATATGCACCTAGGCACTACACTCAGAGACATCACAACTACCCAAAGAAGGCAATTGCTAAAACACATACAGGCATACGACAAAAGAGACAAATTTTGTATGAACCAGAACCCCAAGCAATTTGCCAAAATTAATTATGATTATGGGACTAATAGATGGCAACCCCTTAGAGTCAAATCATTTGGCTATAGGTTGGTTGGATCATCTTACAATACTAACCCCTCAGGACCTGGACAAGTATGGGTACCTAAAACTTAATTTCCTTGATTGCGGGTTCAAAGAGCATTTGATGCAAAGGAAGGAACCTGTACATGGATAGTGGTTGTTCACACACATGACAGAAACAAGAAAAATCTGTCAAAATTCAAGGAAGTCGAGGTGCAAAAGTCATATTTGGAGGAAATGAAGCTCGGGGAGAAATAAGAGGCATTGGATCCATCAAGAAAAATGGATTAGAAATCACGGATGTTGCATATGTTGAAGGACTCAACTTCAACTTGCTAAGATCACCAACTCGTGACAAGGGTTATAATGTTGGATTTAACATGGGTATATGCCAAATCAAGGATATCTTGAATCAAATGAAATTGTGTTGCAAGGATGCGGACAAAAGAACATGTATGTCTTGGATTGGTTAATCTGCGACACCAAGCACTGTCTATTAGCAAAGAGCACACCTGGTGAATCAAGTTGGTTGTGGCACAAAAAGAGTCACCTGAATTTCAAAGCGATTAACAAGCTTGCGGAAGCAATCTTGTGGAAGGACTTCCAGACTCGATTATACAAGAAGGAGAGTATATGTGACGCATGTCGAAGGGAAAACAAATCAAATCATCATTCAAAGAAAAGACATGTCCATCTTCAACAAGAATATTGCATCCGCTACATATGGATCTATTTGGTCGATTGTACCGGCTAGCATAAGTGGAAAGAAATACACATTGGTGGTAGTAGATGACTATTCAAGATATACATGGACAATATTCATGTGTAAGAAGAAAGAAACTCTCTGAGAAACTACCACGGTGATGAAGAGGATTCAAAATGAGAAAAGTCAAACCATTATCAAAATAAGATCGTGAGAGGAACCGAGTTTGTCAATGGTATAATAACTCGATTGTATAGAAAATGGTATTGGTCATGAATTGTGCGCAGCAAAGGACTACATGAGAATGGAGTTGCATAAAGAAGGAATAGAACTCTCAAAAGCGTTTAAGGACCATGTTAGTCAAGCGGGGCTACCTAAAAGATTTTGGTCAAGCAATAAACACAGCATGCTATACTCAAAAATCTTGAAAAGATCACACACAAAAGCAATTAAACGTGCTAAAGCGGTAAACGTGCTAAAAATAAAAAACATAAAAATCGTAAATAATAAAAAAAAATCAAAAAATTTTAATGCAAATTTTTATATGCTCTACATGTAATCCTAAATGCAATGGAAAATGCAAGAGTACTAAATTACGCATTCTTGACAACCCCCCCAAATTTAAAATATACTTCATCCCGAACATATGAGGAAATTATCAAAAGAAAGGGAATGCGTAAAGAGTACTTACCTGGAACGTTCCGGTGAAGCCCGGAAGCTCGTCCGTCAAATTTGAAATTGGAGAAGCAAATTGCATGGTTCTGTCGTGTGCGTCTGTCTTTTTTTTCATTTTTTTTCATTTTTTTTTTGGCTTTTTCTTTTTTTTACCCCGGAGTTTGTCGCGACGTCTCTTAGGTTGCCTCCCACCAAGCGCTAAGTTTTACATCTTCAGCCAGACTTCAGATTTCAAACATCACTGTCGCTGAACCGTGTCAGTTGAAATCCTTGAGACCTTATATTTTGTACCATCCATCAGACGAATGGTGTTGCACTGTTTTCTAGGATTAAGTTCAGGATCGTTTGGGAATTTGCCCTTTTGATGTTGGTCTCCCACTGCAGTTGCGATTTGGGCTACTTGTATCTCCAAAGATTCTAGTCTCGCATTCAACAAAAACAATGTTAGAAACGAAGAAGAGAAAAAAATAAAATAAAAAATCAAAAAAATATATTTACAAAAAAAAAAGATGTTTTAATTAAGATTGAACTACTTATTACTATCTCTAAGTAGAATCTTTCAATCCCCGGCAACAACGCAAAGAACTTATTCGCCAAAGATATTTTGGATCTACAACTGTAAGTGTACAGTATAGTTTATAGAATAATGACAAGCAAGGTCGTATTCCTCAGGGATTGATATGTGAAATACTTAAGCTATAATAACATTGTATTCCAATTTTATTGAAGCGACCGAATATCAAGTTATAATAAAAATCAAAAATAAAATAAAAAAAAAATTTGTGAACCCCACAAGTAATTTCAACAACTACAGGAATAACCTTGGGTACATAATCTCAACATGTTTCTTCAGTATTAAATCCAACTAAAGTTTCAATAATCAATTCATGCAATTCTATAAGTTCAATTCCTAAAATAGTTTATTTTCCCACCCGGGTGGCGCATATACAGTAGATTAATAATAATTGAGGTCTCCCGATCCATCACAACTATTATTAATTCTCAAAAGATCTTTGAATTGATATACTCCCCACAAACAGAGTAGTCTCCCAATATATTAACATGTTTATGACTGAATTCGATTTTCGTCTCGTTAGAACTCACCTCCCGGATTATGGACGAACAAGTATGACATGCGAATTATTGGCCAAATAATCGACAATTATAAATAAGCACTCGAATTCATAAAATAGAACACATGAAATAATTAAGAATGCAATTAATTAAGATTTAACATAAATCCACAGTTTTGATTATGCCCCTAAGATCCGAAAGATTAGCCAAATATTGATAACAAATTCATAGATAAATTTAAAATCAACATTATGATATCATTTAAGCACATCCAACAGATCTAGACATAGAAAGAAAACCCCTTCGTGTCAAGATGGATTCCCCTCCAGAGCTTTCGAAGCTCTTGTGCTCCCGTAGATGCGAAAGGGTGTTCTTCGCGACCTAGCCTTCCTCTCTAAAAAGACTTCAAATCTTGTGTTCCTGCATAATTTGATGTGGTGTATGCTATATGAAGTGATTTGGATGATGTATGATGATGAAAATTCATTCAAGACTTGGTCCCGTTTATATAGATTCTTGGAGAGGTCACTTGTAGAGTTGGAACGGGAAAAAAACTTCAAAAAACGCATGGCAGAGTCCCACACGGCCTGGCCGTGTAGCCTCACACGCCCATGTGGGTTTTTCAGGACAACTCCACATGCCCGTGTGGGTACCAAATGGTCTGGCCGTGCGGCTTGGTTCCATCCCCTGTTTACATCCCTTTTTCACACGGTTGTGTCACTTTCACATGGATATTTTCACACGGCCGTGTGGCACCACACGATCCTACCGTGTGACGTGTTTTTGTCCGTGTTTTTTATCCGAATTTGCTCCTGGTGTCTTCATGAAAGTTGTATCCCTTTCTCTTAGCTTTCCAAAGCCACTTGAATTACCTCAATCTGAATTTTATAGAGAAGGTTATGGCCAAAATACTAAATTATGCCAGTGCAGAAAATTGTTAGCGCATTTGGACGTTTTTGAAGGAAATTACGTTTTGTTTGATCGTTCATGCTTCTCTCCTTCACATATTTGCTCGTACCTTAGCTCTTGACCTGTACTTTAGAACGTGGTATCGTTTTGTTTTCAGCCGAATTTGCCAGAATGTGTTGAACATGACCTACAAGGATGATAGGTCGTTTGGTTGTTCCTTGGGTTATGGCCTGGTGATTGGCCATCTGATGGAGGTGAAGGGTATTGCTCTCCACTGTGGCAAGCCCTTTCATTCCAATAAGCGAATCTTTCCGGAGCCTAGAAGAAGGCTCATGCTTAAAAGGATGATACCAGTAAGGGGGAATCGGCTGATCCCGAAGATATAGTTGAGACCCCTCCAGCCAAGAATAAAGTTGCAGTATACAGGCCTGCCCCTACCCCCACAGCCAAGATAAAGAAAGCACATGCTCCAGCAGCCAAGTCCAAAGCTCATGCCCATGCAGCCGAGACTCCTGCCCCAGCAACCGAGATAGAGGAGGAACCCCAAATTCCCTCCCCTATCGTGAAAAAAGCGCACTGCCCAAGCAAGGAAGGCAGTTGCGAAGGCTATCATGTTTGAGGAACCTAAAAAAGTTGTACCAGAGGTTCCCCTGATTCCATCCAAGAGAAGACAGTTGTACAAGCGATCTGAGCTTGAGAAGACAACTGCAACTGTACCCGATCGGAGAAGGAAAGTGAGATGATGATGCTCGGGGGAGGAGATCTCCGAAGTTGTTGACGAGCTGAGAAAGACGCGCTCATGATGATCGCGAGAGACCCGTTCAAGACTCGGTTAATGCGGCAAACTTGGTAAATGGAAACAGTGAGACAAACAGAACATGTGCAAGAAAAGGTTGTCTCACCTCCTCGGATAAACTGGCTGAGTCCGAGGAGGAGGAGCAAGGTCCATAGCCCCATTCGGAGATAGGAGATGAAGGCGATGATGATGATGATCTAATCATGTATTCTCCCATCTACCCTGACATTCAGAGAAGATTAAGAGAATAGAGGGCATGGAAGCTGGATTACTCCAGGCGTTAGTTAACTCGCCCAGAATTCATAGAGGGGGAGGAGGAACTTCTTAGGTTCCTTGGAAATGCATTTGTCCAAGATGCCCTCGATGAAAAGAGTTGTACGGAAACCCTCCAACTTATTAAGGAGGAAGAAAAGGAGAAAGCGGCGGAGCAAGCAAGAGCCTTGGAGAAATCCAAGATGTGTGTATTTACAGGGACTCATGAGCAACTTCATGAATACACTGAAAGTGATGACGATATGGATCCAGCTACTATAGCAAATAAGTCAGAAATGCAGCAGGATTTGCAGGAATTCAGAGCCATGCACGAGCAAAGTCTTTTAGAAGGTCCAGGAGAGTCCTCACAAACTCTTCCTCAGACTGATCCTTTGGAAGTGGCGCAACAAATTACAACGGACATAGCTGCAACCACTTCCCCCGAGCAGTCAGAGAATGGCTTCAAGGGAATTGGAAAGAAGCTGGGAATTTGGGCACCCAAGCCAAGCCAACCCCTGATGAAGGTGTTAACACACCTGTCTCTGCGGCTCAACACTCAAAGGGAACAGAAGCCGTGTCTCGGGAGCAGAGTGACCCCACTATCATTCACTCAACTGTTGAGCCAGCTGAGGGGGAAACTCTCTCCACCACAGTAGAGTTGGAGGTTGTTGTGGGAGACCAAACAATGCAGTTAGGAGGCGAAGTTGAGAAAGAACTTACAGGAGAGCAGAGTGACATTAACGATGCTCAGACAATTAAGTTGGTCTCAGCTGAAATGTCAGTTGCATTGAAGGCGAGCGACGACATCTTTATCGTGGTGAGGCAAATGATGGTGAAGCCCTGGGAGTTAACACTCTGGGCTTTGAAAGTGCAATCCAAGGAGTTGAGACTCCAATGGATGCCACTGTCCAAGACCCTAAGACAGTTGAGTCTGTCGAAGGGATAGTAGAAGACCCTAAGACAGTTGAGACTGCCGAATGGAATGTACAAGGCCCTGCAGCAGTTGAGACTGTTGGGGGAATTGAAGGCCTTAGGAAGGTTGAGACTTCCATGGGTAAGAATGAAGGTGATAAGAACATTCCTCTAATTGAAGGTGCTGCCACAGAAGAGGTGATCGGTGCCCTTTATAACTCTCAAGAAAACATTGACACATCATTTTTAGGGTCATAGGATGAAGCTGAGTCCACCCATAATGAAGATCAAATAGTGGACCCAAATGTTCTGCAATCTCATAGCCAAGTCAGTGAAAAGAAGTGACGCCCGGGGCCAAAGAGGGCGGGGAGTGATCGCCAGTGCAAGAAGGCACGGACAAGGAGCGGCTCCTGGCAGGCTTCTAGGCAGAGGGGAACATGAATGAACCGATCCCACACCCGAAGAAGAGGAGATTCTGAGACTGTGTAGGTATGGGACTATACAATTGAGGAGAGCTTAAAAGATTTGATAGGTACTACTCATATCAACAAGATGCATCTTCTTTTCTGGTGCTCATCATGTAAAAACTCCAAAGTTAAGCGTGCTTGGCCCGAAGCAATGTCATGATGGGTGACCCCCTGGGAAGCTACTCTCATGGTGCGCGTGAGTGAGGACAAAGCGCGCTGGAAAGACTCGTGTTGGTTTGTGGAGACAGTCGTCGATTTGGAAGGCGGGCCATTACAGATGGTATCAGGGCGGGACCTCTCCTAGTAAGGTGTGGTTCGGGACGAACCAAGCGAAGTCGGTGGTGGGCTTGTGACGCCTGGGGCCAAAGAGGCGGGGAGTGATCGTCGGTGCAAGAAGGCACGGACAAGGAGCGGCTCTGGCAGGCTTCTAGGCGGAGGGGGACATGAATGAACCGATCCCACACCCGAAGAATAGGAGATTCTGAGACTGTGTAGGTATGGGACTATACAGTTGAGGAGAGCTTAAAAGATTTGATAGGTACTACTCATATCAACAAGATGCATCTTCTTTTCTGGTGCTCATCCATGTAAAAACTCCAAAGTTAAGCGTACTTAGCCCGGAGCAATGTCATGATGGGTGACCCCCTGGGAAGCTGCTCTCAGGGTGCGCGTGAGAGAGGACAAAGCGCGCTGGAAAGACTCGTGTTGGTTTGTGGGGACAGTCGTCGATCTGGAAGGCGGGCCATTACAGAAGACATGTCGAATGAGGTTCAACTTTGATGATGAGCCATCTCCAAAGATCTCATATTCCTGCGATGACGCTGATGATACAGCTGAGGACATGTTTATTCATTTAGAAGAAAATACTAAGACCAAAGAAGCTGTTAAGACGATTTGAGGCTCGGTCCGGTGAGCAAACATCTCGAGAATGCTCGATTCGAAAAAAATATGCGAGCTCCCACAGCTGCAAGAACGACTCCTACAAACTCGTCACAGCTCCCACAGTTGTGACATCTGCCACTGAAGTTGTCGCAGCTAAGGCACAAAGAGCTGAATCATCGCAGGCACCACAAAATCAAGAAATCCCACTTGTGTGCGATGATGTGTTTACAGATATATTCCCATTCTCGAAGAATCTGCCCGACACAGAGGAAGAATTTGCTGCGGATTTAAAGAAATATATAGTGCAGGAAGAGCCAGTCATTCCCACAGATACGATTGTACCAACAGACTTTAACTTTGACGCAAAGTGGCCGACAGCTGAATCCAACTTGACAGCTGAGTTCCGTGAAGTCTTCAAGAAGATCTGCGAAGAGATTGAGAAGATGGAACGTCATCAGGACTTTCTGGACTTACGTTTGGACAATCGGGATGCCACACTCACAGCCGATTTGACAGGAATTGTAGTGCGCATAAGGGAGTGGGCTCAACAGTAGACTGCCATGAGAGCGGAGCAGGTCCGATACTTCAATGCACTTTTTGCGAAGATGTTCGTATGGAGCACGTATAATTCTATGTACCAACAGAGAATGGAGGAGTATATTGTGAGGGTTGAACAGTCCCACGAGTCGGATATGGAGCTGCTATAGCATTTTCACAAGAATGAGATTGCCAGACTCGAGAATAACATGAATGAGAAATTCAGTCTTCTCTTGGCTGAAATGAAGATAGTAAGTAAGTCTAAGGCCACACGCTCAGAATTTCATAAGGCATATGATGCAGCAGACTCTAAGCACAGCTCGACGAATAGCCAACTGAACTTTATCCTCAGTGGAATGTTCCCTGGGATACCTCTTTCTTTTGGTGATGATGCCAAAAAGGGGGAAGAGGAGTCCCTTAAGGAATTGAAGAAAGAAGCAATGAAAGGAGGTGACAAAGCTGAGGGGGAAGGAAGTTCCAAAAATCTTTCTTTGAAAATGATGTACGCTGAAACCCCACAGCTGGGTGAAGTCACTCCCTCCATTCTCAGCAAGCTACCAGTGACACTCCCTATCGAGAAAACTGCAGTGGCCATGGCAGATAAAAGAAAGGCCATTGAAGCTGCATTTGAGGAGGTAGTTGTAAAACAAGATGCTCGCGTTCAAGAAATAATGAATCAATATGGTGGTCCACCAGCCGGGAAGGACTACCCTATGATTCAACCCTCAAGAGAAATTGTTATGCCTGATGATGGATCTGAGCCCAGATCCGTGGAGGAATTCAAGACTCTAGAATCAGAAGGCTATTTTAAGGGAATGACTCTGTCTCAAGCCTGGGATTTGTATTAGGAGAAGGGACTAGAATTATGTCAATCAGCTATCAAGCAAGACTTCAGTGATCTCACTCTTTGGAAAGCGAAGACTCAATACAAAGACACTCCTAGAGGAGGGAGGGGAGCCGAATCGGGAAGGGGAGACATAGTGGTGATGGAAGAGGCTCTCAACCTCCACCAAAGCCAAAAGACATTGCATACGTAGATCCGAGGAAAAGAAAGGCATTATCTATTGGGTTGATACGATCATCTTGCCAACATAGAGGTTCAAGAAAGAACATCGAGGCACTTAAAAGACAAAAGTCGAGAATGAGAGAAGCGCTCACGAGTGGGAAGAGAGAAAGCGGAGGGATGACCACTGCCACCGAGCGTATGAAAAGAAGAAAAGGGAAGAAAAAGAGAAAAAGAGAAAGAGAGCTAATAATGAAGATCGTAGAAGAGCTGAAGAAGAGAGAGGAAGGAAGCAGTAAAGGCGTTGAAGTATGATGCGAACCCCTTCGTGTATTTTTGTGTAAATACATTTTAATGTAAGTCTTCTGTAATAAGATCCGTAAATTTTCTTGTACACTTAGCTTAGATACACTGTACTGATGTATTTATATAGAGCTTTGTATGGGAAAATCTCTGATACCTTATGTAAACAGCTTTGTAAAGGACAAGAATGATATGAACAATAAAATGATTCATTCAAGCATACATTCTTTGTTACTATACTGCTTGTATATTTTTTTGTTGTTTACTTATTTAATGTTTTAAGTTTTGGCATCATCAAAAAGGGGGAAATTGTTAGGAAATTTATTTGATAGATTTGATGATACCATGTAAAACTTAAACTAGGAAGTTGGCACCCCATTTTCCTTGTAATTTGTATTGTAATAGATAGGGCTGAAAAAGCTTAGTCAAGTCAGTTATGTCAAAGATTACAAGAAGTCAACTGCGGACTGTGTGAAGACTCTGATGTGTATCAGCTGAGTAAGGCCATGAATAAAGACAATGACTCGACTGGAGGAGAGTCGGCTGAGGAACAGCTGTGGGAAGGGTCAGTCAAAGTCAACTCAAGAAGCCAAGTCAACAAGTCGAAGTGACAGTTGAGTTAATCCAATGATTGGAGCAGACTCAAGTCACATGGGGTGAAAGCAGCAGGCAAGTCAAGACAACTGACTTAGATCCATTGATTAAAGTCAAGAATGTTACTTCATTTAGTAATATGACAAGCTGCCAGGTCTAAAGTGTTTGGCCCTGAATTGTGCAAAGGGAATAAGCCAATGGGAAATACTGCACCTTGTGTCAGGCACCTGCAAATGCTGAAATGTCATTAAAACGAGGAAAGGTCAATATCACCAAGGCTGCAAACCAAGAAAAGACAAGCCAACAAACACAAAGTGATATTTGCAATTAGCCTAACTCTTCAACGGGCAAAATTTCAAATGGGCACTATAAAAAGCTGAGGAAGCTATTGTGAAAAGGTTACCTGAACCACGAACAAGCAAACAATATTCAAGCATTTAACCTGCAATAAGGGTTCAAGGTAGAACCATTATCAAGTTTATTGGAGGGCTTCGTGATCAAATCCAAGAACTTGAGAAGTGAGCTGAAGTAGTAAGGTAGTTGCCCTGTGAAGAAGTTGAGTCGCAAGAGAAGCCAGCTGTGTGAACAAGGTTGTGTCCAGACTAATAACTACTTTGTAAACTGATCCTTTACATAGTGGATTCCTCTAGGAGTTGGAGAAGAGATGATTAGAAGAATTACCCCATCTTCGAACCTTTATAGAATATTTGTGTCATTTACTTTCAGCAAACTTACTTTCCTGTATATTTACTTTATATCTGTTGTTAGTATTATATTTGCTATCCAACTGATAAATAACTAAGTGCTAAAATCAAATGTTAAAAACAAGCTTAAAACAAAACAAGGGTGGTAAGTCTTCCGCTGTTAAACATCAAACCAATTAAGTTAAGTATTTGGCTTAAGCGGTATGAGTTATACTATCAATAACTATATCGAGTCTGTTGAATGGGTAACTTAGCTGAAAAGCCAACTTATCTGTCCACCAAGGACACAGGTGTTTGAGTCAGCTCTGTTGAATAATTTTAAAGGACTAAATTCAAAATTTGGTAAGGTTTATTTAACCCCCCTTCTAAACCTTACTTCACACCCCTTGGGACCTACAACAAGTGAAGGTTGCCACGGGATACAAGTCATTTTGCTTCTTGAAGACCTTTTATTTTCGGCAACCGGATTCCATGCCGCGGTGCAAGAATTTGATGAAACTTGGTTCCGTGGCGCAAGAACGCACTTTTTGCTTAGGTAGTAGAGTTTCGCGTTGTGGCTCAGAATTTTAGCCACTTTCTGTGTCGCGGCCCAAAATGGCGAAAATTGCATATTTTTATCTCATTCTTAGATTAGGTTTCGTGTTTGGAAGTCTACCATATTAGACTTCTTTTCTTTCTAGCTTGTTTATGGTTTGTTTTGAGTCACCTATACAAGGGTAAACACTTGTTCTTTTTTATTAGTTAATTAACTGAATTCATATTTTACTCTCAAACTTAAGTGTTTTTCCAAGTGGTTCAAGATTCAAGCTTCTTGTTGCAATTATCGGCTTATCAAGCAATAATCCGTAATTCCTTGTGGCGTCTTTGCATACCAAGGTTCTTGCTTTGCTAAGCAACGGGTCGATGTTTCCACCATCTTTAACCGAACTAGAGAAGATCTTGGGTTAACAACATATTATTATTTGGGTCGTATGCACGTTGTTGCTATGGTTCACATCACATCCCCCTGGAGAGCCACCAGAGGTGTGTATTTCTCATATATAGGCCTTCCTCCCATCAACTTAGGCTTAGGAAGGTTAGGCTTCTTACTGGGAACTCTTTCATCCCTATCATCCTTCCGTTCCTTCCTCTTATCCTCTTCCTCATGCTTCATTTTTCTAGCCTCTTCCAGATTAATGTATTTCTCAGCTCTCGCCAAGAGCTCATCGAATACTGCACCAGTTCTATCACTTGGGATTCATAGAAATCCCCATCCTTCAAGCCATGGGCAAGGGCATTAGCCAATATATCTTGAGTTACCGACGGAACCTCAAGCTTCGCCTCCGTAAACCGCTGAATATAACTCATCAGCTCTCACTATCCTTATGCTTACTACTGAACAACGTTAACAGAGTCTTCTGGTACCTACTACATCTAGTGAATTGGTGCAAGAACATCGAGCTGAACTCATCAAAGCTTTTGATCGAATTTGGAAATAACTGACTAAACCAGTGCCTCGCCGATTTAGTTAGCATAGTCGGAAACACCCAACACATCACCCCATCGGAAAACATGTGGACAAGGAGAGGAATTCATCTGCCATAATCTCCTCTAAGAAAGGGGTACCTCTCCTAGATCGGCTCGGCCCACCTGCGGACACCTTCTTCAGCTCATTTACCTCCCTATGCAGGTCATCCATTTTTTCCCTCCAATCAAGATAAGTTTCCGTGGCGGTTTGAGTAAAAGCCGCGGAGGCACTCTCATCCTCCACCATCGTCGGCGCTCTTCAACCACGCTCACCTCCTCCAGCCGGGGGAGGCCTCATCTCATGCACCGGCCCAATCTGCGCCGCTGCCACAAGCTAGATGGACTCCTTTATTCGACTACTCACGACTTCCTCCATAGTTGCCTTAATGACAGAAGAAATTTTTGGAATAAACCAAGCCCAAAACCACCTCCTCCCATTAAAGGATCGACCGTTTCAGTCTAGGAGGGCATTCAACTCTAACACCAGGTGTGCATGGCGCATGCACACGATCCCCGATCACCACCTCAGGCGTCTTGATCAGAATTTCCTCCAGATTATCCTCCAAATTCTGACATACGTCTTCCATAACCACCACTCCAAACCCACGTCTTAAAACTCAAACTTCCCACTGACGGCGCCAATTGGTCAGTCAATGATTGCCCACCATCTAATAAAACCAAGTTTCGATTCGCGACTGACCTGAGACCTGCAAAACCACAGTTAGAATGGGGACCGAAAGGGTTTTCTGGCATACCCACTCCGACAATCAAGTCAGGATTACTCTAGAGAGAGAAAATATATAAATTAAACAATATGTAAAGTGTGTATGAATTCTAACCTAAGGTACACCTTTTTGAGCTATTTATAGGTTGGAAATTAGGGTATCGTGCTTACCAAGCCAAGATAAAACCCTAGCTTAAACTCTTGGGTTTAGGTTAATTACTCCTTGTGGATCGTGCACCTTCCAAGCCCAACAGATCGGTAAGCCTTAACTTCATTCATCATTTGGGGCCCAGCCCACTAGGATCCAGGAGGCCCTTAACTTTGTCTCTTAATTGGGACCCAACCGACTTAGATCGGGTTTGTTGAGCCTATAGCTCGGTCTTCTCCAAGCCCATTGGCTCCAACCCAATCGTGGGCTTAAGTCCAAAAGTCAACCAACCGACCAAGAGGTCGGTCCAATCATCTAAGACCAACTTATCATTGAGCTTTCCTCTGAGATCGGGATGGGCCCTATAGGTCGGGCCAATATCCCATCTACTCAAAGATGTTCCCTCATCTTTTGTGGACTTAGTATTGGAGCCCTTTGCCAACTTGGACTTCCATTACATGCCTACACCTATCCATCGAGTCCACTTAACCAGGTTGGTCCAAATAGGTCCCCATCACAAATATAAAATCGTATTAGAGCCTATATTTATTTTATTTGAGTTGAATTTATTTATCATTTATACTAAAGAATAGATTGCCTAATGATTGAAGAATTAGATTTATGAATTCAGATCAAAATATGAGATACGAGTTCTTACATATTCTTAATAATGGGCAAGTCTCTTGTGAGTCTATATCATGGATTAGATCCGTGAGACGGATCTTATATCTATAACCAAATCCAAACCCTAAAAGAACAAAGAAAAGGAAAGAGAAAAAATCGGCGTATTCATTCGGCAGAATGCTTCCTCTCTCTCCCTTCCCCTACGTGTGCTGCCAAGCCTCATCTCTCTCTCTCACTCCCCCAACATTATCGAATTGATGCCGCAAGCTAACGTTGCAACGCCACCTTAGTTCAGTCAACCAGAATTCTTCTTAAAGAGCATCTAATGGTGTGTCTTTCATTATGGCTTTGCATTAGAAATGAAATTAGAAAAGCAGATAAAATGAAAGAAGGAACGCCTGAAAGAGATAAGGCAATTGATATAGATTAGATTTTTTGAATGTAAATTCGTTTTTTCGCAAAACCATTTAATGGATAAATTTTATGCTACACTTTGGTTGCTGTTGGTCTTGACTTTGTTTCTTGAAAATTGGTGATAGTTGGACTTAATATTGTTTTAGTTATAAATTTTGACTTAATATTGTAATGATTCATGTCAAAAGTATTATATTGATTCCAAGCGGTTCACATGATATCTAGTGGTGTATTTTTTTTTTCCTAATCTTGTGATGTACTTGTAATACTTTTCTAACAAGAAGAAATTATTCTACAAAGAATAGAAAGTAATATTTTTCTTTTTAAAAGTGATATTTTCCTACTAAAAAGTGATACTTGTGATATTTTTCTATTAAAATAAATCTATTCTACATGAAATAGAAAGTCATATTTTTCTATTAGAATGTGATACTTTTCTACTAAAAAGTGATACTTGTAATACTTTTTTTCATTAAAATAAAATTATTCTATAAGAAATATAAAGTAATATTTTTCTATTAAAAAGTATCATTTTTTGCTTTATAAGTATCAACGTTTAGTTTAGAAGTATGACTTTGAAAAGTAATATTTTTAGGGTAAATGATATGTTTTTCGAATAAAATGAGATAATAAGTTCATATATAATATTATTTGGTGATGATACTTGTTGTGTAATTCTCAATTGTTTTAGTCATATGTTTTCTTAATGCAATATGTACCTATCGATGATAAAAAGTGTTACTTTTAGTATTCCAATTGGTACATTCTTATATGTTAGTTGATTTGCTTTTCAAGTATATACTAATACTTTACAAAATAAAAGTATTACATTTCGAATAAAAAGTGATACTCTGATACAAAATTATAAATATGACTTTGTAGTTACTGAGTATCGGTTTTTACTTTAAAAGTATCAATTTTTACTTTAAAAGTATCACTTTAAAACTAACACTCTTCAGAGTAAAAGTGATATTTTTCGAGTAAAACGTGATACTCTTAAATTAGACCGTAAATAATATTTGGAATGCATAAAGTATCACGTTTTCCTTTAAAATTAATCCCTGATAACCTATTTTAATAGTCAGAAAAAGTGGTAAAAAAACTAAACACACTTAAATAGGTATTTGCAAGAAAATGCTTGAATTAAAAAATAACTAAAAAATTACCTCAAGAAAAAAAATTGCAAGAAATGATTGAATTGAAAACTGACAAAATAAAAATGCGAAAAGGAGGACTTGAACTCAAGTTGTCAGGTGTTGGCCCAACACTTTAAGCCACTAAGCGACAATGACGTTTATGTTAAGTAATTATCCGCTTAGTATTTCATAAGCCGCTTATAAAAGTTGACCGTCTCATGTTGACCGTCTCACATGAGACGGTCTCATGTAAGTATTTGTGATTATGAAATACGTACAAATTTGGGAAAAAAGTTTGGTTATTTTGAATAATATGACCGAAATTACCACAACTAAAAAGAAAGACTAAAATTGTCAAATCCTAAATATTACATTATTAAAATCATTATTTTTGCTAAGGAAAAAATTGTCACATGACTAAAATTATAATTTTAAAAGTTATATGACTAATATTACAACATCCCAATAGGACTAATTTTGCAACTTTCCCCTAAATTGAGCATAAATATCAGATTTTTACTCAAGGATGAGGAGAAAATATAAATATATCAAAGCAAATGGGACAATAATCATTAATAGAAAGTGACAAAATTAAATTACTGGTGAAACTGGCCTCATTTCTTAAGGCCCGAAAAAATTCAGGCCTAAATGGCCCGATCCAGCAGGCCCGTCGGGCCAGTGGGCTCGGACCAAAATAGCCCAATTTTTTCGGGCTGGCCCGAGCCCAATAATATTTAATTGGAAAAAAATTATTTACACCCTACTAAACTCGCTTCCAAATACACGCCCTTTTCATACAAGCAAAGAATGGGAAAGAAATTAGCATTTATATGGCGGCAGAACTCTTCTTCTCCCTTTACTGCGTCAATCAAAAAAAGACAAAAGTTAATGGTTATTGGTTTGGTTTGGTTAATTAGTAAACGGATTAATATTATATCATATAAAATTAACATACAGTATTTAGCTTTTTAAAGTTTTCTAGTTTTTTTTAAATATTTAACTTGGGCCGATTTGGCTTGATAGTCCGTAGCCCGCGGATGGGTTGGGCTAGGAAAATCGAGGCCTGACCAAAAATTGATCGGCCCGATTTCCTAGAATGGCCCATTGGGCTTGGGCCGGGCTGGCCCGGCTCGGCCCATTTGCCACTCTAAGTACTCCGTGGTGAAAAATTAAGAAAGAAAACTAGAAAAGAAAGAATAAACAAAGAAAAATTCTACAAAAACCCCTCTCCTGGGGAGACGAAACCTTTCAATCTCTTTGCTTCATGAAATTATCTCCTTCACCAAAGGTATGAAACCTCTTGACTCCTTGTTATTTAGCGAAAGAAGACCAAAAAAAAAACCAAAAAAAAAAATTGCTGTATTTTGATCTGTATGCGCTCGGAGGTGAATGACAATGCGTGTATGTGACTGTGTGCGTCTGTATGTGCCGGTTTGTTGTGTATGTTTCATGCTTCTTATGTTAATTGTTTTCTTCTCTGTAGTTCCTTGTGATGGAGTTATATTTTGTGATTCAATTATCTTATCGGATTTTTAAAGAGCAATGTTTGCATTTCGGAATTGAGTGGATTATTCTTGGAGTTCTTCGAGATAAAACTGGGTTGACTACTCTATGGCAAAATATCTGATCAATTTTACTATTTTTATTTTCGTGAAAAAGTTTCATTTCCTCGTCCTATATTTTTTTTTAATATTACTGCTCAATTGTAAATCGTGCTAAATGTTTTTAAGTATATATAAAGTCAATCTTTGGTTCTTTCTCTTTTAGGCTACCTGTTGTGGAGATTTTCTATTGACCAAAACCTATTAATTTTAATTTCCATATGCTTACTGTTGGAGAGTTAGTCGTTTAAATGTTAGATACCAGCTCATTAGTTGTTAGTTTTCAAAGTTGCTATTTGGTGTGTAACACTTTAGCGGTTATTTCCTTCTTTCCCTATAAATACTACATGTATCCAGCTCACTTGATAATTTTGAATGAATAATACTCTCAGTTTTCTACACTCTAGTTTTCTTCTACTCTGCATTAGAACATGGTATCCAGAGCCATGGATCGCGATCTTCGAATTCCTCCGTGGAATATAGTTGCAGCTGGTAATCGAAGGCTGGAGGATGATTCTACTATACCTATACGTGCAAATCAGGTAACATCTAAGGATGCAGCTAAGGAAGATGTTGCGCTTCAGCTGCATGGATCGGATCACCCAGGTTTGGTGCTGGTATCCAATCCTCTATCCGGTAACAATTATCTTCCATGGCGGAGATCAATAACTTTAGGTGCGAAAACAAAATTTAGATTTATTAATGGCAAAATACCGATGCCTTCTGAGGATAGTGCTGAATTTGATGATTGGAAAAAGGTTGACTGGATGGTGACCAGCTGGATTCTCAACTCGATCTCGAAGGAAATGGTTGATGCCTTCATCTATGCGAAGACTGCGAAGGATCTATGGGATGAGATTGAACAGAGGTTTGGAGAGAGCAATGGACCGCTTTTATATCAACTTCAGAAGGAAATCACAACTGTTCGCCAAGGTAACACCACAGTGATGGCTTATTTTACCAAATTGAAATGCCTTTGGGATGAGCTCGCAAATCTGCTGCCTCCACCGCAATGTAATTGTGGATTGTGTAAATGTGATGTTGATAAAACTTTAGCTGCGATTGATCATAATGGAAAGCTTATGCAATTCCTTATGGGCCTGAATGATAGCTTTGAGCAAGCTAGAAGTCAAATATTGCTTATGGATCCCTTGCCTACAATAAACAAGGCATACTCAATGATTTTGCGAATCGAGAAACAGAGATCTGTACAAGCTCAATTTCCTGAGAATCTGGAAGGTTTGGCAATGTTGTCTAAAGTATCTAGAGGAGGTCGAGGAGCTCCTCCAGGGACGGGATCTAACTTGCAGGGAGCTGGTTCTAGAATCTTCAATGGACCACGTGGCTTTTCTGGAGGAAATACTTGGCAGCAAGGAAGAGGCAGGGGACAAAACAGGCTTGGTAGGGAGGAGAAGGCCAATTGGTGTGCAGTTATTGCCAAGGGCAGGGTCATGAGATGCATGATTGTTTCCAATTGCATGGATACCCGGACTGGTATAAAACCTATAAGGAGCAGAAACGAAGAACTATGGTTAATATGGCAGACACCTCACAACAAATATCTAAACCAGTGGAGGATGTGGCAAGTAAGGATTCTCATGGACCGGATATGACATCTTTGATCCAACAGGAGATTGCTAAATATATGTCCGCAGCAGGGAGTGGTATTGACACAGGGATGAACTATGCTCACTTTGCCAACTATGCAGGTATGATTGGTAGTGGATGCACACATTATGCATTATCCTCATTTGATGTTGTTAGGAATGATGTTTGGATTATTGATACTGGTGCTAGCAAGCACATGTGTGTGAATTCATCTATGATGCAAAATTTGAAGGAGGTGGAGAGAGATGTGATTGTGTACTTACCTGATGGTTCAAGTAAGAAGGTTACACACAGTGGTGAAGTGAGAATTAACTCTAAGCTGATATTGACAAATGTTCTCCTTGTTCCTTCTTTTAAATACAATTTACTCTCCATTGCTCAGCTCACACAGGCCTCTAACCTTAAATGTATTTTCTATCCTTCTTCTTGCTTGATCCAGGACCAGGAGACTGAAGCATTGATTGCAGTGGGAAAGGCACATGGACAACTCTATGTTCTTCAGCCTGAATCTATTCCTTTATCCTATAATTCTTTTCATACAGATACTTCTTTTCCTCCCTTTGTTGAGTCTCATGTTATGTTTGTTGTTGATCTAGATGTATGGCATAAGAGGTTGGGGCATGCCTCAGTTGGAGTTCTTGAACATTTACCATTTTTCAAGTGTAATAATAGACTTAAACAAATTTTGCAAGATTGTGCTGTTTGTCATCTTTCTAAGCAACACAGGAAACCTTTTTCTCTAAGTGAATCACATTCTGATGCTTTGTTTGCTTTGGTTCACATGGATGTTTGGGGACCTTATTCATGTTCAGGCATTTATAACACTCCTTATTTCTTAACTTTGGTGGATGACTGCAGCAAGGGGGTTTGGACTTATTTGCTGAGTCATAAAACTCAAGTTTGTCCTTCAAATCATTTGTTAAGATGATTCAGACTCAGTTTGGAGTTATTGTCAAGGTGTTTAGGAGTGATAATGGGACTGAGTTTGTGAATAAGGATTGTGCTGATTTCTTCCAATCTTTGGGCATTATACATCAGAAAACTTGCCCTTACACACCATAGCAAAATGGTGTAGTAGAAAGGAAACATAGACATCTCCTTGATGTAGCCAGGTCTCTTATGTTTCAGTCTTCCCTTCCTAATCATTTTTGGCCTTTCTCCATCTTGACAGCCACATACATCATTAATCGGTTGCCTAACTCTCTCCTCTCCTGGAAGAGTCCTTATGAAATTCTTTACCATAAATCTCCTACTTACACTCTCTTCAAGTCATTTGGTTGTCTGGCATTTGCTACTAACATTCTTCCTCACAAGGATAAGTTTGGTCCCCGGGCCTTTCCTTGTGTCTTTCTTGGCTATGAATTGGAACAAAAGGGCTATAGGCTGTTTAATCTTGATACCAAAAAATTATTGGTTACTCGGGAAGCCCACTTTGTGGAGTATTGCTATCCATTTGCATCTTCTCCTCAACATGCTCCTTCTACTCCATTGCCTCTAATTCCCTTGTCTGAGCCATCTGATAATCTACATTCCTCTGTTCCTACATCACACTCCTCCTCAAATGATTCTCAGTCCACTGATCCTCCTCCCAGAAGGAGCACTAGAACTTCTCATAAACCTTTTTGGCACTCTGATTATGTTACTTATGCAGCTACCAGTTCCAGTCCCACTGCTTGCAATGCTCAGTCTCCTCCACACACAGGTATCTCCTATCCTATTCATACCTTTCCTTTTATTTCTTCACCTCGCCTTTCTTCATCCTATACAACTTTTCTCACAAATATTCAATCTGTCAAAGAGCCTACTAGTTATCTGCAGGCTTGTAAGGATCCACAATGGGTGGATGCCATTAACAAGGAGTTGTCTGCTCTTGAATCTAATCAGACATGGGTTCTGACATCTCTTCCTCCTAACAAAAAGGCCATTGGTTGTAAGTGGATTTTGTATCTTTTTTGGTGATTGCCTTATTTCTTGGAAAACTAAAAAGCAGGTCACTGTGGCTCGCTCTTCAGCGGAGGCTGAGTATCGAGCTCTGGGTTCTACGGTGTGTGAACTTCTCTGGCTATCTTATCTTGCTGCTGACTTTAAGCTTTTGGTCCCTACTCCCATTCCTTTGTTCTGTGACAACTAGGCTGCTCTCCACATTATTGCCAATCCTATTTTTCATGAACGCACCAAGCATCTGGAGATAGATTGCCACCTTGTTCGCCATCATTTTAAGTCTGGCTTCATTCTTCCTTCTAAAGTTTCTTCCGCTTTGCAGTTGGCTGATATTTTTACGAAGTCATTGGGGGCTGCTACGTTTCAGTTGTTGAGTCGCAAGCTGGGCTTGTTGGATCTCCACAAGTGCCAGCTTGAGGGGGGGATGTTGGAGAGTTAGTCGTTTAAATGTTAGATACCAGCTCATTAGTTGTTAGTTTTCAAAGTTGCTATTTGGTGTGTAACACTTTAGCGGTTATTTCCTTCTTTCCCTATAAATACTACATGTATCCAGCTCACTTGATAATTTTGAATGAATAATACTCTCAGTTTTCTACACTCTAGTTTTCTTCTACTCTGCATTAGAACACTTACTTTTGATTTTGCTGCACCATGTTTTGCTTTTACATCAGAAGACACACAGTACTGTTAGTATATTTTGGCTGGGATCAACTTGGGCATCCAATTACTATTTCAAACATTAATCCTCATTGTGAACATCTTATATATTGATTCATGTTCTTCCCAGATCAATAAAAACATTAGGGAAAAATCTTGAGTTCAGCAAGGCAATTGTGGGCTTGTTTAGTTACTTGTTAGTGTTTTGCGTACTGTGATGTTACTTATATGTTATGATATGGTTATTTGTTTATATTTGTTTCTTATTTGGCTTTTGTGAACTGGTAGATGGCCAGTCGCGCAACTCGCCTGAGGAAACCTCAAGTAGCAGAGCAGCCTGAAAATCAATCACGTGCTAAGTGGACATCATCATTGACTAAGACGTTGGTTGACTTGATGGTAGATGAGGTTCACAAAGGAAATATATCGAACAAATCTTTTAGCAAGAAAGGGTGGAAGTTCATTTGTGATAACTTCCGCATTCAAACAGGTTATTGGTGGGATAATGAGCAACTGAAGAGCCGTTATGTTGCCTTAAGAAAGCAGTATGTTAATGTGAGATTGCTACTCGACCATCCTGATTTCAAGTGGGACGAGACAACAGGTGCAATCACAGCTACGGATGAAGCATGGGATAGATACATCAAGGTATATCAGTTGAACTTCTTATGTTTATCATTTGCACATGTGAGTTACAGAGACACTCCCACTTATCTCATAAGTTGGTTGACTTTTAGCAGCTCAATTAATATCCATATCTGATTTTATGAATATTTTATAGGGATAATTACAAAAACACCCCTGAGGTTTGGGCTAATTACAAAAATAATCCAGAGGTTTTTGAAAATTACTAGTACACCCCCCGGAGGTTTGATTTTGTCTTACATTTAAGGGGGGTAACTGTTATGTTTCTATAAAAGTCGGGGTTTTGAATTACTTTTTGCTTATGAATGAGGGAAATGTAAGACGTAATCAAACCAAGGGGGCTTTTTGTAATTTTAAAGTATCTCTGAATTTTTTTTAATTAGCCCAAACCTCAGGGGGTCTTTTGTAATTATCCCTATTTTACATTTCAAATCTATGTTTCCGCATGTTAAAATCTTTAGAACTTCTTTGAGTGAAGATGGATTTTTACTAGTTAAAATGATTTTTTTGTGTAATAATATATGTTAAATCAGGAACATCCTGATGCTGAGACGGTGAGGATTACGGGCTGTATAATATACGACCAGCTGCGAACAATATTTGCAGAACCAAGGACATACGATAAACAAAATGGATCCACGGAGGACAATGAAGTAATTTCATGTTCACTTCCTTCTCCAGGACATCCGACTGTAAAAATGGAGGAACTATCGCCATCAGAGTCAGATGAATATGTGGATGTGGGCAGTCACAAGAGAGGCCGGAAAGGAATTGAAAATGCTATTGCAAAAGGTGTAATGGAGATGGCTGCTGCTACAAAACTCAGGGCAGAAGCCATAAAGAAGTTCAACAGCAAATTCTCTATAACTGATTGTGTTGGGGCATTGGATGAATTGCAAGGTGTTAATGACCGAGTTTATTTTGCTGCTTTGGATCTATTCAGTAATAGCCGTAATGCAAGGGAGACGTTCTTAACTCTCAATGTCGAAAAGCGTTTGATCTGGTTGCAAAGGAAGTGTTTGACCGGCGCTATACCTTAAACTTGGCATTTTCTCTTTAATCTCACCTCAGTAATGTTAGTGTGTACATATGCTAGTCTTGCAGTATTTTCTGCTGAAATTAACCCATTCTCATATTTATATGCGGCTCAAGGATTAACTTCGAATTTAACTTGGGGTTGAAATTGTTCATTGTTTTCTTGTATGTACAGTTTTCTTTCTGAGAATACAAATAAACCAGTTTGATAGTCCTTGCATCTGAAATAATGCTTAGCTCTATAATCGTGTCATATTATCCCTAGGTCTCAACATCTTATTACCTCAGCTTACGCTTCTAAAATGTGTCAACGATCGAATGGAATCTCAGCTTAGTTCATGGTATCCTTCAATGGAGAATACCGCACATTGTATTATCTTCATGGCAACAATTCTTGACTTATTCCATTGTTAATTTACTCCTTTGCCAACGCTTTAATGCTTGTGACTAGTACAATTGGACACATCTTGGGTGGCTTTAACGAACACAGTTTGTCCTCGAGGAATGACTTCTCACGTCCGAGAATGTATTAATAATTAGCTGAATTCGCAAGTTCTTGAAAGGATTGGACATTAGTCCAAGTCCCACGGCATTGGTATCTAAGTAGTAGGGGATAATTACAAAAACACCCCTGAAGTTTGGGTTAATTACAAAAAAAACACAGATGTTTCAAAATTACAAAGACACTCCTCAAGTTTGATTGTGTCTTAAATTTAAGGGAGTAAATACAATATTTTTATAGATGTCAAGGGGGTTTTGAAAAGGTTTTTGGGTTCTGAAGGGAAAAATGTAAGACGAAATCAAACCTCAATGAGATTTTTGTAATTTTCAAAAATCTTTGGATTTTTTTGTAATTAGCCCTAACCTCAGGGGCTTTTTTGTAATTATCCCTAAGTAGTATCTAACTAGAATATTAAATAATTGTAAAGGCTTACAGAGTTTGATAATCAGTCAGCTGAACAACGTGAGCGAGGAACACGAGTTAAGACGTGGGTATTAAGAGAGTCTCCCTTAGCGAGTGATTATTTTCGCTCTCTAGTAGAGAGAACCCTAGTTTAGTTTTTGTTTTAGCCTCTTTTCACGTGTTCCTTGTCCGCTGCATAACCAATTGTTTGTTCCATCATTACACAGTTCTGTGCAAGGAATGTCTGTCTTCGAATCTTGACTTGTAGCTTACAGATGTCCAATCGAGGTGCCAACTTTATTTTTGTTCTTTTCCATTTTTCCTTTAGTTCTTTGATAGATTTAGTTGTTGTTGACCAAAATCGTTGGTACCATTAATATCATTTCAACCTGGTAGTCCTGTTTCTTTTTGTTGTCTTTGTCTGTTCCTTTTCTTCTATCTCTTTCTGTCTCCCTTCTTCTTCTCTCTTTTATTCTTTTTTTTTCGGTTTCTGTCTTTTTGTTTCCTGTATTTTTCTACGATCTCCTTCTTTTTCAGGTGGTGAGAACTGGTTTACATAGCAGATTGAAGGGCCAGGGTATCCCTACATCAAATGGAACTGGATCGGTAGAAAGGTTGAAACTGTTCACCTTTACGGAGGAGGAGAAGGAGGGGATGTTATTGGAAGAGTCTGACATATCTAAAAGCAAAGCAGAATGTGAACGAAGTCTAATCGGGTGAGTATTCGGGATTAAAAAGGTGAACTTCTCTGGCCTTAAGAATACGGTATCAAATATTAGACAAACTAGAGAGAGCTTTTCAGTCAGAGAAATAGGGAAAAATTTGTTCCAATTTGTTTTTAGTTCACACGAGAATAAGAAAAAAGTACTAAGTGGGAAGACATGGACCTTATATTATCAATGCATCATCGTTCGAGAATGGTCAAAAGAGATGTTAGAAAACATAGGTTCTATTAATTCAGTGGATATTTGGGTACAGATCTGGACCCTACCATTTCACTGGATAATCTAAGAAACGGGACGAAAGATTGGGAACAACTTTGGCAATTTTTCAGATGTTATAATCCCAGAAATTGGGAGTATTAAGGGGAGGCGTATCAAGATCCTAGCTATGATTAACTTGGTAAGCCTCTGAAAAGAGGGACAAATATTAAACTTGGCAACGAATCATGTTGGGTTGATTTTCGGTACAAGAATTTGCAAGGCTTCTGTGTATATCGTGGAAGAGTTGGACATGGGGAACGAGTGTGCAATTATCGAAAAGATGACCTAAAAAACAACAAATTGAATGAAGGACAATTTGGTGAATGGTTGAAAGCTGTGGACATAGGGCATAAACAAGGCTACAAACACAATAGTAATCCCGCAACAAAGTAGCAGCAAACAGAGAAAAACGGGCAAATTTTAGAAGATTCTGTAGGGGAAGGTGAGGGGACGAAGGTTGGAACATGTATGGTAGAATCCTTGCAAAAAGAATAACTCAATTTTCAGTGAACTTGGAATTATCTTATTCTGAAGCCCAGTTGAATCCAACAAGAGTGAAGGAACCCCCACGGAAATTAGTACGAACATCACACCACACCCCAACCCCTCGACTACTCAAGGGCAGCATACCTCAAGCTCACTAAAGGAACATCCAAAGGCTGGCAGGAGAGAAAACAACAAGGAAAATTCAATGATGGGAGAGTGCCAGGAAATGATCAACTTTGCAGCCAGTAAATATGACAACTGAAAGCCTTTGAAAGAGATACAAAATAAGATAAAGACAACTAGTGGAAAAGAGGGTCAGAACAGTAAAGGGTAAGAAAGTATGGTAAAAAAGGAAATGAGGATAATCCATATGCTATTCCCATGGAGATAACGATTGAAGGGAGTATTAACACGAGTGGATAGAAAAGGACCTTCGCGCTCATTAATGAGGAGGAAGGAAGGGAACAAAGCGAGGGGAAGAAAAGCAAAGTCTCAGAGATGGTGGTGGTGAATGCGAGCTCCAATGAAAAGGTGGAAATGGCTAGCCTAGAGTAGGCCCACCTTGATCAATGAATATATGCGCCTGGAATTGTAGAGGTTTGAGAGGCCCCTCTACAATTTTGCAACTGAAGGAATCGATCATATTCCATCCAGAGGCTGCCCCCCCCCCCAAAAATTTTCAAAAATTGATTTTTCTACTTGTGTTTTATTTTAAAAATATACCTATACTTATGAAAAATTACATTTGCCCCCTCCAAAAGTTTGAAAAAAAATCATATATAGGTCTTAAAAATAGATTTCGCCCCCCCAAGTCCCGAATCCTGCGTCCGCCACGGATTCCATCTCCCAGATTTTGTGTTTTAAGCGAAACAAAAAAAGATGTTTTTCTCAAAACAGTCAGCAAAAAATTGAAAATAAATGACAGGTGGTGTGGTAGAGATTCCATAGGAAAAAGTGTAGGCTTATTTGTCTTTTGGTCGACTAGAATACATGTGATCAATCTTGAGATATCTGATTTTTGCATAAAGATTGAGTTTTGTCTGGAGGGAGTTTCTGAAAAAATGTGGGTTATTTTTATTTATGCGAGTACAGACAAATGCATTCGGAAAAATTAGTGGGACTATCTGATTAATGCCAAGGAAAGATGGGGATCCCTTTGGTTTATGGGAGGAGTTTTCAATGATATCATAGGAAATGAAGAGAAAAACGGAGGCAGAACTAGGAGTCCGAATAGCTTCAATGAGTTTAAGGATTTTATTGCAGAGATGAATATGGGAGAAGTGCCCTTTTATGGTCACCCGTTTACTTGGGCTAATAACAGAGAGGGGGAAGGCTTTGTTGAAGAATGACTCGATAGAATCTTTGGATCTCCGGAGTGGTTATTAAAATTCCCAGCTGCCAGAGTCAATCATGTCGAAAGATTTTCGTCAGATCATTGCCTATTATTCCTAGAAGTATCCCCAGATGTTACAAAAGGCCACAAAAGATTTTTATTTGATAAACGATGGATACATTGGGATGTCATGGAAGCAGTTGTGGAGAAAGCATGGAAGATACATATTTGGGGGACTTCTATATTTCAAGTACAGAGGAGTATTGCTAATTGTAGGATGACTTTGATTAAATGGAGCAAAACTAAGCAAACCAACTTAGCAAAAATTATCGACGCTTGCAGAGGAAGAATAACGAAGCTTAAAAGACAAGGTAACCATAGCAATTTCAAGGAATAGGTTGACCTTAAATCAGTCCTGGAAAAAGCCTATAAAAAGAAAGGGGGATTTTGGGCAAAAAAAAGATAGAATTAGTTGTCTACAAGAGGGGGACAAGAACTCCAAGTTCTTCCACGCCAGAACGCTTCAAAGGAGAAGAAGGAATAAAATTGAGAAACTAGTAAGAAGTGGGTACAGTTCGTGGAACGAAAGAAGAAATTGAAACTAAAATCTCCAGCTTCTACAAGAATCTCTTTACTACTCTAATCCACCGACAAATCACTCCACCTTAAAAAGGATACCCAAGTCCATCTCCACTGCTACGAACCGGGTGCTTACGAGCTCTGTGGAATATAGTGAGATTAAGAAGGCACTCTTCAAACTCAACCCAACAAAATCTTCAGGTATTGATGGTATGAACCCTCTCTTTTTTTAACGTTTTTGGCATATCGTATCTGAGAAAATTTTGTTTGCTGTTAATTTTTTTTCCAATCCAGGAAAATGCTCAAAAGCATAAATATAACGCCCCGAAATTTTGAACTATAAAATATGTGCAAATATTTATTTTACCGTATATTGTTTTTTCATAAGAAACATGAGAAAGACAACTCGTTATAGCGAACCATTTAATTTTCAAAAAAACAATAATTACAGTAGAAATAATTGCATAAAATAATTTGAATAAAATTTGACATCTACGTATAATTCAAACAGACCATTTGACAGTGAAAGACTTTGAAAAGTATCACGTGCATACTTTTATTTATAAGAGAAAATATATCTGTAAATATATTTCATTTAAAATTCAATAGCAACAACGGAAACAAATTATAAAGTGTAGAAAATTCATATATTCATTTATTTCTAAGAAATTCGTATATTTACTAATTTATATAAAAGAAATATCCCTTTCTGTCTGTTTACATAAATAAACTTAGAAAATCATAGTAATTCATCATTTATTATCTCAATTCGAAAATTTCGAAGAAACTGAACATTTGTTCTAATTACCAATCAATTATCACACAGAGTCTAGCATCGTAGGTAAATACTTAGAAAATAATAATTTGTTTAACAATTTCTTATTCAATTGAAAATAACATTTAAAAATAAAAAGACATTACTCCAGTAGTTTCATAGGCCACCCATTATCCACCGCCAATAACCATCGTCGACTCCTTAAGCTGAAAAATCTGATTATATATGGGGTGAGCGACACAACTCAGTGGAGTATAAATTGTCCAAGCTAAATACACAGATATCTCACATAAGCATGCAAATACAATCCAATAGGACATAGCATAGATCTTTTGAAAAATCATAGACATAGACAATACAATAGAAGTAGCACAGGGTTCCACCGAGGGATACATCGACCCCAGACCTCTTGAGCCCTGACTCAATAGGGCCTAAGCAACTGTACTACACATTCATGCAAAATAATCTAAGCATTTAACAAAGACAATAAAGTTTAGAAAACAAACCCCACCTCGAAACTTTGCTTGAAAATTAGTGGAATGATTTGATGCAATATCCCTATTGAACTGCAGGGTGTTCCATCCTCGTTGCCTAACATGGATATATATACATCTTAGTTCCTAGAAGTCAAAGTTTAAGTATTGAACTCAATACGAAAGCACTAAAATAACATTCTTGGAAGCTCATGGTATTTTCCTAAGGTTTAGGGCTCAACTTGGTAGGTTTGAGCAATACTAAATCTCTATGTAGTTGGAATCGAATAATATTTTCTCATAAACCGTATACTGGAAATATTTAATATTTTTACAGTAGGTAATAGACTCAAAAATAGATATAATATAAAACTTTCAGGAAGATTAGAAATATTTAGCTATGGATTTTGAATTTTTGAAACTGAAATTGTTGTAACATTAAAACCAGCATAGCTAAGGGAGAAATATCATATTTAAATACATATAGTACTATATGATTTAAAACTTTAACTATATATAATATGAAATATTAAATTCTTTAACTTTAGGTTTTGAATTTTATAAACTGAACTTTTTGTCATTGCTAAAACTGTAACGTCTTGGATATTAATTAATATTTAAATACATATAATTTAGAATGATCTGATATTTTACCACACAGTAGTATACATTATAATACATAATATATCAAAAATTCAAATATTTTGAAAGTCTTTATACATGTTTTATAGAATTTATAAATCAGAAACAGAGTATATTCAAGATTTGGAAAGCGTGAATGCAAATTTTATATAAAATCAAATACAACTCAAAAGTATATGAAATTTTAACTGAATATTTATAACATGTGATAACATAATATATTAAAATTTCACAAATTTTGGATATGTGTAAGTAGGGTTTTGGAATTTCTAAAACAAAAACAGAGAATAATATAAATTTTGGCATCTTAGTTTGAAAATTCAATAACTACAAAACTCATCGGATTAGTATAAAATTTTAACAGTACAATAAAAATGTCATGGTGAATAACATATGATAAATTTATGAATAGTATTGATTGAGTTTCAAAATTTATAAGAAAATTATCTTAGGAGTTGAGAATGAAATAGGGAAGGCAATTGAGGGATCATGGCGTTGAAGAGAAACTTCGTTGAGGTTGTACGGTAGACGATGGGGCTGTGGTGGCGCAGAGAATAGAGATGGAACGTTTTATTTTTGGTCTTCTCTAATGTGGTAAGATAAAACCCTAATAATGAAATACTCCTAATATAATTACCCTAGCTAGTTTCCCAAACACCTTAGAATTCCTCATGCACCCTATAATTGGATAATAAAGTGATTTTATTAAAAGTGATGGAACGGGCGGAACCATGATCTTGTAGTTCAAAATTATAGTGCAAAGGATGCTAATATGATTTTGCAGATCCCTTTACATCAAAAAGAAAAACAGAACAATGGTAAAGACACAATTATCTGGCATTGGGAGAAGAAGGGCACCTTCACTGTCAAATCAGCTTATCAACAACTTCTCAAACTGAAAAGATGCACAATGGATAATCCGGAAACAAGTGAAGGCCACAGACGAATTGAAAGCATGTGGAGGAAAACATGGAAACTCACAATTAAAAGAAAATTACAACACTTCATTTGGAGAGTTGTTAATGATGCACTACCCATGGCTGCCCAACTGGGAAAAAAAGGCATGCACTTGGATACCATTTTCAAACTCTATGGAGATAAGAAGGAGGGTCTTAAGCATTTGCTTTTTCAATGTGAACGGGCACAAAAGGTCTCAAAATTGGCACCTATTAACTGGAAGGGCACTCAATCACCTGATTTTTCTATCAAAAGCTGGTGGCAAAATGCATGTACAATCAAGTAAAAAGCAGAGGCAACTCATAGAATGCAATTATTAGTGTACAGCCTATGGTGGTTCTGGAAAACTCGTAATTTGTGGATGTTTGAAAATATCTGGTGGTCTGAAAAAGATCTTATTAACGAAGCAATCTAGGAACGGAATGAATTCCAAGAAGAATGAATTAAATATTAAGACAGTGGACTCACCCCCATTACCACATGAATGTCCTATCAGTAACTCAATATGGCTCACCTATTGGGGAGTCAGTGCAGTAGGGATGGTGGAGCAAAAAGTGAGTATAGGGGGCTGGTTACGTGATAGCAAAGGCAAGATGATTCAAGCATGAGCAACTTCTAGGGACTCAATAGATGATCCAGTGGAAGCAGCTCTAGTGGGAATTCATCAAGCTTTATGTTATTCATTCAGGCACAATATTCAGAAGATTATCATCCAAGTTGCAGAGGAGGAGCTTGCTAATAGCCTCAACAGGAAATTAAGATTGGATGCTGGGAAGAATAGAATGGCCAAAATGAGTCGGTTTATATGGATGGTGGGTTAAAATGGGCCGGGCTGGGTTTTTATTTAATTTCAAAAGTTTTAAAATGGATGTTAGGTGACTGATAACTCATTATATAAATATTACATATGGTGTACACTTTATGTAAATTTGTTATTCAAATATCTATTGTTCATGAAGTGAGATACTTAACTTCCATTCATAACTCAAGTGTGCTAGAAATCTGTTTTGGATATTACTCTCATAACTCAGCAACGATAAATTTTGCTTTAGCAATTTTATTTAGCTTTTAAGACAATGTAGTGTTTAGAAAATTGTTGATACATGTGGTATCACTTTACTTCACGAATCCAAACTAGATTTCTGGTTGTTGGGGATGACTGCGTGCGACACAAGTCGTTTGTGGTGTCTAGATTGTCCTGGTAAAAACTGTAAGTCCAAGTGGCTACGATAATCTAGAGGGGGGTGAATAGATTATCTCCATCTTTTCGATTATGCCCTCTTTTTCGAATCAAATACGCCAAGATAATAATAAAGGTGCGAAATGTAAATAACACGCGTCGATTTATAATAGTTCAACCCACCTAGGGCCTAATCTACTACCACCCCTGTATATCCGGGATGGGTTTTGAAAAAGAAATTTTTTTTTATTAATTACCACAATAAATACAAATTCAACTTACAACACCTTGAAGAGCACCACACTCTTCTTCAACACCACCTTTGGAGATTACCACAATCTCCCTTTGAAGATTACCACAATCTTCCTTCAACGGCACCTTGTGAAGATTACCACAATCTTCAACCTTGAAGAATACCAATTTCTTCAACACCTCGACAAGAAGATTACCACAATCTTCTTACACCTAACACCTAGATCACCCAAGTGTGTTCTTACCACAAAAACATTCACAAGGATATCTTGTGTTGAATGATTACCAAACAATTCAAGATTACAACTCGATAATGAATTATATAATTGAGTGCAAGTGTAATCAAGATTAGCCTAGACCTCAAGAATGTGAAAGTGATAAGCTAGGCAAATTACGACAAGAACAGTGACAATATAAGACCAAGTGTTTGCTTGAGTATTTCTTGTTGTGTTGTATTGTTCTCTCTTCTTGTTGTGCTTCAAATCTTTCTCTATTTATAGGAGATGATTGATCATTGATAGGCTCCTCTTGGAATTTGATATCTACAAAAAATTGCAATTAAAATCAATATTATAGTCATTTGTTAGAAATCAATCCCACAATTTAGGGAAAAGTTATGCTTTGCACTAACGGTTAGAATTTTTTGTCAAACATTAGGAGACCGGTCGCGCACAAATAGACGTTTGAAAATAAGAATACACATTTAAACAGGGCGACCGGTCGATGGGGGGTTCGACCGGTCGACCCCATGCCTTGCCGATCGAGCAAAACCAAAAAACGAGTCCAGGAAGTTCTGTTTCATAAATTGCTCCCAGACACCGGTCGATGCCCTGGTCGATCGGTCGACGCACACCGGTCGACGCCCTGGTCGACCATACCGGTCTACCACCCTGTTGACCGGTCAACCAGCCTTTTTTCAGCAAATAGCTTATTCATTATTTTTCACAACTTTCAGGTACAGGATGCCCTATAGGGCGACCGGTTGGCCTCAAAACAAAAGTGTTGTCCAATTTAAACTTCAAGAAATACTCCAAAAAATAGTAAAAACATTTTAGACCGATCGGGAGTATTAGGACAACATTTAGAAACATAGTTTTGATGTAAAAACTCATTAACACAAAATCATCAAAAGTGTTGTCCATTATTTTTGTCTAAAATAAACTTGAAGAAACACTCCGGAAAATTAGTAAAAAAATAATTTAAATCATTTAGGAGTATTTAGACAACATTTAAAAATATTATTTTGGTGTAAAAACAAAATCATCAAAATCAAGATAAAACCATTTATCAAACAATCTCCCCCTTTTTGATTATTACAAACCAAAACAATTTACCAAAGTCGATTTTGAAAACAAAACAATTTTACCGGTTAAAAATGAACTATCCGTTGTGAGTGACAACATTCCACGCAACATAATCATAAGGATGGGAGAATAGATTTTCAAAAACGTTTTTGCAAAAGCTCCCCCTATCAACATGCACAACAAGAATAATGTAGAAGCAATCAACCAAAAGCTAAAAGCTCCGCTTTTACAACTTGACCTTAAGTATCAAGAGCTTATAAGCTCCCCCTGTCAACAAACATCATTAGACATGAATATGAGTCCATACTACAACAAATGGAATAAGTATAATCCACAACCTATGGCTTTAAGAAGCCATAGCTTATAGCTTCTTTCTCGAGCTTATTTTAGCTTCTTTGAGCTAATAAGCTTATAACCTGTTTCTCCCCCTTCGGAATCATCAAAAAGAATGTTAGCACGATAAAAACATCATATAATCATATCAAAGTGCGCAACTAAACCGATGTATCGAGCTATTTGAACATTGAAGCTTATAGACCAAATATGAGGAAAAAGTCAATCATACAACTTGTAGAAGCTTATGAAAACTCATTTGATTTGCAAAAACATGATCTCTATAAATATATAAGACATTTGAAAACGAGAGAATCATGTTGGTGATGAATTTTTTATTGAAACATTTTATCGAACACTTGGCGGGCGTCAAAGATTGAAAAGGATATATATAGCCCTTGTAAATGTAATCAAGCCAAGTTTTTCATCACCAAAAGTAATTTTACAAATATCATCCATCAACAATTATCATGCTCAACACAAATATATAAGAATTGCATCAAAAAATATATATATAGGCCAAGTTCTCAAGGGTTCAACCCAATTGAGATAAGGGAGTAGAATTCTTACCATTCAATCGGTAAAGACGAGCAATGATGATGATAATCGAGCTAGATAATCCCCAAAATATGAAATTTATGCAACAAAACTCATTTGGAGTGAAATGTGTGTGCAAATGTCAAAGGGGTCGAAATAGAAAAAAAAACATCAAAATGGCAAAATACAAGAACAGAGACGATTTTAACCAAATTTTCACAGTGGGCGACCGGTCAAGGGCCTGGGCGACCGGTCGAGCAGGTGGGCGACCAGTCAACCCCTGCCCTGGTAGCCCACTGGTTCACTTCTGTTTGAAAATCCGAAATTTGATCCAAAAATCCGATTTTTCGCCCCTAAGTTTTAAAAACGTGCAAAATGCAAGCGTAGACTTCATTCAATATGCTTTATGTCTTAATCAAGCTCGAAATGAGGTAAAAGACTCAGCGATTAACGATTAAAAAGTCCGCGAGTTATCCTTGAGACGGATTTAAACACATCTCAATTTTTTTCATTTTAGAAACGCAATCCCTTAGAAAAATATATCGAATCTCAAATATATATAGTTCGATTATAATGAACCATATTTTGAAAAGTTATTATCACTGGACTTGTTATCCCGAAAAATATGAACGTTTTAAAACTTTGGATAAACAAGCTATAAGAAGAAGTGCCTTTCACATATTTGAAATTTCTTTTAACGGCACATTAATGAGATTCGTTGGGATAGTTTTTTTAAGTCGAGCATATAGACGTAAGGCATATGGAATGTCGAGTCTATGGGAGGAATAAAAGTGAATGAACATACCTCGAATTTGTTTGTCGACCGATATGCCTTCCTCAACCTCTGTCAATCTTTACATGGTAGACATGGAGGTTGAGATGGTTCTTTCTTCTTCAATGCCTCACTTCTTCTTTTGTATACTTTGATTATAATCACCTTCTTGGCATTGTTTAACTTGCCTTAGTCATCAAGCTTGTTCCAAAATACCAAAAATTCTGCAAAATCTTCAAAAGATATCATGCACAAGAGCATAGTAATATCGAAAAATAGAGACATAATAACAAGCAACACATACTATGCTTTCAAACAAATCATCAAGAGTTTCATAAAACATGTAAGTTCAAATAAGCTTATAGGAAGCTATATAAGGTCTCTTTTGAAATTTGAAAAATTCAAGAGCATATAGTTGAGACCTCATTTACAAGAAGCATATGAACAAGAGTTTTGACAAAGCAACCAAGAATAATTTTATATGTGCAATAAAATGCATAACTTAAAAAATCAAATATTTTATCAAACACAAAATATAATCCTTTACAAATCTTGGATAAAACAAGCTATGTCAAATAATGCCTTTTAAAAATCAAAAAATCCTCTTAATAGTACTTGTATAAAATACTTTGAAAAACAAGCACATAGGCATATGACAAAAAAAATATATTGAGTCTGTAGGATGAATACCAATGATGAGCGTACCTCGATAGTTTATGTCTCTCTTGTCAAATAATGAGTAGATAACCAATGATGAAAATATATAAATCCTACACAAATCTAAAAACAATTTTGCCCAAAACATAGTAATGGAAGTGTAGGCTAAAGCAATAAAAGATATCACAATTATATTATGCTTTAAAGAATCCATAATGAAAAAACAAGTTTTTGAGACTACACAAGAGTTTATATAAGCATCATACAAGGTCTCCTTTTCAAAATATTTTAAAAACACAAATATATATTGAAGACCTTAATTTAAAAAATATTTGAAAACTCATTTGAAATTAAGACACAAATAAAAACATGCATAATTAATAAAATGCATATTTAAAAGGAGAGATACGGTTTACAAATTTCGCCATTTCCACGGGTTATGTCTCTCCCTTTGTTGGTAGTATCTTTCTCTTGAGAAATCATCTTGTTGATGATGTCTTCTCCAATTTTGCTCATTTCTAGAGTTTTGTCCTTCCCATTGATAGTGTCTTCCTCTTTGAAAATCATCTTGTTGATGATGACTTTGCCATTTCCAAGTATTGTGTCCTTCCCATTTTTGATTATATCCTCTTCTTGGAAATTTATTGTGGTGATGTCTTCTTCTTTGATCAAATAAGACGGTCATTTGATATCTCCTTGGGGTCATGAACTTTCCTTATCATTATTTCGCCGGGTACCTAATATGACATTTCTTTATGGTACCCTCAAATATTTGGGTCCTTAGGGATTAGCTTTGAGACTTTTAGGTCTCCAATAATAATTAGAGCTATTTCTAGCCCGACAAGTATTAGCCGTATGACCCTTTTTACCACAATAAAAACAAGAAATAATTCTATGAGCATAATGACTATTATGTATAGAGACTTGATTCTTTTTCATAAACGACAATAGGCTTATGATCAAGTTCTAGTTTCGAATTATCACAATTATGAATATCAACAATTTTGGTCATTTTATTGGTACTCAAGTTGGATTTAGATAAATCCTTTTTCATGCAATTAATATCCTCAACAAGAGTACTATTTTCTTTCTCAAGGTTTCTAACCTTGTCAAGAGTGGTGGTGTGAGCACATGATAGTGATTCATAGGAAGTAAATAAACTATCCTTATCATTTTTCAAAATATTGAATTCCTTTTTCATATTTTTGTACTTAACAAGTAAACTTTGGAATTCATTTTGAAGCTCATTATAATCATTGAGCAAATCACTATAATCATTTTGCAATTCATTGTCATAAGAAGTAGAGGGTTTAGAACTTACCTCGTTTTCTTCGAAGCCCATAAGACAATGTTCAACTTCTTCATAGTTGGAAGTTGTAAGAGGCTTGTTCCTTGAATTTGATTTTGTATCCACTTGAAAAGTAGATGCTTTTGAGTTGCTCCTTTCATTTGCATATACTTCATGAACGGCTTCTAATTTTTGCCATACTTCATGAACCGATCGAATTCCTACAATAATATCATATTCCAAATTGGTAAGTGAACAATATAAAATACTGAGAGCTTTACCATTTAAGGAGATGATTTTCTTTTCTTCATCATTGAGCTCCTTGAGAGCTTTGGAGGTGTATGGTGTGTCTTTCATCGAAATGGATTCTCCATTGATGACGATGTTCCAAATACTTAACCCGCAACCTTGTAAATAACATTCCATTATTTCTTTCCAAAATGTAAAATTTTTGGAATCAAACTGAGGTGGCTTGGTGGAGGAGGTGCCGGAAAGGTGAGCTTCATTCGTAGCCGACGATCGTTCCTCTTTACTCGCGATGTGAAATGAGCTTGCCAAAGAGTTTGGCTTTGATACCACTTGTAAGTCCAAGCGGCTACGATAATCTAGAGGGGGGTGAATAGATTATCTCCATCTTTTCGATTATGCCCTCTTTTTCGAACCAAATACGCCAAGATAATAATAAAGGTGCAGAATGTAAATAACACGCGTCGATTTATAGTAGTTCAATCCACCTAGGGCCTAATCTACTACCACCCTAGTATATACGGGATGGGTCTTGAAAAAGAAAAAGAATTTTATTAATTACCACAATTAATACAAATTCAACTTACAACACCTTGAAGAGCGCCACACTCTTCTTAAACACCACCTTTCTAGATTACCACAATCTCCCTTTGAAGATTACCACAATCTTCCTTCAACGGCACCTTGTGAAGATTACCACAATCTTCAACCTTGAAGAATACCAATTTCTTCAACACATCGACAAGAAGATTACCACAATCTTCTTACACCTAATACCTAGATCACCCAAGTGTGTTTTTACCACAAGAACACTCACAAGGATATCTTGTGTTGAATGATTACCCAAAAATTCAAGATTACAACTCGATAATGAATTATACAATTGAGTGCAAGTGTAATCAATAATAGCCTAGACCTCAAGAATGTGAAAGTGATAATCTAGGCAAATTACAACAAGAACAATGACAATATAAGACCAAGTGTTTGCTTGAGTATTTCTTGTTGTGTTGTATTGTTCTCTCTTCTTGTTGTGCTTCAAATCTTCCTCTATTTATAGGAGATGATTGACCATTGTTGTGTTGCAATTAAAATCAAGATTATAGTTGTTAGAAATCAATCCCACAATTTAGGGAAAAGTTGTCTGCTGCACAACGGTTAGAATTTTGCTGTCAAACATTAGAGCGACTGGTCGCGCACAAATAGACGTTTGAAAATAAGAATACACATTTACACAGGGCGACCAGTCGACGGGGGGTTCGACCGGTCGACCCCATGTCCAGCCGGTCGAGCAAAACCAAAAAACGAGTCCAGGAAGTTCTATTTCAGAATTTGCTCCCAGACACCGGTCGACGCCCTGGTCGATCGGTCGACGCACACCGGTCGACGCCCTGGTTGACCGGTCGACCATACCGGTCTACCACCCTGTTGACCGGTCAACCATTATTTTTTCAACAAATAGCTTATTCACTATTTTTCACAACTTTCAGGTACGGGATGCCCTATAGGGCGACCGGTTGGCTCAAAATAAAAGTGTTGTCCAATTTAAATTTCAAGGAATACTCCGAAAAATAGTAAAAATATTTTAGACCGATCGGGAGTATTAGAAAAACATTTAGAAACATAGTTTTGATGTAAAAAGTCATTAACACAAAATCATCAAAAGTGTTGTCCAATATTTTTGTCTAAAATAAACTTGAAGAAATACTCCGGAAAATTAGTAAAAAAACAATTTAAATCATTTAGGAGTATTTGGACAACATTTAAAAACATTATTTTGGTGTAAAACCAAAATCATCAAAATCAAGATAAAACCATTTGTCAAACAAAAACATTCTTATGCTCATTTAGTGCTCGTTTGGGAGCAATTATGCAGTAAAAGTCTGTTTTCCAAATGGACTTTTTATTAAGTGCTTTTCAAAACGTCCTTTTACATTATTAACATATGTTTGGTGAAACACATTTCAAATAAGTGTTTTAGAATTAGAAGTTCATTCTATAAATGAAATTTTGTTTGATAAACTATTTTAATAAGTTCTTATATAATATGAATTAACAATATTACCCCCGCTTATATCAAAGTTTTTTTTTTCACTGTAGGAATTTTTATATCACTACATATTTTTTAGTAAGTTACAATTATTTTTATCATTATTATTTTAATTTGTTTACGGAATTGTTAAACAAAATAATTAATATTAATGGGAAAAGTACAAGTTATGGTTTCATTTTTATCTCTCACTATTTTTTTGCTTATTTGAATTAAATTGGAGTAATTGTGTTCTAGATAATCCAATAGAAACTATAATGCATGACATACACAAAAGCATATATAATATTAATATTAAATTATAAAATGCACCACTTACTAGAAATAGTGCATAATATATAAGCTATCTAATAATCTAAGCTTGAAGATGTAATAGACTGAAAATCATCTCAAGTTCAATCTTTAAACTATTAAAAGTAATCAATCTATATAAAAAAAGGAACAATGAAAACTAAGATGTTCAAGCTAAACTCTAATTAAAGAAATCCATCAAAATTAAAATCGTCTTGTCTGGGATATAAAATCGGCTATAGCATCATGTACAATAGCCATTTCATGACTTTGTTGCTCATTCACGCCTTCGTATGGTTCGGCACCATATTCTTCTAAGTCGATCTATGTTTTTTCATGGTCGCTAAGATAATCTCCGTCTTCATCGTAGCGTTTAAACTCTTCATCTGCTATTGCCTCTTGTCTTATATAATTATATTACACCATTGAGACGACAACAATTAATCTTTGAGTTTCAAAAGGAAATTTGGCCATTTTCTTCAAAATTGGCCATCTGGCCTTCCATACTCCAAAACAACGCTCAATTATATTTCTTAATGATGAATGCGAGTGATTAAACAATTCTTTAGAACCACTTGCTCGTTGCCCCCTTCGAAATTATTTTGAATGATAGCGTGTGCCTTTGTAATGTGCTAAAAACCCAGGCATATTTGGGTAGCCAGCATCAACAACATAATATTTACCTAATGAGAGCAAATGCATGTAGAGTATCATATCAAAAATAAAAGTAGAAAAAATAGAAAAGTGTGATTGTAAAGGACTACTAACCTCTAAGAGGCATGGGGAATTTCATAGTCTGTCTATGAATAACTTCGTTAAGTATACGAGAATCATAAGTAGTTTCTTCCCGTCCTGCCCAAACAAAGGTGAATCGCATGTCAAATGAGCATGCTGCCATAAAATTTTGAATGCAGTCGCCTTTTCTCCCACGATATGCAAGTTGTTCACTAATTGGGATGACAACATCCACATGTGTTCCATCAATTGCACCCATACAACCCTGATTAATAACAAAAAAAATTAATAATGGATATAAATTTATGTTTTCATAATCAAACATAAATAAATACATGATGGAAAAAAGTTACCTTGAAATGAGGCCAATATTTAGGATTATTATGTATATAGCTTGGTATATGTTCAAATGATGGTGCAACAATCATTGACATGGAAAAGTTTACAAGAGCTTTCAACACTATGTTGAAGTGACGACTAATAGTTTCTCCTGAATGTTGAAAGCATTCTTGTAACATCCTATTCCTTTCATCATGACCAATGATCATTAGAAAAAAATAGCCAATTGTTCTTCAACGCTTACCTCACGACTATCGTTTAGCAAGTTTCTTTGTCGAAGTTCCTTTGTAAGTAGCAAAAATACATGTTTCTCCATTCTAAACAATTGAAGGCAACGTTTATGATGTCCATTTATAACATCCATGACAAAACGATGCCCTCGATACATCGAATCTCTACAAGGCTCCTTCACTATATGATTCTCATAATAAGAATTGACTTTGCCAACCATAACACTTACTAATGCAATTGATGCAAGATTTTTGCATTCATCGGATTCATTTTCTCCTTCGATGTCCATCATATCCTTATAGCAAGCAAAAATAATGTAACATTAAATACTCACATTCTATATTTAGAGAAAGGAGCAAAAACAATTATCCCTCAATTATTTATTAAGAAATAATGATTAAAAAAATATTTCAAACCAATAAAGTACACAAAGCAATTAAAAGTCACTTTTTTAAAATACTAGTAAAAAGTATGTACAAGAACTACATACTACTAACAAACACCTAACTAAAAAGCTGGAAACAGATAAAGGAAATGACAACTGGAAGTTCATATCTTGCACCTAACTAAATAGCAATAATATTCTAGGTCTAGTCTATATGGAATAGATCCTACTAATAGTCCTATCATGTTGTGCCTTTTCATCTTGAAGCCACAAGAACCGCATGTCTAAATTCCCAAGAGCAATGAATAGATCTCGTTGTTCCTTTTTCAAAACTAACCTGCAAGGAAACAAATAAAGCTCACTTCCTTTGGGTACTTCTGACATCTCATTTAGTATATTAATGCATTCTTACATTGTATTCTCAGATCTTGCACCCATTTCTTCAACAGTTTCACAAATTCGACCAAGATACTTATCCATATTCGCAGCAGCTGAAACTTTACGAGAGCATTTGGGTGGTGGAATCTCATCCCTAACCCTCTTATGATGTCGGACACCAACAGTATCTCCAAATCCATATTTAGTTTGATTTAGTTTAGCTCATCTGTTTGGTTCTTCAACTAGTACTTCTGGTTCTATTTCTGTATTTTCTTCAGATGGACTTGATTGGGTTTGACATGGTCCCGTACAGTCATTTGGTAGGGATCCTTCTGAAGGTGCCCAAGCATTTTTTTTTCCAGTAGCATATCTTTCTTTGAACAAGGAGGTCAATTCTTCAAAATTTTCAAGCCCTTTATATCGAAACTTAACATCATCTGGATTAGCCTATGAAATTATTAAAATAAGTCAATAAAGTATATCCTATAACACAGTCTCTCACACACATATATCTATATTTAATTCAAAGTTAATGAAAAAAAACAGTTTACCTTCAAGTACTCATCCCACCATTCATCAGATGCAGAAACTGTATTTTTGAGATTATCCCAACCAAGTCCGATTATCCTAAAGTTATCAACTTATACCAAACCTTCCACTCTTGTTTTGTATTATCCCAATGATTTTTCAATTGCTTCTTTTCATAGCTCAAACCAGTTTTCTGTACAAATTCAAAACAAATCTTGTTCCACCCATCTCTACAAAAAAATGTCCCCACTTTACTCCCTTTTGACATTTGCTCACAACACAATTCAACAAACACCCTGTGGGCATCACTATTCCAAACTACTTTCGTTTTCGAGTTTTTCTTAAATTGTTGAGCATTTGGATTAACTTCCATCTCTTCATTAACAACACAAACAAATTAAAACTTTTACAAACTATTATTCACATATCGTATTTAAAATGAAAATCTGCAAAAGCCATCAATCTATTGACATCTAGAACAAAATATTGGTCAATTTTCTAAATACGATTCAATGAAGAGTGCAACTTTTGTACATGACACACTATTATCAAAAAGAAAATGGCAAAAAAGCATACCAAGCAAAAACAAAAAAACTAATGATTTCAGCCAAAACTAAATTCATTGATTTCCCACAAGAATTTCAAATCATATGTAAACAGGACTTCTTTGAGAACAATTCAAAAGAACTCTCCACATCACTCTTTTACTTTTTCCATATACTGCATATTTTGAATAATCCATAAATCTAGAATGTTATCAAGACATAATTAAAAATGCAAAGGTAATGCCACCTTATTTAGCCACATAGCTTAAGGATGAAGGGTATATAAAAGAGGATGAATCTTTCAATATTTCAAACCAATATTTGAAAGTCAATGGTCGGTAAGAATCTCGCCAAAAAAGATATAAACAACTCGGCAGGAAGAAAAAACGAGACGAACTCATGGCAGACAAATCTTTTTGCAAGCAATTTTTTTCTAATTCATTTTGAGGGGAAAGAGATTTATGAAGTACCAAAAAGAAATTGAGAAAGAGAAGATAATGGTGGATACCTGAAACTTGCCCAGAAGTCTTTCGTGTTAAGCTTGAAATTTGAGAAAAAGAACTTTGTGATTTTTTACTTGGAGAGAGAGGATAAAATTGGAAAAAACCAGGTTTTGGAGAAACCCACGATGTAAGTGCGGGAAAGGAAATTTGGGAACCCGCTAAATGGAGTTTGAAAAGCCTCCAATTTAGACTTATCTGGAATGGGCTTTTGAGAGAAGTCACTTTTTCAAAAGCACGTTTCATTTTAACCACCAAACACCAATTAATAAGGTAAATGGACTTTTTGATTCAAAAGCCCATTTGAAAAGTGCTCCAAAACATGCTCTTAGATTAAAGAGACAAAGAGTAATAGGATGCAGAAGACTAGAATGAGAATATGATCAATTGACTACATTTGTATACCAGACTTTTTGGAGGTTTTTATAGGTTCCAAAAATTGAGTTATTATTTGGTGTGATACAATGTATGGACTACCATCATAGATCAATGTCCACTTCAATCCTCCGAGTATTGTTTGTCCACGTTAACAGTTTAGATATATTTACAAGTGATAAATCAATAGTGGTTTTACCACTTTACCCTTAAAAATAATCCAAAATTGACTAAGTGAGGCATGATCCGCGTCTTTTTTACTTGGGCCGGGTTCAACCTGAACCAACCCAACCCGACCCAATCAAACTGATCTGACTCGAGCTCCTCCCCACCATTGATCCTCTGACAAAAAGGACTCTCCAGATAATGCCACATGGAACAATATGTTCGTACATAATCACCACTATAATAGTTAGGTACAAATATCAAGAGGTTAAGTTTTACTGTCCATTCATCACTTCACTAATCTTACTTCATCTACCTAAATAGATGAAGGCACAAGTGACCTCTCAGGCGAAAGATGAAGCTCCATCCCAAAATAAGAGAAATAATTTATCACCTCAAGGTGCTACTCCCAAGAAGCATAGGGTTGCAAAAGACGAGGAAGAGATGAACATGTTGAAGGTCTAAGAAGGGCAGCCACGAGAAAGTCCACGAGGGAACCTAGAGATGATAGAGATCAATTAGAGGGACCTCGACCTCCATCTGAAAAATCCAGAGGTACTACCCTGAGGAAAAGAAGCTTTACCACGACCTCGACCTAGAAGAAAACATAGCCAAGATTTCCTCAAAATTTAATCAACTAAGAACATGATGTAAAACACTTGTGATAAAAAAAAAAAAAAAGAAGAAGAAGAAGGTAAAGAAGCTGAAGGATATTCATTACCAAGTCTCAAGAGCATGTGTGAAAGTTGGATCCTAATTGGAAGCTTCAGTATGTGCACAACCTGAGAAGTTCATACGTGGAAGCATCGTTATATTGTAAATAACTCGTTTCAATCATAAATAGTTTCCATTTGAATGAAAATTTTCTATGAATGCACATTTCACTTTTAAAGATGAAGTCAAATTTAATGATCTTGAGTATCACTTATCAATGAGTAAGTACAATACAATGAAGCCATAAGGCAATAACATAATTGTACCTTGAAGTGAAAGTGAACTTAGAGGTGCTTGGTGAAGAATAAATTAAAATGAGAGTTCATCAAATGAAATGAAGTGGGGTGCACAATTAAGTGCACAGTGAAGTGTACCATGAAGTGAGGTGCACATGAAGTGAACCATGAAATGAAGTGCAACATGAGGCGAAGAGCACAATAAAGTGTTTCATGGCGTGACGTGCACAATGAAGTGCACCATGGCGTGACGTGCACAGTGGAGTGAACCAAGATGTGAGGTGAATCATCAAGTGCACTATGAGGTAAAGAGTACAATAAAGTGTACCATGAAGTGAAGAGAACAATGAAGTGAACTATGAAGTGGAGAGCAAAATGAAATGAAGTACACAGTGAAATGCATAAACACGTCATGATGAGGTGAAACACAAGATGAATTGAAGTTATTTGATGCTAGAAAGTTCAGATAAAATGAAGTAAATGATCTAAAAAAGATCGTGACACAAATAGAAACGATTTGAGAAAGATCGTGATATGAAGTTAAACAATCTGAAAAACACTACGACATTAAGCGAAGCGGTCTTAGAAAGATCGTGATATGAAATTAAACGATCTAAAAAAGATCACGAAATTAAGCGAAACGATCTGAAAAAGAACGTGACATGAAGCTAAACAATTAGGAAAAGATCTCAACACTAAGCGAAACAATCTGAAAAAGATCATGACATGAAGCTAAACGATCTGAAAAAGATCACAAAATTAAAGGAAGCGATCTAAAAAAGATCACGACATTAAGGGAATATATCTGTAAAAGATCGTGACATGAAGTTAAACGATCTGAAAAAGGTCACGACATAAAGCAAAATGAATAGAGAGATCATGAAGTGAAGTTAAATGAACTGAGAAAGATTGCAACATAAAGAAAGGTAATCTGAGAAAGATCGCGATGTGAAGTTAAACGATCTGAAAAAGTAACTTATGGATAATTTGACGAAGTTAGCTATGCGCTTACGCGAAGCGAAGCGTGAGGCCATCCATAACAAAGTGAAGCGAGGCTAACTATATGCTTACCCGAAGAAAAGCGAGAGACTAACTGTATGCTTATGCGAAGCGAAGCGTGAGGCTAAATGCGAAGCCAACCATATGTTCACGTGAAGTGAAGCGTGAAGCCAAGAAAATGCATGAAACATGAAGCTTGGAAAGACGCTCATGTGAAGCCAAGCAAAAACTTGAAATGTGAATTTAGGCAAAACGCTCACGTGAAGCGAAGCGTGAGGTGAAGCACAAGCATGAAGCCTAACACTAGACAAGAGGCTCGTGTGAGGCCAAACAAGAGGCTCGCGTGAGTCCAGGAAAGAGGCTCCCGTGAGGCCAATCAAGAGCCTCCCATGAGGCCAGTCAAGAGGCTCGCAGGTGTCAGGCAAGACGCTCCCATGAAGCTATGCAAGAGGCTCACGGGAATCAAGGCAAGTGGCTCTCATGAGGCCAGGCAAGAGGTTTGCAGGATGCCAGGCAAACAGCTCGCGTGAGGCCAGGCAATATGCTCATGTGAGGCTAGGCAAGAGCATCATGGGAGGCCAAGCAAGAGGCTCGCGGGAGGCCAGGAAAGAGGCTTCAGTGAGGCCGGGAAAGAGACTCACGTGAGGCCAGACAAGAGGGTCTCCTAAGGTCAGGCAAGAGACTCGCGGGAGGTCATACAAGAGGCTCCCATGAGGCTAGGTAAAAGTCTCATGGGAGGCCATACAAGAGGCTCATGTGAGGCCAGACGAGAGGCTCCTATAAGGCCAGAAAATGGTTCATGCCCCAAGACACTCACGAGAAGGGAAGCGTGAGGCTAGGAAAGATGCTCACGAGAAATGAAGTGTGAAGCTAGGAAAGACACTCACATGAAGCGAAGGGTAAAGCCAAGCAAAAATATGAAGCGTGAGGCTAATCAAGACACTCACGTGAAGTGAAGCGTGAAGCCAAGTAAAAACATGTAGCACGAGGTTGGGCAAGACGCTCACATGAAGCGAAGTGTGAAACCAAGCACAACATGAAGCTTGAGGCTAGGAAAGAGGCTCATGCAAAGTGAAGCGTGAAGGCAAGCACAAACATGAAGCGTGAGGCTAGGTAGGAGGCCCACACGAAATGAACATGAAGCCCCTGCAAATCTGAAAAAGATCCTAAGTCTAAGAGCTCACTAGAGCTTCAATTAAAAATGATAGACTTAATCTGAAAAAGATTAATTAATTATTATCCATATATTTGAAAAATATAACTGACTACTTATCTCGAAAAGATAAGATTAATCTGAAAAGATTAATCGAGTATTATTTGAAGAATTAATCTAAAAAAGATTAATTGACTGTTTATTAAACAAAGATAAAATTTATAGTGCCCTTTCTAGCTTGCTAAGATTTTAGTGTGAAAAAACACGTATATAGAAATACTTTAAAAACACATAAAAATACGAATTAGAAAAAATTAAACTTTTTTTCGTTCAAAACATTTGCAGCGAAATAAGTACGAATAATTGAAACAATTAATAATCTAGAAACTTTTATCTTTGTAGCAAAACATGTGCAGCAAAACATTTGCAGCAAAATAGAACAATGTGCACCCATTTCTTTTTGAATAATATTAGTTATTCTAAACCTTTAAACTTTACTTTACTTAATCTTTGTATGCTCATGAAATGTTATGAGCATACATTAACAATTTAACATGTCGATGAACATAAGTGATGCAACTCTTCATTAAATACGAGAATACACATAAGCGGGATCATAATAAATAAATCACATTCGCTAAAACAAATTAAGAACAAAATCATAATTCAATAGCGAAACTCTACGTTCAACTAATTAGGAAAAACCCTACATTCCAGTTAGTTAGGGGAAACCCTATAACCAATTAGTTAGAGAAAACCTTACATTTAAGTTTAGTTACGACTTACATTCAAAGATTCAAATATATTTGGGAAACACCTTACATTCAATTAATTAGAGAAAAGTCCACATTCATTTAATTAGGGAAGATCCTAAGTTCAATTAGGGGAAAACTCTATATTTATATACTATAAAAATCCCTACATTCATTTAGTTAGAGAAAAACACTACATTCAATTAATGAGGGATAAACCATATGTTCAACTGATTTAAGAAAATCAGACATTCAATTAATTAGTGGTAAATATATGTTTAGGGAAAATCACTACATTCAGTTAGTAAGGGAAAACCCTACAATCAGTTACTTATGGAAATAACTAATTATACATTCAGTTATTTATAATATTAACTACATTCAATTAGTTAAAGGAAACCCTTCATTCAACTCATTAAGGAAAACCCATCATTCAACTAGTTAGAGAAAAATCTCCATTCAATTAATTAAGGAAAAACCCAACATGATTAACTAGTTAGAGAAAGCTATGCATTCAATTAGTTAGTTAAAGGAATGCATATATTCATACAATCATACATAGTTGGCACCAAGCCCAATACATGAATCTTTATAATACTTAAGGCGGCAAACATTGTAGTAAAAAATGATAAGGCGGCAAGCCTTCAGATCAACATAGTGAAATAACATACATAACAACCCCCCAAATCTACGTGAAAACTAAAAAGATTGTTAGATAAATGCTTTTAATCATGATTTTGATGATTTTATTTTTACACCAAAACAATGTTTTTAAAAGTTGTCCAAATACTCCTAAATGATTTAAAATATTTATACTAATTTTTCGGAGTATTTCTTAAAGTTTATTTTCGACAAAAAATGGACAACATTTTTGATGATTTTGTGTTAATGTGGTTTTGTACCAAAACAATGTTTCTAAATGTTGTCTAAATACTCCCGATCGATCTAAAATATTTTTACTAATTTTTCGGAGTATTTCTTGAAGTTTATTTTGACTAAAATTGGACAACTCCTCTGTTTTGAGGTCAATCGGTCGCCCTAGAGGGCAACCCGTACTTGAACGCGTCTTAAACTTGAAAACAGAGAACATGCTGAGGGAGGTCAACCAGTCTGTCAACTGGTGTGGTCGATCGGTCGACCAGGTGGTCGACCACTTGGTCTACCGGTGTCTGGAGTGTTTAGTTTTATGTCAAAACTCTCTGTATTGTTTTTTGTAAGAGCCCAATCGATCCAAGAGGGTTTGACTGGTTGGACACCGTGTCGACCGGTCGCCCTGTGTGTTTTTGTGTGACATTTTTCAAAGTGCTATTTCTATTCGACCGGTCGCCCTATATGTTTATTAGCAGATTCTAGCCATTGACAGCAGACAGCTTTTCCTTATTTTGTGGGGTTGATTTCTAACAGCTATAATCTTCATTTTAATAGCATTTGTTTTTTGTAGAAATCAGTCTCCAAGAAGTAGCCTAGGTTTGGAAATCAAAACCAAGAGCTCTTCTATAAATAGAGGAAGATTTGAAGCAACACAACAAGAGAGAATACTACAACACAACAAGATACATTCAAGCAAACACTTTTGTTCTTCAATTTCTATATTCTTGTTGTAATAGCCTAAGGTCTTTCACTTTCACATCTTGAGGTCTAGGCTTTATTCTTGATTACACTTGCACTCAAAATTGTATTATTCATTATCGAGTTGTAATCTTGAATTTGGGTTCGTCATTCAACACAAGATATCCTTGTGAGTGTTCTTGTGGTAAGTGCACACTTAGGTGATCTTAGGTGTTAGGTGTAAGAAGATTGTGGTAATCTTCCTGTGGAAGAGTTTGGTGCTATTCAAGGTGTTGAAGAATTTGGTATTCTTCAAGTCGGAAGATTGTGGTAATCTTCACAAGGTGCCGTAGAAGATTGTGGTAATCTTCACAAGGTGCCGTAGAAGATTGTGGTAATCTTCAAGGGAGATTGACCAAGGGAGATTGTGGTAATCTCCAAAGAGGTGTTGTAAGGTGATGTTGTATTAATTGTGGTAATTAATAAAATCTTTTTTTCTTTTTGAAATCCATCCTGGAGATACTTGGGGTGGTAGAGGATTGGGCCCTAGGTGGGTTGAACTCTATAAATCAACGTGTGTTGTTTACTTCCCGCACTTCCATTCTTGTCTTGACTTATTACATTCGATAAATAGGGCATAATCGAGAAAATGGGCATAATCTATTCACCCAACCCTCTAGATTATCGTAGCCACTTGGACTTACAAGTGGTATCAAAGTCAAACTCTTTGGCAAGCTCGTTCTACATCGCGAGTAAAGAGGAACGATCAATGGCTACGAATGAAGTCTACCTTATCGGCGCCTCCACCAACAAGCCACCACTATTTGATTCCAAAAATTATACATTTTGGAAAGAAAGAAAGAATGGAATGCTATTTACAAAGTTACGGGTTCGATATTTGGAACACAATCATTAATGGAGAATCCATCCCGATGAAAGATGGACCACTCACCTCCAAAGTTCTCAAGGAGCTCAATGATGAATACAAGGAAATTCTCTCCTTAAATGGTAAAACTCTAAATATTCTTCATTGTTAAACTTACATTTTCGGAATACGGTCATATTCGAGGAATACTATCCGCACATGAAGCATGGGAAAAATTAGAAGATATCTATGAAGTATATGCAAATGAAAGGAGCAAATCAAAAGCATCTACCTCTCAAACGGATACATCATCAAATCCAACAATATGGGATGAGCTTCTTACAACTTTCGATAATGAAGAAGCCACGCAATGTTTAATGGGCATCAACGAAGACAATGAGGTACACTCAAACTCGTCTATTTCTTTTAGTAATGAAATGCATGATGATTGTGATGATTTGCAAAATGATTTCGATGAACTTCAAAATGAATTCCAAAGCTTGCTTGTTAAATACAAAAATTTGAAAAAGGAATTCAATGTTTTGAAAAATGATAAGGATAGATTATTTACTTCCTATGAATCACTTTCATGTGCTCACACTACCACACTTGATAAGGTTAGAAACCTTGAAAAGGAAAATAGTACTCTTGTTGAGGATATTAATTGCATGAAAAATGATTTTTTAAAATTCAACTTGAGTACCGATAAAATGACCAAAATTGTTGATATTCATAGTTGTGATAATTTGAAATTTGGACTTGATCATAAGCCTAGTATCGTTAATCACATGAAAAAGAATCAAGTCTCTAAGCATGTTAGTCATTATGCTCCTAGAATTATTACTTGCTTCTATTGTGGTTAAAAGGGTCATACGGCAAATACTTGTCGGGCTAGAAATAGCTCTAATTATTATTGGAGACCTAAAAGTCTCAAAGCTAATCCCAAAGGACCCAAACGCTTGAGGGTACCACAAAACAATGTCATATTAGGTACTCGGTGGAATAATTATCAAATAAAAATCATACCACCGAAAAGACATCAAATGCCCGTTTCATCTTATCAAAAGAGAAGACATCACCATAATGAATTTCCAAGAAGGAAATATGATCAACAAAGGGAAGGACACAATCATTGGAATTGGCAAAATTGGAGAAGACATCATCAACAAGATAACTTCTCAAGAGGAAGATACTACCAACAAAGGGAAAGACACAACCCGTGGAAATGGCGAAATTGGTAAACCATATCTCTCCTTATTTAAATAAGCATAATGTTTTATGTATGCTTGTATTTTTGCTTTCAAAATAATTTTTAAAATGAGGTCTTCTATACATTTGTATTCCTAAAATTTTTTGAAAAGGAGACCTTGCATGATGTTTTAAAAAAAACAAATCTTGTGCATTTACTAAGACTAATGTGTTTTATTATCTCTCTTGGATTTATATAGCATAAGCATACTTGTGATATCTATTATTGCTTTAGCCTACACTTTTACCATTATATTTTGTGCAAGAATTGTTTAAGAATTGTGTAGGATATATACCTTCATAAATGACCATCTACGTCATAATATGTCAAGAGTGACATAAACTATCGAGGTACGCTCACCATTGTTAGTCATCTCATAGACTCGATATATTTTTGTCATATGCATATGTGCTTGGTTTTCAAGATATTTCAAAGTATCTCATACAAGTGCCATTAAGAGGATTTTTTGATTTTTGAAAGGCACTCTTCGATAAAGCTCTTTTTATCCGATACTTGTAAAGGATTATATGTTGTTTTGATAAAACATTCGATTTTTATCCTCCTCTTAAATTATGCATTTTATTGCACATATTCGTGTCTTTATTCTTGGTTGATTTGTCAAAGCCCTTCTTCAAAATACTTCTTATAAATAAGGTTTCAACTATATGCTCTCGGATTTTAAAATTTCAAAAGAGACCTTATATAGCTTCCTATAAGCATATTTGAACTTACATGTTTCATTAAAGTCTTGATGTTTTTTTTAGGCATAGTATGTGTTACTTGGTATAATGTCTATATTATTCGATATTAATATGCTCTTGTGCAAGATATCGTGTTAAGATTTTGCAGGAATATTTTGGTATTTCCGAACAAGCTTGATGACCAAGGCAAGATTGTTCGAAACAAGGTAAGGTTAGTAGCTCAAGGATATTGTCAAGAATAAGTTAATGCAAGGTGAATTTTGAGATGAGCATGATGGGGGAGCAAAATTTCTTCCTTGGACTTTAAATTAAGCAATGCCAAGAATGTACTTATATTTCACAATCAAAGTATACAAAAGAACTTTTGAAGAAGTTCGGCATTGAAGAAAGAAGGATCATCACTACTCCTATGACAACCAACATCAAGTTAGATAAAGATGCTAAAGGCATATTGGATGGCAAACAAATTCGAGGTATGTTTATATACTTTCATTATTCCCATAGACTCGACATTTTTATGCCTTATGTCTATATGCTCGACTTCAAAACAATCCCAACGAATCTCATTAAGGTGTCGTTAAAAGAAATTTTTGAATATTTGAAAGGCACTTCTTCTTATGGCTTGTTTTATCCAAAGTTTTAAAACATTCTTATTTTTGGGATAACAAGTCGGTATATATTATTTCTCTAAATGCAATTATTCGCATTCGAACTAAATATATTGAGATTCGATATCTTTTTTCTAAGGGATTGTGTTTCCTAAAACGAAAAATTGAGATGTGTTTAATTCCGTTTCAAGGATAACTCGCGGATATTTGTTTTTAATCATTAACCACCGAGACTTTTACCTCATTTCGAGCTTGTTTAGACATAATGTATATTGAATGAGGTCTATGTTTGCATTTCGTACGTTTTTAAAACTTAGGGGTGAAAATTCGGATTTTTGGATCAAAATTCAGACAGAATCAGAAAAAGAGCTATAGGGCCTGGAAGAAGGGAGAGCGATCGGTCGACATACACCTGGACTGGTCGGACCCCTCCTTGGACTGGTCGACCTGGAGTAAATTTTGGTTAAAATTGGTTCTGCCCCAGACTTAGTATTTTTCATGCGTTTTTCACTATTTCCGCACCCCTTTGTAAATTTCACACACAATTCACTCATAATGATTTCTTTCTTGTAAATTATATATTTTTTTAGTTTATACTATTGTTATATCATCCATGATACCCAACCTCTCCGATTAATTGGTAAGAATTCTTCTTCTTTATCTCAATTGGATTGAACCTTTGAGAATGTGCTTCATCTTTAATATTTTGTTGGAATTCTTATATATTTATGTTGGGCATGATGATTGTTGTTGGATGATATTTGTATAATTTCATTTGGTGATAAAAAATTTGGTTTTGTTATTTTTACAAGGGCTATATACATCTTCTTTACTATTTGAAGCCCGCCAAGTGTTCGATAAAATGTTTCAAAGAAAAATTCATCACCTACATGATTTTCTCAATTTCATATGTCTTATATATTTATAGAGATCATATTTTTCAAATCAAATGATTTTTTACGAGCTTTTACAAGTCATATGATCAACTCTTCCCTTAGTTTTTGGAATTTCAAGCTTAATGATCAATAGCTCGATAAATCGGTTAAATTGCGTACTTTGATATGGATATATGATGTTTTTATCGTGCTAACATTCTTTTTGATGATTCCAAAGGGGGAGATACGGGATATAAGCTCTTTAGCTCAAAGAAGCTAAAATAAGCCCGCGAAAGAAGCTATAATCTATGGCTCTTAAAAGCCAAAAAGTTGTGAACAAAATCTAGTCCAATGGATATATTATAGACTCGTTATTCTTTATTGGTGATTGTTTTTGATAGGGGGCTTCTAAGCTCATGATAGTTTTGTTCACATTGTAAAAGCTGAGCTTTTAGCTTTTGTTTGATTGCTTCTATATTACTCTTGTTATGCATGTTGATAGGGGGAGATTTTGCAAAAATATTTTTGAAAATCTCTACTCCCATCCTTGAGATTATTATGCATGGAATGTTGTCGCTCTCAACGGATAGTTCATTTTTAACCAGAAAATTGTTTTGTTTTCAAAATCAACCTCTTTAAATTGTTTTGGTGTGTAATCATCAAAAAGGGGGAGTTTGTTAAATAAATGTTTTTATCATGATTTTGATGGTTTTGTTTTTACACCAAAACAATGTTTTTAAAAGTTTTCCAAATACTCCTAAATGATTTAAAATATTTTTACTAATTTTTTGGATTATTATTTTTGACAAAAATTGGACAACATTTTTGATGATTTTGTGTTAATGTGTTTTTACACCAAAACAATGTTTCTAAATGTTGTCCAAATACTCCCGATCGATCTAAAATATTTTTACTAATATTTCGGATTATTTTTTACTAAAATCGGACAACTCCTCTATTTTGAGGTCAACCGGTCTGTCAATCGGTGTGGTTGACCGGTGCCTGGAGTGTTCATTTTTACGTCAAAACTCTCTGTATTGTTTTTTGTAAGAGCCCAACTGGTCCAAGAGGGTTCGACCGGTCGGACACCAAGTCCACCGGTCGCCTTGTGTGTTTTTGTGCAATAATTTTCAAACTGCTATTTCTATTCGACCGGTCGCCCTATATGTTTATCAACAGACTCTAGCCGTTGACAACAGACATTTTTTCCTTATTTTGTGCGGTTGATTTCTAACAGCTATAATCTTGGTTTTACTTGCATTTTTTTGTAGAAATCAGTCTCCAAGAAGGAGCCTATGTCTGGAAATCAAATCCAAGAGCTCTTCTATAAATAGAGGAATATTTGAAGCAACACAACAAGAGAGAATACTAAAGCACAACAAGATACATTCAAGCAAACACTTTTGTTCTTCAATTTATATATTCTTGTTGTAATAACCTAAGGTCTTTCACATTCACATCTTGAGGTCTAGGCTTTATTCTTGATTACACTTGCACTCAAAATTGTATTATTCATTATCGAGTTATAATCTTGAATTTGGGTTCGTCATTCAGCATAAGATATACTTATGAGTGTTCTTGTGGTAAGAGCACACTTGGGTGATCTTAGGTGTTAGGTGTAAGAAGATTGTGGTAATCTTCTTGTGGAAGAGTTTGGTGCTCTTCGAGATGTTGAAGAATTTGGTATTCTTCAAGTCGGAAGATTGTGGTAATCTTCACAAGGTGCCGTAGAAGATTGTGGTAATCTTCAAGGGAGATTGTAGTAATCTCCAAAGAGGTGTTGTAAGGTGATATTGTATTAATTGTGGTAATTAATAAAATCTTTTTTTCTTTTTGAAATCCATCCCGGAGATACTGTGTGGTAGAGGATTAGGCCTTAGGTGGGTTGAACCTCTATAAATCAACGTGTGTTGTTTACTTCCCGCACTTCCATTCTTGTCTTGGCTTATTACATTCGAGAAAGATGGCATAATCAAGAAAATGGGCATAATCTATTCACCCCCCTCTAGATTATCGTAGCCACTTGGACTAACAAAGATTACTTGCATGTTCAATTTAAATTGCAGTAAATCTGTAATGACCCAATTTTATGAAATTAAAGTATTCTAAAAATATTATTAAGAAAACAGAAATTTATAAATTAAAGTGATCCCAATAATTATCAAAAAGTTGATTTATAATTTTTAATTCTTAAGGAAAAATATAATAATAATAATAATAATAATAATAATAATAACAATAATAACATTACATCTTCTGAATTAAATATCCAACAATTATTCCAAACATGAACCGGAAAAATTAAAGACATAAATCTAAAATTTAGTCCGATCATAATTATTTCAAATATAAATATAACATGATTTATTCCACCATCCACAACATCATATCTTCAGTCGGATTCCTCAACCAGAAAGTCATGATAATAATAGGGGTGATCTTCATCTCGCTCAGTAGGGATATATCTGTCAATATTTAATATAACATGAAAAGCATTCACATAATTATAACAATAAATTCATTAATTTCCTCTTTTTCCTCTGACTGGCCAGTTACTGTATATAGCATTGCGGGTTCACCCCGAATATACGTTTGATCCCGGACCCTTTTCATGGCCCCTAGCTAATTATATGAATTTATTTTCTCTTGACATATATTGCAATCAATGAAGTATAATCATAGAACATTAAATAAAGACAAATAATATAAATATCCCTACCTTAATAATCGCAGATATTCAATGTAGAAAAATTAACATTAAAAGTACTAGTCTTCGACCCCTTTGTTTTCTACATTAAATAAAATTATAATTAATATGTGATTTTAATAAATTGAACTAAATTAATGAAATAATTTGTAAAAATAAAATATTGAAAGAAGCTTGTGAATTGGGAATTATATATATACATAGGAAACTTGAATAATAAGTAGAAAAAATATCATTACCTTATAATTATTTGAAATTTGGTGTAAAATTTGAGTATGAAGTTATACATATTTATAGTAATTAATATTACCCTTAAATACTCTAAAATAACCCCTAAACTAACCCCTAACTAACCCCTTAACATAACCCCTATACTAACCTCTAATCAAATCATTAATTAAAAAATGGATTATCACAAAATCCCTCAAGGTCTCTATAAAATCAAACCAACTCTCGTAGTTTCTAGAAGATTTGTGATGCGGAATGGTTTATCTTCCTTCCCTTCTCTCCTTTCTTTCTTCTTTTTTTCTCTTTTCTTCTTCTCTCTTGGTCGACCTTTCCTCTCTCTCTCTGCTTCTCTCTATGCATTCTCTCCTCTCACTCTCTGTGTTTCTTTCCGTGTTCTCAATATGTATTTTACGTGTCTTATATTTTTATTTTAACATATTCTCAATTAGACTGGGCTTTGGATACATGAGCATTGTTGGGATTTGGTCCAGCATCCTGCCTGCAATGGGCTTTAAAAGAGGCGCGAGGCGTGGCCCGCGATTCGAACTCGTGAGCGCTAGATTGCATAGTTAAAGGATAGCTTAAATGATATGATTTGGACTACCTATACCAACAGATGCATCTTCTTTTGTGGTGCCCATTACATAGAAACTCTGAGGTTAAGCGTGCTTGGTCTGGAGTAGACATGGGATGGGTGACCCCCTGGGAAGTTTTCCAAGGTGCGCGTGAGTGAGGACAAAGCGCGCTAGAAAAGACTCATGTTGGTTTGTGGGGACAGTCGTCAATCCGAGTAGCGCTAGAGGTCCAACAACTGGTATCAGAGCGGTTGGTTCATTGAGCCTTCCGCACTGGTTACTGAACTAGATCTCCAAATTTTTCAAAGTCTGTTTTAGTACTTGAGTTTTCAAAACTCTTTTTATCATTAAAAGTTATTATCATGGAAGCAAATTTGACACGCATCCCTATGTTCACAATTGAAGAATTTGATGATTGGAAAATTCAGATGTGCTCATCTATCAACATTACATGATGAGATGTGGATAGTGATAGAGGATGGGCCATTGCAAATTTTAAAGTGAACACAGCTGTAAGGAGAGCTGCGCTGAAGGTGAAGAGGATATTGCTCCTAGACCAGCCTATGGTTGAAAAACCAATAATCGAATGGACAAATGATGACAGAAAAGATATAACCTGGACAATGTGGCCAAGGACATTCTTTACAAAACTCGACAAAGCCATGTTCAATAAAGTCAAATCATGCAAAACGGCTAAAGAAATCGGGACAAGCTAACATTGATTTGTGAAGGCTCGTGAGCAAATCAAGGAAAATAAATTATCGTGGTTGTGCGTAAATTTGAGAATTTCAAAATGATCGCAGGAGAGAACCTGGATCAACGGATGCTCGGGTTCACGTAAATTACTAACGAGCTATCTCGTGACTTGGAAAAGAATATACACGAGAATGAAATGTGTATGAAGATCCTAAAAAGTTTCCCACTGAATGGGAAATGAAGGTCATGGCACTAAGACATTCCATGGACCTATCGAAGACATCCAACCATGAGCTATTCTCGATCTCAAAGCCTACGAATTTGAGCCGAGAAGAAAAGACCAGAAGAGACAAATTGTATCCAAAACAAATGCTCTAATTGTTAAGGATGGCAAGAGAGTCGAGGTCAAAGAAGTCATTGAATTGCAGGGAATAGCCTGATGGTTAAAAGGTTCAACAAGTTTTTCAATAAGAACTACAAGAGAGGCAAGGGCTTAATCCTCTAGAAGACACTCACCTCCTCCAAGTCAAGGGAAGATAGGCCAACCAAGAGAACAGATCATCAAAAAGTCAATATCAAAGGGCCGACAATCCAAGAATGGAAAAAGCCGATCAAAAGGTTGAATATTTATCTTTTGAACCGTAGGGGCAAACCAGTGTCACTATGCCATTGATTGCCCATATCCCGTAGTCAACAAATACAGAATGAAGAAGAAAGAAAGGTCTTCGTGAGAAAGAAGACAAGAAAAGAAAAAGGCAATGTTGGTTGCAGAGATTGTCGAGACAAACAAGCCAAGAGACATAGCCGATTCAGAGAGTAGTGAAGCCGACTACTTAAGTGACTCAAGAAGAAGCCTTGATCCGTTTGATGGCCAAGGAACAAGACCAACCCGACCAAGAAGATGAGGTACACTCGACTCATCACACTTAAATTCTAGTGATAGTGATTGTGACACACACACTTCATCACCCACTGATCTTTATGATTCATTAGGCAAAATGATGAAAGATTTTGAACACATTAAATCCTCACAAACACTACTAAATGAGGAAAACAACCTACTCAAGAGCCAAAACTCACAACTGACTAAGGAGCTGAGTATTCTAAGTTAAATAGCCGATGAGAATGAAAGTTTAAAGATCGAAAATGCCAAGCTAATAGCAGTAAATAGCCGCCATAGAAAAGAGGGAAAATGACCTCAAAATGTGATTGCCTCATTCACTAAGGCATCTAAATCATCGTTGATCTTATCATGAGTCAAAGAGAATGTGGAGACAAGACATGCTTAGGATTTAATTCCTCCAGACTATGTCAAGCTCCAAAAGTGATTTTGGAAAAAGGATCTTCAAGCAAATGAAGTGTCTCAAAAATCCAAAACTCCAAATGGTGCACACACATTTATTCCAAAGCACAATTACAAGCAAATTGGCATTGGTTATAAAGGAAAAGGAAAAACAGCCATTGAGTGTGCCGAGAGGACAAGCGAGAAGAAATCCACCGAGTTCCTCAAAGAACTCCAAACAGAAATACTCTGTGAAAGAAGAAACAGAGCTACCAAAACCCCGTAAGTTCTATAAAAGAAACACATATGATGGGAATGGTAGAAAATATCCAAGCCAAGTCGAATGGAATGATGTGAACAATCGCAGAAAGACCATGGAATATAAGCCCAAATGGCAAAGGCCTAGAACTCAAAGAAAGGCCATTCCAAAGGTATAAGAGCTTTCATCAAGACACATATGCACCTAGGCACTACACTCAGAGATATCACAACTACCCAAAGAAGGTAATTGCTAAAACACAAATACATGCATACAGACAAAAGAGACAGTTGTATGAACCTAGAATCCCAAAGCAATTTGCCAAAATTAATTATGATTATGGCATTGATAGATGGCAACCCCTTAGAGTCAAATCATTTGGCTATAGTCAAGTTGGATCATCTTACAATACTAACCCCTCGTGACCCGCATAAATATGGGTACCTAAAACTTAATTTCCTTATTTGCAGGTTCAAGGAACAAATGAGAGTGTCAAGGAACCTGGTACATGGATAGTGGCTATTCCGACATATGACAGAAACAAGAAAAATCACAAAAATTCAAGAAAGTCAAAGGAGCAAAAGTCATATTCGGAGGAAATGAAGCTCCAGGAGAAATAAGAGGCATTGGATCCATCAAGAAAAATGGATTAGAAATCACGATGTTGCATATGTTGAAGGACTTAACTTCAACTTGCTAAGCATCACCCAACTTTGTGACAAGGGTTATAATGTTGGATTTAACATGTATATGCCAAATCAAGGATAATGAATCAAATGAAGTTGTGTTGCAAGGATGCGCACAAAAAGAACATGTATATCGTGGATTGGTCAATCGCAACACCCAAAGACCGCCTATTAGCAAGGAGCACACCTGAATCAAGTTGGCGTGGCACAAAAAGTCGAGTCACCGAATTTCAAAACAATTAACAAGCTTGCCGTAAGCAATCTTGTGGAAGGACTTCCGACTAAAGATAAAAGAAGGAGAGTATATGTGACGATGTCGGCGGAAAACAAATCAAATCATCATTCAAAGAAAAGACATGTCCATCTTCAACAAGAATATTCATCCGCTACATACGGATCTATTTGGTCCAGCTTGAACCAGCTAAAGATAAGTGGGAAGAAATACACCTTGGTGGTAGTAGATGACTACTCAAGATATACATGGACAATATTCATGTGTAAGAAGAAAGAAACTTTACGTAAAACTACCACAACCTGGATGAAGAGGATTCAAAATGAGAAGAGTCAAACCATTATCAAAATAAGATCTCGACAGAGGAACCGAGTTTGTAAATGGCATAATAACTCGCATTGACGTAAAAATGGCATTGGTCATGAATTATCTCGCAGCAAAGGACTCCACAAACAGAATGGAGTTGCAGAAAGAAGGAATAGAACTCTCAAAGAAGCAAAGCGAATGACCATGTTAGCGTAAGTGGCTACCTAAAAGATTTTGGGTCAAGTAATAAAACACAAAGATGCTACACTCAAAATAGATGCATGATAAATGTAGATAAAATTGACAAAGACTCCATATGAGATTTGTACAGGAGAAAACCAAATGTTGCATATTTTAGAATATTTGATATAAGTGTTTCATCCATAACAATGGCAAGGATAATCTAAAGGCTTTTGATGTTAAAGTCGATGAAGGTATCTTCTTGGGATACTCAATTGAAAGCAAAGCCTACAGAGTACTCAACAAGAGGACTATGGTTACAGAGAATTCATTCATGTGGTGTTCGATGAGCCAAATATAAATGGAGAAGACATTCAAGAATCACCGATAAGTCAATCAACCAACCATGCGTAAGAGTCCCTATGTCAAGTCAAGTCGAATTATAAACTTAGATGAAGATGAGATAGCCGAGTCTCAAAAACAGCTTGGAAAATTTGTTTGCTAAGTTGATTACGAGAGAGCCGATCAAAGCAACACACCGCAAGACGATCAATCCAGCCTAACTTACTCCAACCTCGATGTAAGATGGCCGAGAGACCATCCACGTAACTTGTCATTGGAGATATAAGAGAAGGTGTCAAAACAAGATCCGTAACTCAACAAGAAGGTATGTTCACATGCTTTATCTCACAAATAGAGCCTAAAGATGTGTCACAGTATTGATGACACATTGGATTCAAGCTATGCAAGAAGAGTCAATCGCTTTGAAAGAAATAAAGTATGGGAGTTAGTTCAAAGACCCACCCATCAAAATGTTATTGGCACTAAATGGGTGTTCAAACAAGATGAACGAGGAAGGTTTTGGGTAAGAAACAAAGCAAGATTAGTAGCCAAAGGATATTGCCAAGTTAAGGGATAGATTTTGATGAAACATTTGCCCTCGTAGCAAGATTGGAAGCTATTAGATGTTTCTTGCCTATGCAGCCTCACAAGAATTTTATTGTATATCAAATGGATGTAAAGAATGCATTCCTAAATGGTTTATTGAAGAAGAAGTGTATGTTGAACAACCTCCAGGATTTGAGCGTAAGACTCTTAGAGATAAGGTATACAAACTCAAGAAAGCTCTATATGGATTGAAACAGCACCCGTGAGCATGGTATAATACTTTGTCACAATTCCTAATCGAGAATGGATTCACAAAAGGAAAAGTGGATAGAACACTCTTAATTCAAGACAGAAGAGCATACCGCTTGTTCAAATATATGTGGATGACATCATTTTTGGATCCACAAACAAAGAGTCATGGTGATAAATTCTCAAACCTCATGCAAAGCAAATTCGAAAATGAGCATGATGGGAGAGTCGACATTCTTCCTTGACTCCAGTGAAACAATCAAGGATGGAACCTTCATAAGTCAAATAAAATACACCGTGAGATTTAATGAAGAAATTTGGTATGGAAGAGAAATCTTCCGTGAAAATACCAATGAATACATCACCAAAATGGACATGGATGCAGATGGCAAGCCCGTAGATCAAACAAGATACAAAGCACTTATCGATCATCGCTTTATCTCACAAAGAAGGTGCCGTACATCACCTTTGTCAGAGGTGTATGTGCAAGATTTCAATCAAGCCCAAAAGAAAGCCATATGATCAGCCCAAGAGGATCTTGAGATATTTGAAAGCCAAGAAGTTGGCTTATGGTATCCAAAGGAAGGTGGATTCAAGCTAATTGGCTATTCAGACTGACTATGCCGGATGTAGAGTTGACAGAAAAGCACCTCGTGCACATGTCAAATGCTTGAAACAAAGCACTTCCCCGGTTTAGCAAAAAAGCAAAATCAATAGCCACCTCTACAAATGGGCGTAATACATATATCATGGCAAACAGCCCAAATCCTATGGATGAGACAAGAACCGAGAGACTATGTGTAGGTCCCAAGGGGTGTAAGTGTAAGGTTTAGAAGGGGTTGAATAAACCTTACCAAATTTTCGATTTAGTCCTTTTAAAATATACAGCAGTTGATTCTTCACACTGGTGGTCCCGATGGACAATGATTTTCAATCAAGAGAGTTAGTCTCAAATGCACTCAACCGAGCTGTTGATGGAATAACTCACCGTTGACTAAATTAACTCAATCGTGGTTTTGTTTTCGGGGCCAAAGACTTAACACCCTTAAGTTTGATTAAGTAAAGAGTTTAGGCTGGTTTAGTACTTGTATTATCAAATGGATAGCAAATTTATCAAAGATATATAAGCAAAGCTTAAAAAATGCAGAATTAAAAATGCCGAAATGTAAATGACACAAGAAAATTTTTATAGAGGTTCAAGATGGGGTAATTCTTCTACTCCTCTCTTCTCCAACTCCCGAGGAATCCACTAGGTAATGATCTTACAAAGTGGTAACAGTCCAGATACATGTCTTGATCACACAAATTTGACTTGATCCTTTGGGACTCCGGGCCCGGGAGACGCCTTGATCACTCACCGGGCTTCTCGTACAACCCGCCTTTCTTCACAGTGGGCCCGCCTATTACTACTACAACTCACTTGCTCAAGCTATTTGGATTTGATCACGAAGCCCTCCAAAAGCTTAAGACTTGGTTCGACTTTGAACCTTCCTACAATCCTTCGTGGAATGTAGACCCCTTTTCTTCAAAAGTTTTTCTTCAACGACAGTTCTCTTCCTTCACATGTGAGTGTTGGATCGATGTACTTCCGTGAATGTAGGCTTGAGGATTAATCAATTATTTGAGAGTATTTCGGTTATAGTTTAAATGATTTCTAAATGTTCGTGGGTTCAGTCACCTCTCTCGTAGTCATTCTCGCCTTTTATAGTGATCTTTCAAAAATTTGCCTCACAAGAGATGCTTATTTTTGAAAGTCACTGCGCAATGTTGGCTTGTCTTGTTGGTCTTTCTGAATTGCCATTTCTCGATGAATTGTTCTTTCACCTTTTCGTAGTTCTCGACACGGTGTAGTGCTTCCCATTGGTTCATTCCATTTGCACGCTTCCTCGGGATCGAGCACTTCAAGAAAGGTGGTACGGAGATATTACTTGTTTAAGTAATTTTCGATTTCCGTGGCAAACGGATCTTTTATAGTTATTTCGACTTGACTACATTTCTTTGCTTTCCCTGTGTGACTTAGAGTCGCCTTTCCAATCATTGGATGACTCTTCCGCCACTCAACTTGAGACTTGGCTTTCTTGAGCTGACTTGAACGATGCTTTACTCACCGATCTCATTGCTTCTACAAAAGAGAGTTCCTGCTTTACTCTTCTTGCCATACTCAAATGCCTCGCAATGAGTCTTCCTTCAAGTCTTCGCTTGTCTTTTCAGATAAAAGGTATGAAATCGACTTAACTACCTTTGGCCAACTCTATTTATTACAATGATTTTACAACAAGAATGGGGTGCCAACTTTCTATTCTAAGTTTATACGGCATTCATCAAAATCTAAACAATAAAATTCCTAACAATTTCTTTGATGATGCCAAAACTTAAACCATTCAAAAATGCAAACAAAGAAAGATACATACGATAGTGTATTGACATAGAATGTATGTGCAGAATCAATTCTTTTATTGATCATATCATTCTTGTTCCTTAACACAACTGCTGGCGTGTATCGAGCACATAATTTTCTTCACAAAAATAAAGAATTTATAGCTTTATTACGTAAGACTTACATTGTATGTATTTACATAATAAAATACACGAAGGGGTGAACAAGAACACTTCATCTCCTTCGCCTGCCTTCTTTTTCATCTTGATCAAGATCTTCTTCTTTCTTTCTCTTTTTCTCGTCATCACCGCTTTCTTTTTTCTTTTTCATACGCCTTCCTCCGGGCAGCCTTCATCTTTTCTTATTCTTTCTTGTCTCTCCTCCCATACCGAGTTTGTCTCTTGTTTTCTTCTTCTATTCTTTTTGCATACTCGCAAATTTGCCACTGGTCAAGTCTCCAGCACAAAGAGATCCCTCCTTTCTTTCCTCGGATCTACGATTCAATATTCTCGCGTAGGGCCAGTCCTAAGCTTCTTCCTCCACTAATCGCTTCTTCCTCTACCTCTCGGGCGATATCAGATCAGTCTTCTTTTCTTTCCACTGAGTGACTAGCCACAGAGAGAGTGACCAACAGAGCGACGGGCCAGTAGTCCGCCGCCGTCATCTTCTTCACATAACGTGAGACCCTTTTCCCAAGACAAGTCCCAAGCTGAGCTATGACATATTTGCAAAGATCCGTCGATTCGAAGCTTTAAATTCATCAACTGATCGTGGGCTCATTCCGACATCCGAGATGGCATAAGTGTCTTCGCCACCGAATGCCTCCGTGTTCTTTCAAGATGTTCATAACTCGCATCCATTCTTCCTTCCACTTCCTTCATCCCCCCGCTTCAATTGTTTTTCTCTTTTCACCTATGGATATAGCAGTAGTGTTGGGAGTGGCAGAGTCATGTGGAGTTTGTCGCTTATAATGTCACCGTGACAGACCTTGTTGGGGGGTTTGTGCAATCATCAAAGTCACATCCCACGACCCTTCCTCAACAAGCTTTTCCTTTCTTTTGTTTCAAGACTTCTCAAATTTGATTTTCCTTCTCACGCTTCCTTTTTCTCGCCTTCGTATTTTTAGCGCTTGGCGTATTCCTCTTCCCTTTGGCATCATCAAAGGATAGAGGAACCCAGTGGAACATGCTGGCAAGCATGAAGTCGAGCCTCTCGATGGTCGAAGTTCGCTTTCGAAGTCCGCCCGTTGTATGTAGACGGAATTGACGAGTAGCGTTGGATTCACTGAAATCGCTTCATCTCACCCATGAGAAGGTCAATTTTCTAGTCATGTGTTCTTCCAAACGCAGAGATCATTTGTATTTTGCTCACACGCCAGCCTTTATCTCTACAGTTGTGAGCTTCATGCATATGCTCAATATGTTCTCTCAGCGTTTTTGCATCAAGATTTTCAGCTCTCCATACCAGCAGCTTGTTGAACAATGTCCTCAAGTATCTCACTTGTTCCACACGCATTGTTTGCTGCGTTGCATACCATTCCTTATTCTGACTCGCGTGATGCCTCTCAAATCGGCCGTAGGTTGGCATCTCGTTGTCCAGTCGCATGTCCAAAGAGGCCTCGATGCCTCTCCATCCGTTAACCCAAAGAAATAGTACCTTGAACACTTCTCGAACTTCAGCTGATTCTTCTGTTGCAGTTGATGGCCAGACAGCATCAAAGTCATAAGCAGCTGGAACAATGGTACCTGAAGAGAAAATGGGAGGTGGTCTGTGATAGCGTGCGCGTTCATTCTCTGACTTCTTCATGGAGTTCGGGTACTCCAGGAAAAAGGAAAAGATTCTCAGAAAGATTCATCACCGCCCACTGGGATTTGTTCGATGATGAGTGGTGCACGTGAAGTTCTTTTAGGAATCGATCCGCTGCAGCTTGAGGAGCCGCGTAGTGGTCTTGTTCACTGGTCTTGTTGTGAAGTGGACCCGGCTTTCTGCTGAGCCTCAACTGGCCTCAACAACTTCGTTGGTCTCACCGATTTTTCCATTTGAGTAGACTTGTCCTCGGCCTTATCAGAAGTTATCGGATGATGATGAGATTTCCATTGGTGGCTCATCATCAAAGTTAAAGGTTTGACGAGTAGTCTTGGGATCGTATTTTGCTCGCGCTTGGAACATCCAGCTGAGTCTTTTGATTTCGCACGGGATGATGACCTTCTTCATCGCCTTCTCCCTCGATCCCGTAGAAAGGTTACACCAGGATTATCCCGGGAATCATGAAGTGCGCTTATCTCCTTCCTCGATGGGTCGATGATAGCAGAGGGATGTTCTCTACTTCAGCTTTTTTACTCCCGGGAAGTCTCAACCTCCGTGGCCTTCATTACCTCCAGCAGTCTCTACTGCAGCTGAGGTTTTGGTCTCCTCCTTCGACAACACAAACTGCCTTAGGGTCTTTACAAAGGCATCCATTGGAGTCTCAACCCCATGGATCGTGACTTTCATCGCCCAGAGTGTTAACTCCCAGGGCTGTTCCTTCCTGTGCCTCGACTGCATCAGCAGCATCATTAGCCTTCAGAGCAGTTTAACTCTTAGCTGAGACAGCTCCCAACTGTCCGAGCTTCATTGATGGCAACTT